>CM019718.1:63411143-64011143 GCA_009760885.1 Achatina immaculata
TTGTTTGTCTCGTTTCTCTAGCCTCTCCCAGAACCTCCTCGTTTGATTTCTCTGCTGTCCTTGGTATTAGTTGCATTCTTCTAAGGAACCACATAATAAAGATAAGTTGTGCATATTTGTCATATTTATTTTTATTACACGCATGGGCATTAATTTGGGACATTGTTTGTGATATATATATATATACATATATATGTATATACACACAATAATTATAATTTACAGTAACAACAACAGCAACAATTTATCGCTGACGACTGGCATAGAATCGCAGGCCTCCAGGGAATGAGTGAGTAATCACCACTTGTTTCAGCTTTGCTAGGTTTTGTAGTGCTCAACGTTATACACTGACTGCTGTGGTTTCTCTACAGTTATGCGTTCCCCTATGCAGAAAACACTCTCTCTTGGCATCCTTGCAACTTTTATAAAGATATCTTTTACAGTAATGTTTCTACCACAGTGCAATACGTTCTTTTCCTGATTACTATTCTCATTTCTTTTAAAGACTGTTTTCTTTGATGTTTTTTTTTTAATCCTCATTATGTCACGCTCACTTTCTTGCAGGGATTTTCTATTACATGCTAGCCTTTACCTTATAATGGAGATTTTTTTCCCTTTCTGATTACACGTAAGCTTTTTATTAATATTGCACAGGATTTTCTTTGTACGTTTGTCAGTTTTAACCCTTACACATGCACCTTATTGCATAGTCGTATTCCAGATAACTTAGCTTATAGGAATGATAGTTTTTATTCTTTTATTCAGGACTTCCTTCGTCAAGTTTGCTAGTTTCAGCGAGAATCTTCTACAAACGCGTCCCTTCGACGAGATTATCGGAAAGAACTGAATGCACCTATCATTAACTCCATGAAGCTGGCGTCACTATATTTCTTTAACCCTCTCATTTCCATGAAAATGTTATCCTTCTCTTGGTTTTCCGCAGAGGCCTGGTTAGCTGAGTCTTTAAGCGCTCGGTTTACAGATCCAGTGGTACCGGGTTCAAGTCCCAGCAGTGCGATTTTTTTTCTGGTACACACCCAAAAAAGGCACCGGAGTCCACCCAGCCTCTAAAAAACGGGTACCAGAGAAATCTGGGAAGGTAAATGTGGGCCAGGTGTGATACTGACCACATCACACTTTCATGTGCCGAAGGTCACGAAAATACGGGCCTAATACCGTATCCCCAGTATGTCTTAATGGCATATGAGAACGGGAATTTACCTTTACCTTGGTTTTCAACTGAAACTCAATGCTGTAAACATGGCTGCCACCGGTTTTCTATGTTGTTGACCTGATTACACTTTTCTAGCTTTTAATTCTAAATTCTTCTGTTACATTCTTCAATAGCCCCCCCCCCCCTTTTTGTTTTTTTTTAGATGCAGTGTTTCGTTTTCGCACATATTTTTGGATTAAGACTCAATATCCCGCTGGTTTTCGTAACGGCAGCCAAAGAAGGTATCCATACTTGTGTATTGTGAAAGAATCAGCGGGATATAAGGAACAAAACTATCCACACCCTCCCTTCTCCCACTCTTGTACAGCAGCATCTGCATATCCAGATTAGTTCCCTTCTATAGTGCAGATCCCCATAATCATTTTCAAATGTTTCGTTGGTCTCGCTAAACTGAACATTTTGCGAGATAACGTTCTAGTGAAAATTCAGTGTATGGTATCAACTTTAGTGGAATGTTCTAGTTATCAACTTAAATATAACTTTTCATGCTTTCATCGTATTAGGAGTATTAGCTTTTAAGTGGAATGATTTATATACTCGCATTTAGTGGAATATTTGATCTTACCGCTTTCAGTGGAATGTTTCACAATAACTTTCAGTGGAATGTTTCACAATAACTTTCAGTGGAATGTTTCACAATAACTTTTAGTGGAATGTTTCACAATAACTTTTAGTGGAATGTTTCACAATAACTTTTAGTGGAATGTTCCATGTCAACATATCGCAGTGAGGGTGGCAGGCAACTCGGAAACAAAATTATCACGTGTGTGTGTATGTGTGTATGTGTATTTTGGGAGGGGGAGACTATTTTGTAAATCAGCTTCTTCCAGCGTGATGTGTATCTGTCCTGGTTTATACGCTTACTATCTGCATTCAAACCACTTGTTCTGTTAGTAATTACAATTTCACACAGCTTATATTTATTTATAAACTATCCTGCACCCATCACTTCATCACAAAGTTACAGATCCAGTCTGTTATCGAGGCATTTTGGTGATATGCCTGACTGGAAACTATCAGACAGTTCGGATTTAACGTGAAAACTTTCAAGAGTTTGCTTTCTATTCTTGGCTACCTCCGAGCTCCCGGCTAACACCATTTAAAAAAAATGCGCAGCGCGTCTGTACTTCGTAAAACGGATCAAAGAGAAAGGTCAATACTTCCAGGAGATTAATTCTAGCAAATAAAGAAAGAAAAGAAACTGAGCCGTTGGGAAAATAGCACGTATTATCGTATTTACCTGCTTAAATTTACTAAAAACTCAAATGAACCAATTCTCCTCCACCCCTCCAAATATACGGGAAAATAAAATCCATGAAATATTTATACATTGTTTTGGCAAAGGACAGAAAGTGTGGTGTATTGTTCAACGAAACGTAGTGGAAAATATGACGCATTGTTTATGAAATTTTGTGGAAAATGCGGAACAATGTTCACGAAATGCAATATCCTGTATCTGCTGGCAGTCTGCAGACTTTGAGTATGAACATAAGAGAAAACGATCTCCAGTAAAGCAGTTGCAAAATACAGTGGACCCTCGAAAGACGAACGTTGTTTTGAAACTCGAAAAAACTTGAAACTCGGAACAAAAAATTGGAAGAAAATCTGGTTTGAAACTCGAACGAAAATTCTAACAAAACACTGTTAGGGAGGCAAAGTTCCGCAAGGGGTATGCAAATGATTGACTGATTGATCGACTGAACAAAACAATTGCAGCCACTCAACGAAAACAAAGAATCACGTGATCATATCTCCCGTGACTTTAGTTCAGTGAGCATCTGCCAAACGTCAGTGTAATGTTTTCCAAGTGGATTTTTTTAGATAAAAAATATTTTATCGTTAAAATCACACATTCATGATGGCACCAAAAGAAAGCTATGAATGCTGAAAAGCCTAAGAGGAAGAATGTAATGAAAAAGGAACGCATCACTAAATGGAGGCTAAGTCGACCATATCGACCTTATTAAAGAACAAGGAAGCCATCAAAGCGGGTAATGTGGCGACAGAGTTAACCTCTTTACCAGTACAAGATCTCCAGCAGTGGAAGAAAAGATCTCCAGCAGTGGAAGAAAAGATCTCCAGCTGTGGAAAAAAAGATCTCCAGCTGTGGAAGAAAAGATCTCCAGCAGTGGAAGAAAAGATCCCCAGCAGTGGAAGAAAAGATCCCCAGCTGTGGAAGAAAAGATCTCCAGCTGTGGAAGAAAAGATCTCCACCAGTGGAAGAAAAGATCCCCAGCAGTGGAAGAAAAGATCTCCAGCAGTGGAAGAAAAGATCCCCAGCAGTGGAAGAAAAGATCTCCAGCAGTGGAAGAAAAGATCTCCAGCAGTGGAAGAAAAGATCTCCAGCTGTGGAAGAAAAGATCTCCAGCAGTGGAAGAAATAGAAAATCTTTTGATGGCTTTCATAAATGTATGGTATTGTTATTATTAATAATTTCGCAGTATTTATGCATGATCCAGTGGGTATTAGAATTATTATACAGGTTTCTCTCTCTCTCTCTCTGAACCTTAAGTGCCCAGGGCACATGGGGCTTCCGCAAGGGTTTTCCACAAATGCCTGTCCTTCGCCTTTTTTTCTGCTCTTGCCCAGGTGAGCCCTCTATTGCTCAACATCCTTTCATTATACAGGTTTAAATAACCAATATTTGTACTTAAAATTGTTTTATAATTGGTAAGTTTTGGGGGTCTTGAACGGATTCATTCAATTTACATTCCCTTATGGGGAACTTTCATAACTGGAAAGTCGAACAATTTGAAAGTCGAATTGCCTCCTGAAACGGATTGTGTTCGACTTCTAAGGATCCACTGTATTAGCTGCAGTCATTTTTGTTTAAGCTCCCACTAGTATTAACCGTGTATATTTGTAGTTGAGGAACATATTATCAACTACGTATCTACATAGTTTCCACCACTGTTAAGGCACTTGTCGTAGCGAGGCACCAGATTTTCTATCACTACATTGTAAAACGTTGCCGCCTGCGATGCAAACCAAGAGTTAACGACTTCTCCGACCTTGTTGTCATGGAGCAGTACTACAGCACGTCGCTTGTTCTGGATAGCACAACGAAGAAGTTTTTAGTGTCCCACAGTAGAGGCCAGGGTTGATTGTTGAGCCCGGAGACAAGAACTCCACATGCAAAACGCCTTGTCCGTCCTAAAAAGTATCGTGCACTTGTTTTTGGGCTCTGAAATGGTTTGCTTGAATTTTTTCCTAGCTGGTGACATAACGTGTGTCTCCAATCCATGAACTGCTGCTTCTATTCAGGGCTCATATGAGACACCCATGTCTCGTCACCTGTGACGATATCGCTCAAGAAGTCATCATCTTGCTCAATGTATCGTGTCAGAAAGGTCAAAACAGTGCCTGCCCGTTGCAGTTTTTTGTTCCTCACCGTCTCTGGCTTTCGATAACGAAGTCGATCAGACACGGCTGTGTGATGAACTGACCATGAAGTTTGTGAAAAAATGCTGGGAGAGTGACGAAACAGTGAATCGTCTGTCTTCACGAGATTTCTCATCCATCCCACGAATCAAATCTTCATCAACCACAAAAGGTCGGCCCGGCTCGTGGGCCATCATTTTCGGCACGATTACTAAAATTTCTCACCCATCGCTGGACCATAGACTAACTCATGACATGTTCTCCATACGCTTCACAAACTTAGAGATACATATCCACCTGTTTCACGTTTCTTGTATTTAAGAAACTGATTCATTCAGTCATTCATTTGCATGTCCCTTGCGGAACTTTGCCTCCATAACAGCTCTCCTGTAGGCCTCTTGGTTGTAAGCAAGATGCCCTGTTACTGATGCATCCATTTGCAGATTATGAACGATGTCTTGCAGCCATCTTCGCCTTGGTCTTCCTCTCTTTCTTGCTCCCATTACGGAAAAAAAAGCGGATTACAGAGTATTATTTCTGAGGTAGTGGGCATCTCGATTTTCTTCAACATTTTGAGCATACGGAACGATATGTCAACGTCATTCAAATTTAATAAAATTACGTCTGCTGATAGCCACTGCATACAGGAACACATCACACAAGTTATCATATGGTAAAAGTAACCTGCGTAGGCACTATTTACACGCCTGTGTGTATGTGTGACAGACAGACAGACAGACAGACAGACGGACGGACGGACGGACAGACAGATAGATAGATAGATAGATAGAGAAAGGAAGCAGAATTCATTTTTCATAACAAATTGAAAAAAAAACTGTTTACTATTTGTGACAGACGTTGATTTGCCAGCAACGTTCTCAGATGTTTTCAACAACTCACGCATCCCTCAAAAACTCTTTTTTTTAAACGAACAACTAGACACAAAAAATGATGGATATAAATTAGCTGAAACATAAAGTAACGGAAGCACACGAGCAGGTGAATATGCATACACATATATACACCCACCTGTGTCTGTGCATTCACGTTATCATTCATTGTGTCCTTAAGCACTGATCGACAAAATGGTCAATGACCATCGCTCTGTGCTAAATTTTCAGTTTTTACTTTCTTTGTTCGTGGCCAGCTAGGTTCTTGTCGCTATGTTTTAACAGCACCGATCTTTAAAACAAAATTCTTCTCTAAAACCGTATTTTATGTTGTTTTTTTTAAATCTGTCTATGAAACAGCTTTTCTGATCTTACTGTAGGAATTATTAGCCAGTAAAACTCACGAGCTTTCTTGTTGCGATAACATTCAGGACTTCCAAGCTGTTTTGTAAATAGACTAGCGGGAGAGAGCGCACAATTTATAACTTCTTATATAAATATATACAGAGTCACTGCAGTAAATCTATGGGACACAAACTTAATGTATAGGATCAAGGCTTACCAGGTACAACTGTTTACCTGAACGAGCAGATCATTGTCAGAGATAAAATGCTACCTGAAAACTTGGATCTTTCTCAGACAGTTGGTATGAAAAGATGGCATTCTGCACATATCGTTGGTGTCTTTCTGCAGATCTCATAATCAGAATGATACGAGCACCTATACATATTATGTGAACTGTTTCTATTGTAGTGAATTTTTGTCGCAACGTCTTTGATTGAAAGACTTCACATCTGTCTTCGCGGCATCGTCTGCTCATTTAGGTTAGATAACATACGGAAGTACTTAAATGTTACATCCAGCCAGCTCTGTTTTATGGGTGTGAAGCATGGTCTATGAATAAAAGAGTACAGTGCGAAATGCAGGCCATGGACAGCCAAGAAAACCAATGAAGACGTCTTAAGAGAGGCTGGAGTTAAAAAGCAAATTATAGCAAAGATCAGAGCAGGACAAGAAAGATTTATACATTTCCTGAAAAGAGGGAAATTGGAACACACTGGCAACTGAAAAAAAGTGTTGGAAGAAGAGACAGAGGAAGACAGAAGTTACTGGATGTGGTGTCAGTGTGGCTAGGAAGAAAGTCACCGGCGGATCTCATAATCAACGAAAAAGACAGGGAACTGTGGAGAGAAATGATCGCCTACGCCAACCGGCATGGCATTGCACTGCAACATACGGAAGACGGACAGAAGCAAGCGGGAGTCATAGAATGGATCATCCAACACAGTGAAGTGAAGTATCTGAACTTCCGAAGTTACTCTCGAACCGATGTGTAGTTCATTCTTCTTCCTCTTCTGCATTCGAGGTTGTTGGTCATATCGGATCCTGATCCATGTCAACATGGCAAAGCTCGCAATCCTCTCCAGATCCTGGTATGAGCCCCAAAGCCTCTGCCCCAAGGTTGTGTCCTCTGGCCATGTCTCTCGCCTCAGTTTCGCACGGTTTGGGGACTCTTGAAGGATATGTTCTGGAGTCTGGACTCAACTGCCACATGGGCACTCGTCTATGTGAGATATTTTGAGTGAAGTATGAGCTTGTCCTTATGAATCTGAACTCTTCACAGAAATGCTCTCGATCTTCTGACTAATCCGCAGAAGTTTTCATAATTTATTTATTTATTTTTTTGTCACAGCTTCTGAAATGCATCAGAACATTTGGCATCCAATAAAAAATAGCATCTGAAGCTGCAGTATTTTATTCGTGTGTTTATGTGTGCAAGTTTATGATTTCTTATAATCCACTGTGACAAAACTGCTGTGAATATCTGATAAAGAATCATGCATCCAGATTTTAACTCTTGTTAAAGTGTTCATCAGGAATGCATGGCTTTCATCTTCTATACGGACTGTTGAGTGATGTCAGTTCTCTGCTATTTCGTTTAGAGATTTAGCAGTCCATACATCTGCAGCGAGCACATTTTTCATTTTCAAGAGCTCTGACCGTCCGTCAAAGTGAAATGTCTAATTTGACTGCAAGTTTCTCGGTGTGAAATGCGATGATTGCTTAATGAGTTTATCAACACTAGCTTAGTGAGTCTCATCAGTCGCGGTACTGTCTTCTGCTTAATGGCTTTTTACATTAGTTAAAGAGTTATACTTTAATCTTGAGCATTCGCAGCCTATTAAGGAACAGTAGTGACGTATAAAACATATATAAATTTCTTTCATCGATGAAAGTTAGGTTGGAGGCACATTATCTACAGTCAAGATTTCTAACACCGAACGCTGTCATCTCCTCGTTAACCGTCTCCAATTATTTGCTATAATTCAGACCCCCCCCCCCTCACAGTCTCAGTGATCGCGCTAGGATTTTCTGAAACAGATACATTTGTACCTGTCTTTCATTTTCTATGAAGGTGAGTAAAAAGGTAAAGTTAATAACCCTTTTATGCCTTAGAGACACATAGGGGATATGGTGCTAGTGCTCATATTTTCCTTGACCACACTAGAGGGTGATATGGTCAGTATCACGCCTGGCCACCTTTCCTTACCCAACTCCAGAAGAAGTCGGGTACCTATTTCTACAGCTGGGTGACTGGGGCGCATCGCGGCCGGATTCTAACCCCCGACCTTCGCTAAGAGAGACCAGTGCACTAACCACTTCGCCATTCTGACGCCCTACTTTCCATGAAGCACTTTCCGATATATCGGTGTTGTCAGCACAACATTCGGTACTTTGTACTTTTTTAATGTAAAAGTAAACATACTTTATAAACATCAGCGGCAAATAAAAGTTCGAGTGTACTTTTTTTTCTCTTATCTTAAATGTCCCGAGATTTAACCTTTACAAAATGCTGACATGCTGAACTGATTCACCTCCATGCAAAATGAACACAGTTATCCCACTGGCCCGATTATCTTACAACTGTTTTTGCTGGTTACTTTGTTACTTGGTTTTTTTTTTATATAATATAAACCGGTTACAGTAACCGACGACCTCCATTAAGTTTCGATTTCTCTCTCTCTTTTTCTCTCTCTTTCTCTCTCTCTCTTTTTCTCTCTCTCTCTCTCTCTTTCTTTCTCTCTCTCTCTTTCTCTCTCTCTTTCTCTCTCTCTCTTTCTCTCTCTCTTTTTTAAATCGGCAATTTACCGGTAATCGATCACTGGCAGCCTAACAGTAAAATCAGTGATTCGGAAAAGTCTGGAAAATTGAATGCATATCAGTGTGACCTCAAACGTAAGTTTCCCTTTATTTATTCATTTATTTTTTTAAAGGGAAGGATTACTTTTTAACATACTTTTGTAGCATTTTAGTACCGGCTTTCTGATATATTAAGTTTTCGAAAATGGAATTTTTTTTCTTTCAATTTTTAAAAATATTTAAAATGAGTTTTGACTTGACACTTCTGGAGTTCTCTTGAGTGACTTTAAGGGGAAGTTGTGACGAGGTAAGACATATTCTTTTATAAATTCTGAAAGTTTAATTTTCAACACGGGAAACAATATAGCATTAGTAAAATATACTGAACTAAGTAAATCCATCTCTAGATTAATTCTGCGCCACGAACTCTTCAGTTTGGTGAACACGAAATGACAATTCGCTGAAGGTTAAAAGTTTCTTTACGAGATCTGCTCCCTCATTTTTAACACCTTAACTTTTGACTATAAATGAAAGAGGAAGATGAAGGAGGAAGCTTGTGGAGGAGGAAGATGTAAAAGGTTAAAGGTCGTTTGTTAAGGCTACTAAAGTCAAGACCTACTAAACAAATAGTCAAGGGTTCAAGTCCTACCAGCTGCCTATTATTATTGGGTTTTTTTTCTTACAACTACAAGGTTCCGTTAAAGTGTTATATTTCCCTTACCTCCAAGATAATAGTTTTACGGCTTTGGTGATAACTTTGAAGTGAGGCACATTAATAAATCTGATCTTACGACAGGTAATAAAAAGGTAGCCATCTCAAGCTAAAAGGTATACAACCGATTTTGTGTTAGTGGTCATATTTTACATGACCAACTGGAATTTTGGTCAGCATCACGCTTGCCTGCCTTTACTTCACCAGCTCCAAGAGGAGCCAGGTGTCAATTTCTACATCTGGGTGACAAGTGTCTATTCTAGCGGGACCTGAATCACCGACTTCTACATGAGACTGTGAAACAGAGTAAGATTTTAGTGGTTTATTTTCCTTATTTTTCGAATATAAGGGGGTTGATTCCCTTGGTTTTTTTTTTCAGATTTAAGTTACAGCGCTGTTGTCTGACGGAGTATATTCTACAGCCACTGTTGTCGTGTGTCCAAGCTGTGATATGTTTGTGTATGAACCCAGTCAGCAAATACCACATCTGGCGTCTTCCTACTGTCTCATCGTATCTGGTGCCTTACTATAAGCTATAAAGAACTAAACGTCGTCAACTGACCATTTCGCTACTTATGCATCCACGACATTCAGTGCATTAATAGGGAACATATATTCGCGTACAAAACGCAGTGTCACAAGTGGCTCCATGTGTTCTTACAGCCCGTGAAAAATGAAACAAAAACCTGTCTATAGACCAAGAACGCAAGTCATACAAAAGAAAGAGAAAAAAAAAACATCACTCCTTTACTGCATTACTAGTGTCTGAGTTTTTACGAACTTGTGCTACCAGTGTCTAAACTTTCATGAATTTTTGCAAGCACACTTAATAGAGCTCGGTCATGTTTGCAGCCGGTATCTGACCTTTCGTGAATTGTGAATGAATTTTCTTGAAACTTGAGATTTGTGTGACAAATATTTTATTCCATAAATCTTGTTAGGAATATCTTAACTTTCGTGAAAACTCAGTGTTTATTGGCTGAAAAAAACCCCCAAAAAACAACGTATGAGCTTTTACAAAAACTTCAGTGTTTATGCAACAAAATACCTGAGCTATTTGTGGAAGACAGGACTGACCATATGAGCCAACAGACATCTTCACAATCACTTACAAATATTTTACCTGGTAAGCTTAAGATTCAGAAGTCAAAAGACAGCAAATGAGTCTCATTTTATTTTTTTTTTAGAGATAAAAGAAATGACTGCAGAAAAACTGGTTCTGAAATTGGTAATGAGATGTATAGTTAAATTTTATTAAAAAAAAAAAGATAGAAAGAGTGAGGAGAGTGTGCAGAAAAAAAAATGACAGAAAGTAAGATGAACACGTATAAATGAAGAACACAAGAATCCAATATTTCGGCAGAAGCCTTTTTCAAGCATTACATAAAAAACCAAGAAAACAGATAAGAACACGAAAAACTGATGAAAAAGTAAACACTTAGCCTTTTGTTTTTGTATCTTCCTTGTAAGAAAGACGGCACAGAATGCGCCTAGATAAGGTATCTCATTTCTCAATCAATCAACTGCTTCCACTTTGTGTTTACCGACATCTATCTGGACGCACTTTATATCTGTCTGTCTTACCAAGAGGGATAAAAAAATAAGCTAAGTGTTTAATTTTTCATCTAGTTTTTGTGTTTTCATCCGCTGGCTTATTTTTTGTATAAGATCCTTGAAAAAGGCTTCTGCCGAAATATTGGATTGTTGTGTTTTCTTCATTTATATCTGCTCATCTCACTTTCTGCCATTCTTGTTTCTGCCCACTTCTCCCTCCCCCCCTCTTCTCTCTCTCTCTCTCTCTCTCTCTCTCTCTCTCTCTCTCCCTGTGTGTGTGTAAAACTGAATCATACACCTCCGTCTACTTTACTCTTTTTGAACATGGCGACAGCACCTCCTTCACAGAAGTACAATATGACATTACTTACGTAAAATGTAGAAATATGTCCCCTTCACGAATTAAATAAAAAAAATACTTTTTAACACGCAGAAACAAATTCCTTCTTTACCACCCAGAATGATTATAACACACGACATATAGTCCGTCTGAATGTAACTGATACCAGTGGTACGCCAAGTAACAGGTTTACTGAAGGTCAAATCAAGCGTTTGCCTAAAACGCGGCTTCAAACTGACGACCAGCAAGATTTAAATAAATAAATATGTTTAACCATACTCAGCAGAAATTTCACTGTGCACACATAACAGGCTGTACATATTGAGGATTACACTTATTAACCGCTAAAGGAATTAACAAAGCTATCAAGTTGTGCGCACTCGGCGAAGTTGTAACATGTGAAATGTAGCCAAGACGGTGCAGCCAAAAAAGCAAGTTTGTCAAGCCCGTCTGACATTTCATGGCCTGTTTTCTTTGCCGGTGGGTGTGTGGGTGTGGATGATTTTACCTGGCGCGGTGTGGCTGTTGGTGAATGAACTGGAGATAAGAGTGCTAGGATACGCATATGATGATTGTTGGTGTATGGTATTCGGTACCATTTGACTGATATGGCTAAATATATGACAAGGTAGAAAGATCACAAGGTATATATGCCACTTTTTTTTTTACCAAAGAACTGATAAATTAGATATGGCGCTGGGTGACTCAGGACAGCAGAGAGTACTAATGAAGAATGTATGAGAAGAGCGGAAGAGGCCATGAGAGACACAATTAACTTTGATAGAGCACGCAATGAGAAGAAAGGGCTCTGAAAATATTGTAAACACAGGAAAAACAGAGGGAAGAAAAGAAAGGGCTCTGAAAATATTGTAAACACAGGAAAAATAGAGGGAAGAAAAGAAAGGGCCCTGAAAATATTGTAAACACAGGAAAAATAGAGGGAAGAAAAGCCAGGTGAACCCGAGAGAAATGATGCTGGATAGTGTGAGATGAGATCACCAACTGAACTGATGGGTCTGCATTAAGAAGAAACATAATAGCCAACGCCAGTCGGCACCACACCTGATGATGATGATGACGCTGGATAACCAAAAGAATCTATTCACCAAAACCTTGTAGTTTCTATAGTATAGGCGCTATCTATGTAGAATAGAAGGTGGCGAAGACGCTGTTAGATTTGATAATTAGCGATCCATAGATGACATGGATTGATGAACCATAGCTGACCAAGACCCTGTCCCATCTCTCCGTTTATACCCCTAGGAACACGCCTAGCCTGGTAAACAGAACACTGATTGCCACTGCTCCAATGGTGATGCTCCTAGCCTGGTAAACAGAACAAAGATTGCCACTGCTCCCATGGTGATGCTCCTAGCCTGGTAAACAGAAAAAGGATTGTCACTGGTAAACAGAACAAGGATTGCCACTGCTCCCATCCTGGTGAAAAGAACAAGGATTGTCACTGCTCCCATGGTGATGAAGTCTGCTAAAGAAGTACTTTTTAGCTCAGGGACTATAAACAATAGTTGTCATAACCCGCTCCCAATCCGATATGATGGTGTGCCTCAACATCTTCACTACTGCACTGACTGCAAAGAACACCGACTAGCAGTTCCCGGAAGAAGACGAAGAAGAAGAAGATAAAGAAGAAGGAGACTGGCTACAGTAGATCTCTAGTTATTGCTATGTAGGTGCAACAGAATCAAAGTAATTTCTTTCCTTCTTTTGATGTTATCCAGTGGTCTCTATTGATTCTCCTTTGCTTTTTTTCCTTCAAACTTTCTTTTCTCAATAATTTTTTTCGTCATAGCACAAATCGTATGATACCTCTGGGTTTAGGCAAATCATTTTAACATTCTGATTTTTATATAATTCACTACTCATTATTTCAATTTCAATTCTTCTTTTTCTTCTTCCTCCTCCTCATCTTCTTCTTCCTCCTCATCTTCTTCTTCCACATGTTTGCCTCTCATACATCTACAGTGTGATCTGGTGGTGGATTAACGTATGTGTAATGACCATGTTGTAAGAAATGACAGCTCAACATACAACATTCAAACAAGCGAACAGGTCAGATTGACTTTGAACGCGACTCAGGAACGACCTCTACAATGAAGAACAGGTTCAAGCATGAATCCAACTCCATTATCGTTCCATGTTTGATCACTTTCTCAGTGCTCTCCATGTTTGATCACTTTCTCAGCGCTCTCCATGTTTGATCACTTTCTCAGCGCTCTCCATGTTTGATCACTTTCTCAGCGCTCTCCATGTTTGATCACTTTCTCAGCGCTCTCCATGTTTGATCACTTTCTCAGCGCTCTCCATGTTTGATCACTTTCTCAGCGCTCTCCATGTTTGATCACATTCTCAGCGCTCTCCATGTTTGATCACTTTCTCAGCGCTCTCCATGTTTGATCACTTTCTCAGCGCTCTCCATGTTTGATCACTTTCTCAGCGCTCTCCATGTTTGATCACTTTCTCAGCGCTCTCCATGTTTGATCACTTTCTCAGCGCTCTCCATGTTTGATCACATTCTCAGCGCTCTCCATGTTTGATCACTTTCTCAGCGCTCTCCATGTTTGATCACATTCTCAGCGCTCTCCATGTTTGATAATTTTCTCAGCGCTCTCCATGTTTGATCACATTCTCAGCGCTCTCCATGTTTGATCACTTTCTCAGTGCTCTCCATGTTTGATCACTTTCTCAGCGCTCTCCATGTTTGATCACTTTCTCAGCGCTCTCCATGTTTGATCACTTTCTCAGCGCTCTCCATGTTTGATCACTTTCTCAGCGCTCTCCATGTTTGATCACTTTCTCAGTGCTCATGTAGAACTGGCTCATAGATGAAGACCTCGTATACTTCCATAGTCCATCCTCTAGCTTCCATACAGATGTTCTCCAAACAAAAAACCCTCTCGTGGCCAAGTTAAAAAACAACTTAGTCACATGACCAAATAACTGACATTCACTTCGTCACTTCCTTTACGCATGTGTTGTAGTAAGACCTGCTCAGCCATGACATATCTAGCAACACATACACTGCCGTATTCTTCCTTCTTCTTTCTAGTGTTAAGTAATGTTAAGTAGGAAGCTCAGAGGCCAGGATAACTCCTACAGTTTTCTCCAGCTCTGAGAGGAACCAGTTTTGGAGATGTATCATGATACCCTCATCGTTTCTCCTTTATATTTAGACCCCTTGACCTTTAGCCTATGAGATGTTCGTTAGCGGGGAAAAAAAGGCGCCAAAGAAGAGAAGAAAAGTTCTGAGTGACATAACAAACAGATACCTGAATAGGACAAATATACAGTATTCAGACAATATACAAACTGTTCTAGAGCTTCTTTGTTTGTCTTGGGGGTTTTTTCCCTCATAATAAAGCGGAGCTGTGCAATATCGTCTGGCGACCTTTAGCACCTGCGATTTGTTTCTTTAAAGGATGGACTTTAAAGTATTCATTTCGAGAAGAGGTTCAGTGCGGGGAGACAACCGGTTATAAAATCCACCTCTGCATTCTAGAGCGACACCTTACTTTAGTCATCTTGAAAGAGATAATTAACACATAATGGATGCAGTTACACATCAGGACGTGGGGGCCATTTCAGGAGTAAGTAGGTAAATACCTGGCGGGGTTTTCTTTGTTTGAAATACCTGGCGGGCTTTGCTTTGTCTGAAATACTTGGCGGGCTTTGCTTTGCCTGAAATACCTGACGGGCTTTGCTTTGCCTGAAATACATGACGGGCTTTGCTTTGCTTGAAATACCTGGTGAGCTTTGCCTTGTCTGATGAAGGTAGGTTCCGTTTAGGTTAAATGTGACTTTAAAAAAATCGTCCCAGAAGCAAGGCCAGTGCTGTCATGTGGCCAGTTAAATAGCCGTGTGGACCTTAAATGGGCGCAGCACTGACCTTTGTGGGGTACAACTGTACACAATTGTATAAGATATGATAAGATTAGCCTTGTAGTTGGCACTGGCTAGGGAACGAAATTAGTATGGCCAAAGAGCTGGTCGAAGGTGAATGTATTCAAAAACATATAGGGCAAAAAAAACCAAAACAAAACCAAACCAACATGATTAGTAGCTATGACTGGTTATTGCTGACTGTTGTGTAACTCTGAACATTAACTCTTTAAGGTCCATGTCGACATACATATCTTGAAACACAGGCATCAGACTGTGTTAGTTACAAGAGTGCGATCCCCTCAGAAAACATCGGGCTTCTGAGATGATTCCACTTACCATATTAAACATCATGATCACAACCCCATTTGCCAGACTGAAAGATGATTAGAATCTTGACCAACTCTAGTTCACTAACCATGACGAGCACCGTCATCATTTAGTACATTCACATTAGGTACCTACAGACTGAAACATCTGATTGGATATAGTCATAATGCAAGTGGACAGGAAAGGAGGACCTTGAGTCATCTACCTCAGACTTATAAAGATGCTGTCCGAAAGAGAAGTTGGTGGTATGCGGCTAGACACTACTCGGCCACTGCAGTGTGGGTCTCTAAATGCAGTGACTAAGTCTAGCTAAAACTACCTACGTTATCCTCGAGATCTAAGTAAGTAGTTAGCCGAACAGATCAGTTCAGGCAGATACAGCATATTGTGCCCGGCTAGCCGCGATTAACCTCTAATTTCCAGGATCACTGAATCAGTTTTTGTTGAAAACCAAGATGGCGCGTGTGACTGGCGCCAGTGTAGTGAAGTAGGAGTATTGGTTAAATGACATGAGTAGAAGTTATGGCTTGTTTGATGTTCCAGAAATCATTTGCATAGCATTTTAACTGCGACTGTCACTAAGTAAATGAGTAAGCGATGATAAGTGAAAGCAAACTTGTGCCTGGAAACTCCATACAAAAATAGGAGACTGAATGTTATTTCATAATGTTTGATCACAACCATATTATTTGTTCATTGTTGTGGAATAAACTGTGTGTCTTGGATCAAGGTCTTGTACCCTGTACATTCATTTCAAAGTGTGTTAATCTACAGTGCCTAATTCCTATTGTGCATACTGCTAAACACTAATACGATGCCATCAGATTCAAAGAGGCCATAGATCTTAAACCATATCTACCAAGTGTCACAGGAACTCTGTAACTATTCCTGTCTCTTCGAGAAGGCCCCATAACAACCCGTAACAAAACCGCTTCGAACAGTCTTACTTGATAAACTAGGAGTTAAATATGTGAGCTGTAAAATACATATAAATTAGGCCTACAAAGTTGAAACTTTAAGAACAAAAATAGCAACAATACTACCACGCCAAAATGCGTTATAAAGACGGATCGAAACTATCAATGGTAAACAAAGGGGAGGAAACATGAAATATTTAGGAAGCTGCCAGCAGAAATACGCAAACATGCCTACAGTTCTATGTACTTACAATGTTGGATATAATCAATCTTGTTTCATCCTACACCTGACTGCACTGATGTGTCGATATACTGACCAGTATAACGGACGGACTAGATGTATTATTGGATGGAAGGACAGTGGGAACGCTCTAAAGAAACTTTGGGGGGCCCCTTACAAAGTTGGTTTTGTGGGTTCATGTCCATTTTTTTAAGGCCTTTGAATGTAAATGCTACAGAAGAGTCCTTCAGATATTATGGCACTAAAGAGAACACAAATATTCATACTACAAGAGCTTATTGAGGAAGGTTAGCTGAAGATTTAAAAAAAAAAAAACTTAAATATTTTGGACATATTAAACATCATGATAATTTACAAAAGACAGTCTTGGAAAGGTACATAATGGGAAAAAGAAAGAGAGGAAGACCAAGGCGAAGATGGCTGCAAGACATCGTTCATGATCTGTGTGTTAGTAAGACACACTAACTGCTGACTAGATACATGATAGATAAAGAGTTAGTAAAACATCTGATGGAAAGAGGGAAAGAGAGTGTATAAAACGAATATTGGTTGGATCGCGAGTAGTCGATGTAGCACTTGATACTTAAATTGTCCGATACATTAAAAGAAAAATTTTCAAGACGAAGAGATATCGAAAGGCTGAAAGAAATTTAAGTACGCAGCCATAAGGCCATAACACATATAGAATATATATATATATATATGGACTGACAGCCTGACTAGAACAACTACCAGTCCAAGAAACATTATGGAGATCCTCACAATCTCAGACTAAACATTCTTCTTCTTCTTCTTCTTCAGCTTTCCGTGCCATTAAGGCTCATTGCTGCAGATAAAGTTCGCATCCATTCCTCTCTATTCATAATCTTCTCTCTCCAGCTGGTAACACCAATTTCTTTTATATCCTCTTCTATGTTGTCCCCTGGACAGCAAAAATAACTAATGAAGAATGTATGAGAAGAGCTGGAGAGACAAAAAACCTTGTCAGAAAGATAAGAGAGAGACAATGTACTTTCATAGGACATGCAATGAGAAGAGGGGGCATTGAAAATATTATAACAACAGGAAAAATAGAAGGAAGAAGATCAAGAGGAAGACCAAGAGAAATGATACTGGACAGTCTGACGGGATGGTGTGAGAGGAGATCACCAACTGAACTGATGGCCTGCATGAAGGATCGGGTACTCTGGAGAAGCATAATAGCCAACGCCAGTCGGCACGGCACCTGCTGATGATGATGATGATGATGATGTTGTCTTTCCATCTCTGTCTTGGTCTACCCCTTGGTCTTGTTTCGGTCATCTCTTGTGCATACATTATTTTCGTTTGTTTGTTCTCTTCCATTCTTTCTACAAGCCCCAGCCAGCGTAGTCTGTTCACTTTCGAGACATTTATAATTCGTTGTGTATTTAAATAAGCTGTTCAGTTCAGTGTTCTTTCTAGTTCTCCATTCTCCACTGTTGGTATCTTTTATCGGCCCAAAGATTCTTCTTAGGATCTTGTTCTCAAAGATCTGCAATTGTTGTTCATCTTTCTTTGTTGTACTCCACGTTTCTGATCAATACATGACGACTGGTCTTATTATAGTTTTGTAGATTGCTATTTTGGTGCTTTGGGACAGGATTTTGGATTTTAATAGGTGATGCAAGGCACAATATATTTTATTCCATATCTGTACTCTGATTTTATTTCCTCGCTTACTGTGTTGCTTCTGTTGAAGGTTGTGCCTAGATATTTGTATGTTTCTGCTTTCCTAATAATCATCTCTCCAACACTTATATAATCTGGATCATTCTGCCTCTGGTCTCTTGATATCTTCATATACTCTGTCTCATCCTGGTTAATGGTCAAGCCCACTTTTAGTGCTACATTTCTCAGGTGTATGCAGGTATTGATGACTTCTTGCATAGTTTCCCCCACCAGGTCATGTCATCAGCGTATCCTAGTATTTTAGCTTGTTCTTCTGTACTGCTTTCTTCTTTCTCTTTGCTGATTACCTTTTCTAGTACTAGGTTGAAAAGTAATGGAGATAACCTATCACCTTGTTTTAAACCAGTTCAGACTAAACATTGCTTTTTCTTAATTAAGATATCGAAATTGACGGCTGAAAATAATCGAAGAAGACGATAAATAAGACAAGATAAATATTTGCAGTGCAGATTGAAGCATGTACAAATAATATCTCATAAAAACAGCGCTCATATGACTTATCACTAACACCCTAATTTTCTTGAAATTATCGGCTGATTACATCGTGAAAACAACTTCCGGTATTTAAAAAAAAATAACGAGACCTGCACAACTCGAATTCTTCAAATGTGTGCTGTGAAAATACAACAAACTACCAGCACGGGCGATATTTAGCTTCCTTTCTTTCTATCTTTATCTTTCAAGACAGAGACTTTCGTTGGTATGCAGCAAACCTTTCAGCTACTACACTAGCAGGTATGCAGGGATAATGTTTGGCTTTGTCCGACACTGGAAGTTCCACAACAGCAATAAATCCTAAGCAATGACTGGTTTTAAAGTTGACTTTGGCATCACACTGAGTTAGTTGACTGAACTAACACTAGCCAACGCCGCCATCTGTTGACTCGCTTTGTAGGTCGGAACAGTCAAGCTTTGACTGGAAATACTAACGCGTATCACCAGCGGTCCACTCCAATCCACTTTTTTTTCCAAAAAATGTAAACAGTGTAAAACTAGAGTGCCCTCCCCCCTTTTTTTACAGCCTTCTTACGTGCCGTGTCGGAATTTCTAGTGGCTCCTCAAGTTGCTACACTCGACAGAAACTGATAGTCATGACTTTTTTTTTTTTAAAGTCACTGGAGGGTTTTCTTGATTTTTTTTCCTCCAGCTTACGACAACAGGGACCGTTAGAAGTTGTATTTTAAAAAAAAAAGGACTTGGGATATGTGGGGGAAAAAAATCCAGCAGATTTAACAAGAAATCCTCCTCCAGTTCTCCTATAAATGTATGGGAAGACATGGTTCCGGTTCAAATAATGGGACACTTCTTGTAAATTAATCTTGCTAGACAGCATGATAATTTAAAATATAATGGAAAATTATCAAGAATATGTGGGGGTGGGGGTGGAAGACCTGACATTTTCAAACTAGAGAAGATAAGTGACGGCAAAAAAGGGAGGGGGGGGTGTTATGTAGAAAAACAGGACAAAATATAGTCTACGGTCACAGTACTCGTAGAAAACAGATATCTATAAACTGCTCATGATGGGAAAGATTAGATCGAGGGTTTCAAAACTGTTTATCTCGATACGCAGGTGTGTCGTGAAGTCTTTCCGCGAGTTTTGTGATTTCACGACCTCATTTTACTGCAGACTGAACATTCTAAAACTGAACTTATGTGAAACAAAATTCAGTTACTTGCGCTGTCTAAATGTCTAAATTATTTGGAAAATCAAATTATTAACTGCTCATCTTACCCTGTTTTTCAGTTGCCAGAAGATATAAGTGTGCTGCAAGATTAACATTTTTTTCTATTTTTATAAATACAAGGTCTGACAATTAAGTAATAAGACTAATTCCATAAAAAATAAAATAAATAACAGTTGAAGATATAACCTGTATTTTATTCAAAGCAAGCCCCTTGTGCATTGATACAGCGAGTGGCACGACCTAACAAACACTGGAACGACCTCTGCAGTTCTTCTGTTGATATGGCCCTTAAACTCGATGTCACAGCCCTTTGGATGTCATAAGTAAAATCAAAGAAGCGTCCTTTCAATGGTGACTTTAATTTTGGGAATAGAAAATAATCGCAGTGAGACAAATTTGTGGAATAGGATGGATGGTTGAGAACACGCACTTGTTTTGAGCCAAAAACTTCTGTACAACTACCGCCGGGTGAGCCTGTGGATTATCATGAAGAAGGAGAAAACTGCCAGGTGTTGAATACTCAGGCGGATAATCCTTTCAATAGGCTTTTCAAAATAATTAAATAAACTTTGGCATTGACAGTCTGTCCCTCTGGAATTAATTCTTTGAGAATAACTCCTTTGCTGTTGTATAAGCACACCGACATTGTCTTCACTTTCGACTTTTGAAGACGAATTTTTTTGCCTTTTAGTGATGATGATGCACTTTGGCGTTTAGTTGTGGGATCATAGCGGAAAATCCATGTTTCATCCTCTGCAACAATCAAATTTAAGAAATGTTTATTTCTGCGACAAGTTTTGATGACGTCTTTTGCATACTCAACACAGTGATGTTTTTGGTCATCAGACAACGAATGTGGTACAAACCGGCAAGCAACTTTTTTCTTGCCCAAATCTTTCAATAAAATTTATTTTACAAATGATCTCTCGGTTAACACTAAATTCATCTACCATCATCCTCACAGTCAAACAACCATCTTCTTCTATCTGTTCTCTGACTTTTGCAATTAGTACCTCATTACGGACAGAAATTGGGCGTCCATGTCTAGTTGCATTTGTAATCTTTCCACGCCACTTTTGAATCATGAATACCACCTGAAAATCTATGCACGAGATAAACAATTATCCCCATAAACTTGTTGCATTATTTCAACTGTCTCAATGGCACTTTTCCCAAGTTTTAAGCTGAATTTAATGTTAGCCTTTTGCTCCATGCTGATTACGTGACAATGCACTTCCAACTAGGTCAACAAAATGGCGGGCTTGTTTATCGTCTGATTAACGGCCAGCGATGAAATGTCAAATCTTAGATGAAGGTTGTCTCTTTGGATTCCATGCTTTGCTTCATAGATGGCATTTTTTGTCTTGGCCATAATAAAATCAGTTAAAAAGTTTCAGACTGTAAGATTCGAGATAGGTTTCCCAATCCAGGTTCCGCCAGAGACCGAAATGTTTTTTTTTTAAATTCACAGAAAAGAATATTTTTGTTAACTCAAAAGAGCATTGACACTTATTATTAAATTACGATGTCTACAAACTTATGTATCACGGTAACGCACGGCATCTGTGGATAAAGGCTTTTGTAGTAGCTTTACGCACGAGTTGCCTTACACTAGGAACATTATTTAAAGAGTTCTGCCACGTTAACAAAAAAAAAAGTTGACAAAAGGCTGGTTTAGAGGAAACGTGGGGGAGGATTGTCCTGCCGGGGGGTGGGGGAGAAGGAACAGGACTGCGGTTTCGACTTCTGGTTTCATTAGAAGACGAGTATGATAAACATAGCGTGGTATGACAAAGGGAGAAAAAAAAAAGATACAGACAGGTGATCCGTGTGTGAAAGAAGGAATAAACGTTCCCTCCTCCCCCCCCCCCCCCACCCATGCTAGTGTTCTGTCACATGTGTTTCACACACCCGCAGTACGCTCTGAGGTGGGGTACTATCCTGCGATCCTTTAATTGTTGCTGTCTGAAGCTGTCTGAGAAGTAGGATCAGATGTCTGCCGTCTGAAAACTGAGTATCTGCCCCGCATGGCTGGATACGTCCGTGTGCATTGTATGCAATAAATCAGGTACTCTCACCTTATTTCACTTACTGTGACATGTGAAACAGAGTATGATTAATTTGTCTAGTCTTTTCTTTTTACAATTTATCAATTAACCAGTTGTCAACTGTCAAAAATGGCTGGCGAGGAAATGAAAGATGATATTAAACATATGTAAACTTTAGTGAACTAAAACACGTTTCGTAAAGATACCATCATCTGCTCCTAATAGCTTGTGTCAGATTTAGTGAACCACACCCGATCAAGACCACTGTTCCCTATAAGCTGCGCGCCTGCGCGGCCGCGCACAGAAAAAAAATCATACCGCGCACACAATGTTTAGAGCCGCGCAAAAAAAAAACAAAAAACTGCTACTTTAACTTTCCAGTTTCCAGATGTTACTCCGAGCTATAATTGCGATCAAGAAAAATGCAATGATGGCACATGTTTTTCCTTTACTGTTTCTTTCTTGTTGAGAAATTACTTTCGGACCAAATGTTTCAACTGGTCTTTTATCGCGCAGTTTCGGTAGTACTGTAGCAGAATCACGGAATAAGTAAACAACAAAAATCATCATTGCAGTTAACTAAATACCTTTAACTGAAAAGTATAGCAGGTTTATCCTGTTATTAAATTTACAGGGTCCGGCATAAAGTACAGCTGGATTTAACTGACGTAGTGCGCAGAAACTGAATACGTGTGAAAAAAAAATGACGTCAGAGATGAAGCAGACAAACGGTCATTTTTAACAATGGCTTCTTGGCAAAACACAACTTCGCGCATTTACCGTTGAAACTTATTTTAAAAGTGGAGAATCGTCTATTACTGTACAACGAAAGTTTTCGTCGCCATTTTGAGTTCCACCCCCGTGATAATGTTCACGATCAGAGAACAATTTTGAAGTGGGTCAAAAAATTTAAGGAAACCGCTAAATGGCTTAATAACACGTCTACTGGTCGTCCAAGAACTCAACAGACACCTGAAAGGAATTCAAGAAGTCCGCAATGCATTGCTGAGTAGCCCTCGGTGATCATTTGCTAGTAACGCTTTGGCACCTGGCATCCTCTTACTGTTAATAGTGATCTTTATGTGCAGATGCTAACTGAATACTTCATTCCAGACTTGGCCAATAGAAATAAGAGACTAATACGGTTTCAACAAGATGGAGCAACTGCCCATACAGCCTGTCAGTCCATGCCCATGCTGCGACAAGCATTTTCCAATCGTCTTATTTCCAGATATGGGGACATTCATTGGCCGGCAAGGTCACCGGATTTATCGGCCGCAGACTTCTTTTTATGGGGGTATCTCAAGAACACGGTGTATGCTAGTCGACCACAGTCAATTGCAGACCTAAAAGATCGAATCCGACAATGTATTCAAAATATCCCTTTGAACATGTTAAATGGTGTTACGCAGGAATTTTCCAGACGCCTGGCTGAATGTATCAAATGTAATGGCGAAATTTTCAAAACCTAAATATGATTGGTAGTAACAATAAAAACATCCACTTTTCTGAGTTTCATTTCACTTTTTAGCGCTTATTTATTTTCCATTTAAAAAATCCACCTATGCTTTATGCCGGACGCTATACAAACCTTTACGGTGTGTGTGTGTGTGTGTGTGCGTGCGTGCGCGCGCGCGTACGTAGGTGCGTGTGTGTGTTTTAATATGCACATTTGCACACACAATATTTTTTATTGCACATGAGCTGAACATTTTGCACACAGACCGCAAACCCTTGGAGGGAACACTGGTCAAGACCCTATTCTACCCCCCTCCCCCAAGTGGTGCCCTTGGAAATAGACAACAGTCTGGCCATGTGAATATGGATCGCGGTGGAAAGACGAACCCAGTCCTAAAAGTAAGTCGAGCCGAAGTCAGATGTGTGGGGTCAAAAGGCACATAACAGCAACACAACCAACCAAAGCACTCGTCTGAGGGCCAACGATGAGGATACGCTCTTCCAAAATTATTTGCTGCCCCAAATGTGAAATATAAACTTGTATGTTCTCACTCAGATAGCAGTTTGTCATGGATAAATAAAACTGACACAAATTTTTCAAGTGTTTTCAAACTTTGTAACTACTGGATCAAAATAAAGATGACCACACACACACACATACACAGGAACCACACACAAACTCACAAAAAATATGAAAATTTAAAAAAAAACCCTTCCTGGGATTGGACATGGAATTTTTTGCATTCTATCCACAAATTCTGCTACCTGCTTGCGTGCTTAAGCTCAGCTCTTAGATCAGTTTAACAATGCAGTTTGTGTACAGGTACAAGAACATTTCATGCTTACAAGCTAATACACTCGTATATACGGTTCTTGTATTCTAGCCTAAACATTGTCTTACACGATCAGACGCAAAATAAACATACCTTGCCCATCCACGCGATCACTGCAACCAAAGAACGAGCTTCCTTTAGCCGGAGTTATATTATCTTTACAGCATCCAAACCTGGAGGTTCTACAGTCCACTACAGGGCTACTCGTCCTCATTAAATGCTGAAAATGAAACTTGTGATTGAATTTATGTTCATAGTTACAAATGAAATGAAAATCATCACGACAGCAATGAGATGTCTGAGGATAATATTAAATGTAACAAGAAGACACAAAATCACAAATGGCATCATCAGGACAAAAGGTGAAGTAACACCAGTATTAAACTACATCCAGAAACAACAAGTCTGGCCAGGTTGCATGACTATCGCCAGGCAGTATTCTACAGAAAACACTCATGCTAAGAATGGTAAAAAAAAAAAAAAATGAAGAAGTGGCACACAGGAGATGGAAGACGAGATAAGAGAAACCTTAAATATTCCCTCATACAAAGTGAACCACTGAGCCCTATCAAGAAGTCTATTTGTGTCCCTAAACACTGAATAATACATGAGGGACAAGACAAGACAAGACAGCTGCGCTCATTTTGATATTAAGCTTGAAGTTCATTCTTGTTTTTCACATGTACATTTGTTGTATTTAATCAACAGTTTTAACCGTTTACAATTTCAAGTTACTGAAAACAACAGCCATCAAAGAATCTGAAACAAATTGTTGTGCTACATATAGCAGACTCAGCATTGGCATTGGGCCCGGACTGAATATAATGGCAAAATTATGGCTTTCACTTAAACACATTATGAGTTTCATTTTTAAACAAATTTATGTTTTTATTTTGAAAGTAATTTACATTTTGTTTTCTTTTTCAAGTCATGCGTTAATTCTGATGAAGTCTAATGAACTTCGTTTTTGTGCCGTGTTCATAGAGTTCACAAGGTCACAGAGTTCATAAAGAGAATAGGGTGAAATCAGAAATACTTGATAGCTGCAGCTTTTTACTGGAAACTTACAAAGAAATTTAAAGTAGAAGAAACTGAATGCAAAAACTTCAGGTTTCCATTTATAGAACTTACATCCTTACCATGCTGTTAAACGTTACACAGGGCTCACATAGTTGTTTGCCAAGATTTCCCGTTCTCTGCAAGTCTTTCAACTTCATCAAGGGATGTTATGCCCACTAAATTGGCTTCTTTTAACAATGTCCTCTCTAGAGTTTCACGTGGTCGACCTCTTTTTTCTTCGGCCTTTTGTGCTCCACTTGATAGCTTGTTTTGGGATTCTCTGATTGTTTCTTCTCATCACATGGCCTACATATGTCCTATTTTTTTTTTCTGATCACCCATGAGATAGATTGTTGTTTGCTCATCTGTCTTATCTCTGTCTTGTTTTTGAATTCATTCCACTTTATACCAAGTATTTTCCTTAGGCATTTGTTTTCAAAAGTCTAATTTCTTGTCTATTTCTTTATTTGATTTCCAGCTTTTGCATGCATAAGTAAGGATGGATATCACATTTGAATTGAATAATCTTAACTTGGTTTTTGTGCTTATAACTTTTGAATTCCATATGTTCTCAAGATTTTTTAAGGACGATGCTGCATTTGCAATTCTAATTCTAACTTCCTTCCTGGTGTCTCCATCCTGGTCTACGTAGCTGCCAAGGTATGTAAGTTGGTTCACTTCATCAACTGTTCCTTCTTGATTAATGAGAAGTTTCATTATTTTTGTTTTGTCTTTGTTAATTTCAAGACGTATTTTGCTAGCCAAAGAAGACAAGGAATCTGTTTTTTCCTCATTGATTTCACATTGTCACTGATAAGAGTTATGTCATCTCCAAAATCAAGATGTTCTATTTTTTTTATAGATATTATATTTATAGATAGTATGAGTTAATTCATATTGTCACTTCATGAATGAAAATGATCAATGTGAAACATCACAATGTTTAACCAGCCAAGAGTTTCAAAATATAATTTCATAAACAGGCAGAAGCAAATAAGGAGAAAGTAACTGAACTTCCTAGATTCACAGATAAAGAATGAAACAGTAAAATCAGTCAAATACTACATGAAGAAAAAGCAAAAGAGAGAAATCTCCATACCAAGGTGTACAAAGATACATAAAGTCAGATGTTTGATGCCAAATCTGGAATGATTTAAATATTATCTATCAGTTATTGTCATCCTAAAGAATGAATTCATGGACTTTTCAACCTTTTCTACAGTTTTACAACTGACAGATTAAGATCTGTAATTCATCTGACCAAATTTTAAAATGAAAACAATGCATTTCACTCACATAAAATTCTTTAAATCTTGCCCAAGCTTCTGACATCATTTTATTTGAATTATTTGAATTTGAATTATTTGATTCTGAAGTGAAGTAAAGCAAATATTCTGTTTCTTATGCTCATAGAGTCAGCCAGAATGTAGAGTAATATGGTGTATATATGCCAACTGGTATACACTTGTATATAAAAATATAGGTGGTCAATACCATAAAGCTAACTTCATAAATATAGGTGAATAAATATATATGTAAAAAAAAATAGCAGGAAAAAAAAAGAAAACATTTCATTTATTACTATAGCCAACCATCTCCCTACCATTTTCTTTTACCTGGAAGATTCATTCTTTCATGTTCAGTGGCTGATTCAACTTTTATTTGCACAGAAATGCTGTGCCTTGTATTATTAGAAGGCACTGAACAAATTCACAACATATGTACGTATATGTAACGTGTACTGAGAACATTTATGTAGTACTACCCTATTAATGTCTATAAGGCAGGAGCAGGAACTTTCATCTTACTTATTTTTATTTTCACACTCTGTTCTCACTGGTTGATCCTAAGGTTGCCATATTTTGATGTGCTGAAATGAGGACATCTCTCCCAATGGTGGTGCAGCCATTATGCAATGTTTAAAATGTGTCAGTAACTAAGCTTACCAGACCTAAGTCATCAGTTACACTGGAGGGGAAAGGTTTGGAGGGAGAGTGATTCTTGGGAGTAGAAAGTGTTAATTGTGCTATCACTTGAGAGACTGCAAAGACAAATCTGTGGATTTTTCAAGCCATTTGCATATGATCATATTTTTTTTGCCTAAAATGAGGACATGTTCATAAAAATGAGGACATACGGCAATGCTAGGTCAACTTTTTACATGGAGTACCACCACAGAGAAGGAAAAAAAAACATCTAATCACTGGAAATGTGGACGCAACACAGAATTCACAAAGATGTGTGCAGGCAATAATTTTAACCCTCAAAGTGAGGACGTATCTGTGTGAATGAGGACATTTTGTAATCCTAGGTGATCAGTACTCTAAAACCTGTGAAAAAAAAATGAAAGACAGCCACTTAGGATAATGGCATATGGGGATATAGTGTTACTGCCCATATTCTCTTTGACCTGCAAACACACAACAGAGCAATGTGATTAGCATCACCCCTTCTCCTACTCCACAAGTAGCTTGGTACAAGTTAAGTGACTGAGTACTCACTGGCTGGACTGACCTCTCCATGAGAGACTAGCAGACTAACCACTATGCCACTGGCTGGACTGACCTCCCCATGAGAGACTAGAACATTAACCACTATGCCACTGGTGGCTGGACTGACCTCTCCATGAGAGACTAGCAGACTAACCACTATGCCACTGGCTGGACTGACCTCTCCATGAGAGACTAGAACATTAACCACTATGCCACTGGTGGCTGGACTGACCTCTCCATGAGAGACTAGCAGACTAACCACTATGCCACTGGTGGCTGGACTGACCTCTCCATGAGAGACTAGCACACTAACCACTATGCCACTGGCTGGACTGACCTCTCCATGAGAGACTAGCACATTAACCACTATGCCACTGGTGGCTGGACTGACCTCTCCTTGAGAGACTAACACACTAACCACTATGCCACTCAAGCACCACAAAAAACTTGGTAAATTAATTTATTCATCAGATGTCATCTTGATGGGCAGAAATAATAGTGCTTCTCATTTTTCTTCTTATTCTGTTTTTTTTGTACAGTCCTTGGCATTTCTAAGATCACTATTACAAAAGAGTTTGTGCACCATAAAAGGATTCCCCTTCCCATGATCAGATCAGAGCACTTAAGGACTTGTCTGGACTATAATGATGATGATCATAATGTATTTAAGAAGAAAAAAAGGAGAGGAAAAAAAAACAGAGCAGTCACCCTTCTTTTCTTGTGCTGGTCACTTGCACAATTCACATTTTTTTTTCTCTTTCCTTTCCTCTTTTTTTTTTCTTTCATTTTCCACTGAGCTTTCCATTTATTATCACTTTCTCTTCTGTCTTTGAATGACATTTTCAGCAGAATTTTGGTTGTCTTTTCCTCACAGTTTTAAATGATTTTCACTCCTAGAAACTTACTGATAAAGCTTAACTTAGTGAGGCATTTATGGCATAAAAGAACTTCACAGACTGTTACCTCAATAGCTGTTCTATCACTGTTAGAACCATCTGCACAGTGGTGAAAAGAGCAAAGCTGTATATGATTGGGTTTGCTGTCTGTTGGACATAAAGTATTGTCCAAAACTACAGGATCTTTGCTGTCATCTTCAGGATCTTGTTGACAGTAAATACTCCGTAACTGTTTCCCAAACCCACAGGTCACGCTGCACTGTAGATGCAAGAATAAGAGCCATGATCATCAGTTACAAATCTATTATTTGCCAGTGAGGTCAAGATAGTTAAACTGGTAGTTCTTTATTTGACAGAACAACATACAAGAAACCTGGTCAGTGTCATTTATTTTATCTTCAGCATACAAATGCATGACAACCAAATCTGAATATCTGAAATGAAAAATCTGTGTATTATATTCGTTGGAAGCAGAAAATTCACCTCTGAAGATACTAGGGTGAACAAATCATGGTGGATTAAGATTAAACACCAGGCCAGTAAACCAAAAGTGGGCCAAGACTGAACATCAAGGGAAGCGAACCAACAAATGATTGTTATCTGATAGTTTCCTGTCTACTCAAGGCGATGTTTAAAGATTATGTCTAAACAGTACTGTAAATAACGGTGATCTGATAATTATCTCTTTACCCAGAGTGGTAAAATATGATTACTTTTTAGGGGGTGAAGACATTGGCCAACTTGGCAATCAGTGACTCATGGCTGACATGCTAGTATCAGGGTTGGCAAATCATAGCTGACATGCTAGTATCAGAGTTGGCAAATCATAGCTGATATACTAGCATCAGGGTTGGCAAATCATAGCTGACATGCTATATCAGGGTTGGCAAATCATAGCTGAAATGCTACCATCAGGGTTGGCAAATCATAGCTGACATGCTAGCATCAGGGTTGGCGCAAATCATAGCTGACATGCTAGCATCAGGGTTGGCAAATCATAGCTGACCAAGACCCTGTCCCATCTCTCTACCCCTAGTAACAGGCTTAGCCTGACTAACAGGGCAGGGATTGTCATATTCCCCATGGTGGTGGACTCTGCTAAAGAAGCATTTTAGCTTCAGCCAGAGGCTGAAAAAATAACTGCCATAACCTGCTCTTAATTTGACACGGTGCTGTACCTCAGCACTATCTAAACATCAGCTTGCAATTCCAGAAAGATAAAAGTCAAGACAAGATTTTTTTTATCTTATGTGTTGTGTCCACATTTCCAATGATTAGATGATGTTGTTTTCTTCACTGTGGTGGTACTCTATGTAAAAGGTGGACCTCGCTTTGTGAACTGAAGGCTGGAAACTTATTGTCTTAGAGGCCAAAATAAGCATGAAGGCTGGAAACTTATTGTCTTAGAGGCCAAAATAACCATGAAGGCTGGAAACTTATTGTCTTAGAGACCAAAATAACCATGAAGGCTGGAAACTTATTGTCTTAGAGGCCAAAATAACCATGAAGGCTGGAAACTTATTGTCTTAGAGGCCAAAATAACCATGAAGGCTGGAAACTTATTGTTTTAGATACCAAAATAACCATGAAGGCTGGAAACTTTTTGTCTTAGAGACCAAAATAACCATGAAGGCTGGAAACTTTTTGTCTTAGATATCAAAATAACCATGAAGGCTGGAAACATGTTGTCTTAGAGACAAATAACCATGAAGGCTAAAAACTTATTGTCTTAGAGACCAAAATAACCATGAAGGCTGGAAACTTATTGTCTTAGAGACCAAAATAACCATGAAGGTTGGAAACATATTGTCTTAGAGACCAAAATAACCATGAAGGCTAGAAACTTATTGTCTTAGAGACCAAAATAACCATGAAGGTTGGAAACATATTGTCTTAGAGACCAAAATAACCATGAAGGCTGGAAACTTATTGTCTTAGAGACCAAAATAACCATGAAGGCCAGAAACTTATTGTCTTAGAGACCAAAATAACCATGAAGGTTGGAAACATATTGTCTTAGAGACCAAAATAATCATGTACCTCTACAGATCATTAGAGAAGCTATTTATGTAGACAATATTAGGAGTGAGCATGAGTGAGTAATTGAGCCAGAGAGTGAGACAAGGTGAGAGACACAGACATAGTATAGCAGTATTCGTGTAACAATGATAGTAAGGGCATTATTATAGCTTTTTCTTTTTCAATTTTCTCCTGTTGAGATCTTTCGAGAAGGTCACGTGGGGTGCAAAACCCGTTACAGGAAATTGTAGGGGCAAGGCTGAGTGCGTGGAGTTTTAGTCTTGGTTTGAATGTGTAACTGTGTGGACGTGATTTTTTGAGCTGAGTGATGTCTTCGTGGAACATATGAACATTTTAGTTGTACATATGAATGGACTGGCCACATGGCAGGGATAACCAGCCGGCAGTCAAATTTAATGTTATTTTCATCAGCATTATCATCATTCCATCAATAAATGTTCCAAGTCACCGTTACCCAGGATTTACTTGACTATCTGTACCAGCTGTCGTCAACGTGAGGTTTTGAAGAGCCTGGATGAGAAGTATGTCTGGAACAGTGTTTAACTAATCCAGCAAGTGAGAGTGAGAGCTGGAATTATGTGTGTAACTAGTCCAGTAACCTCAACTCTTGAAGATCAAGAGGAAAGTCTACCCTGTATTTCACAGGCGTAACGTGATCGATACGATATGGCCTAAGTAAAGCCCCCATGAACAAGACCAGAAAAGATGAACTTAAAATTCTGTTATAATAGGACCTGTCAGTTTTACAGTAGGTCCTCAAACAGCAATTCTGTAAGGTGATGCAAAATTATTTACAGACTTCCTATCCAACTGTTTAGCCATTCTGTATTCATCAATTATGGGTCCCCTTAAAATTGGAGGAGCCCTTTGGCCCCCAGAGTGCATTCTACTCTCACTAAGCCTATTTTACAATGCACATAAATAATGCTTTATTATACTCTTTCTTACTGATGACCAACCCTTTACCTTTCCTCAACAATCCTTTATGGTTTGGTTGGCATGACCAGAAAGGAAAGATAGTTTTGATGATTTCCAAACAGCACTAAGGATCAACAATATGTAATTCAAATTGCAAATATTACTAACATTCTAAGTTTATTTTCTACAAAAATTATTTCAGTCTCTAAGAAAACTGGCAAACAACTCTTCATAAACTCTTACCTCACTCCAACTACCAGTAGCCCAGTAAGGACAGTTATCACCATCTCCACTGCATGCCCTCCACAAAGCTGGCTTTGCCCCAACATGTTTAAGACAGATGTCATCTGAAGTATAACTGGAGGTTCCAGTGGCACTTGTCTGCATGCAGTGCATCAGCTGAGTCTGTTCTCCAACACCACATTCTACACTGCATTCTCCCCAGTGTCCGGCAATCCATCTGCAGTTTTGATAAAACACAAACACCACACAAGGTTAACTTAAAAATTTAACCCTTGTCCTATAAAGGGCTGTTTCAAAAATAAAATAACTGCAGTTACATGGTCGCATTCTATAATTCAGAGTACTTAAGTTTAAGGTGCAGTAAACCAAGCTATCAAGTGGAACACAACAGGCCAAAGAAAAAGAGGCAGACCATGTGAAACTCTGAAGAGGAAATTGTTAAGAGAGGCCAAATTAACAGGCATAAAATCCCTTGAAGAGGTTGAAAGACTTGCCGAAGACAGGAAAAATTGGCGAACTACTTTGTGAGCCCTATGTGACGTTTAACGGCACGGGAAGGATATAAGAAGATACTATGACATCAGCTTTTGCAATCCCTCATTATAGAATGGTACCACCAGAGTATCCAACCAGTTTTTTTTACTCCATCTATAGCCTCCTTATTGATTCTGAAGCACTGGTAGCCAGCCATACCTTGATCTTACTGAGGAGATGGTAACTGCTTGGTGTCCAGTCCAGGCTGTCTAAGGAGTGGTCAAAAATCTCTCAGTCCATCAATCATAATTAAGTGTCTTCCTTTTCACCCTCATCATGTGCATATGGGTGCCTTTCCCTGAATTTCCTGCACCAATTCATCACAGAATTGACACTTACAACATTATCACCATACACATGACACAACTAACGATGAATCACACCATGGTCCTCAGCTCTGACGGGAATGGCAATTAAGGGTCCATGATTACTCAGTTGCTACTCTTGCACAAATAAACAAAATGGTCTGTTTGTACAGCATTTAGTGAGATAACACTTTAGTGGTTGCTACAGGAAATGTGCCATGTCACTATGGTAACTGGTTTATTATTACCAGTCAAGTGGAGGTTGATTTTTTAACTGATCAGGTATTTTTAATAACATGTTTGTGAACGACAGAGAGTGTTCAGGACCACATACTTCTGTCATGTGTGCACTCCAAATATAACAAAAATTTGAATTGTCCAGGCTTAACTGAGTGGATCTCAACAGCAGCTTCATTCGCTTATCTAAAGCTAATGTGAAACACTGCAGTTTGTGATGGTTTGTCTAATGTCACTGCTGCTGTGAAATTCTGCAGTCTGCAATGATGTGTCTCCAGTTTATTGTGGCTTGTGTTGTCAGACATGCTGTTGTATTTGATCTTTCTAGAATATCTATACTTTATCTATCCACTCTATAATATTTTATACTTTATATATCCAGTTTCTTCTGCATTTTTTTCTGAATGAAGTGGTTTAGCATGCATTATCCACAACCAGTGTGACTAGCTCCATCAGCAGGTGCATGCTTCAGTGGGTGTTGGAGTGGAAGGCGGAGCATGTATGGGAATGCCCGGAATGTGGGGATGCCAGTCTCTGATATCAGATTCTGCAGCTTCTTCTATTTCTGATTGCCTCACTTTTGATGCTGTAGGTCCTTGTGGCTGGTTGATGTCTGACTTGTTTTGATCTGATGGCTAAAACCACTCATTCATTGTTTTTCTATGTACATCATAACTAAGATTACTGCATCTGTGCTTTGAGAGTCTGTACATTTTAGATTAAGTCTTTCTTTGTCTTGCTGATTGTGTTTCTCAAGTTTCAGAAAATTATCCTAACTGCATGCCTGAAACCTCAGTAAGTGTGGTCTCCCTAAAGTCTGTATAGAACAAAAGGTTTGCTAAATAACAAGCAAAACTGTAACATAAGTAACTCTTTCAGAGTGTAGCCACATACTTGTACTCATTGTTTGATGAAGTATCACATGGCAGTTCATTGCATGTCTGGTTTCTCACAGGCATCTCATTCTGAGGGCAATGATGAAGACTGGCTGCTCCATTTGTTGTGCGGTCAATACAGCTCACTGCACGCAGCTGATATCCTAGGTTTTATCAAGATTAAATGATAAGAAAATGAAAGATCATATGAATGTTCACTTGTATGTTAACACACTCATGTATGTTCATACGTATAATTGTCACAACTGATCACCAGTTAAAAAAAAAAGTTAGTGAACATTCATTCACAAATGTTGGGTAATGTACAAGAGATCTTCTACGAGGGGAAGTCACTAAGTAACTTGCAAATTGAAATATTTTATCAGTGGCATTTATCAGGTAGTATTTAAACATATCACTTCCTATGCATCAGGATCTCTGCACAGTGAACATAATAATCTATACCGTTGATTAGTACCATGGAAGGGACTTAACTCGAAAAATACAAAAATTAAGACTTGCAAAAATGCTTGCTCATTACTCATTGCATGGGCAAAATAAAATGTGCTCTTAACCTTTTAAGTTAAAAATAAAATATCTCTATTACTACTGGAAGAGAAAATAATATGACTGATGGTATTTTATTTTATACATTTATAAAAAGCCATTTTAATTAATTTTATATATTTAATCTTATGACACCATATCCCTATGTGCCTCTAAGGCATGACAGGATTACCTTTACCTTATATATATATATAATGGTAAAATTCCCATTTCCATGCCATTAAGGCATATTGGGGAATACGTGACCTTCAGCACATGAAAGTGTAATGTGGTCATTATCATGCCTGGCCGCTTTACCTTCCCAGATTTCCCTGGTACCCATTTTTAGAGGCTGGGTGAACCCTGGGGTCTTTTTCGGTGTGTACCAGAAAAAAATCCCACTGCTGGGATTGAACCTGGTACCACCTGATTAGTAAACCGAGTGCCTAACCACTCAGCTAACTAGGCCACCATATATATATATATACACACACACACACACATAAGAAAAACGTCCATGTGTCATGGGTGTTGTCTGATTAAAATTTGGAGAAAGGGAATTTATCAATGCATGATATATTAACTATATGATGAACTATGGTTCAGTTTTTCTCTTCTGTCTCTCATTATAACGAGTTTGGTGTCCAGAGATTAGTTATTAGTTCATTCATGGTATACTGCACAATTGTTGACTGATGCAAAATATATACAGCAGGCATGGAAGGAACAGTCTGTTCAAAGAACATTGTGATTATATACATATTAGGGGAAAGCTATCATTTTTAGATTCTTGGTAACCCTTTGCCAATGCCGCTGTCTGTCACATTATCACTGAACTTTGTGTGAGGTCAAGGTCTTACCACCACCACATTCCTGAGAACAAGATGTCCAGCTTCCAAACACCCAAGAATAATGTTGCTGATGATTCCTATCTGTTGTTCTGTGTTGATTTACATTGTATTCAAAGTCAATAAATGAAGAGTGACTCCCAGCTCTTGCTTGCCTCTTAGATCTCACATGATTTTCAGATCTCACCTTCATGGAAAGAATAAAAAAAAATAATGTAGCCAGCATTAATTATTTATTGATTACTCAGAAGGTAAAGATTTATATTTTGGTCATGACTGATGAAGACGGTCTTTGATCAGTGCCATATTTATGCATGGGCCATAACTTACATACTATGATATTATATTTTAAAAAAAATAATCTATAGAGTCAGAAAATAACCTACACAGACTTAATTTATATCATAAAGAATTTTTTTATTAAATCAGCTTCAAAATCTAATTCCCCCCCCCCCCCCAAAAAAAAAAGCTATACTCTTCAAGCATACTGAAATCCAAGTAAATGATGTACATGCCATGCATCTGAAGTGCAAAGAATAATGTAAGAAAATAGAAATATTTTTTTTTCCTCAGTCCATGTTTCAGGCTTACTTTTTTACACCATCATTTCTTCCAGTTATCCGAGTTTCTTTTGTCATTTAAATCAGATGAAAGTCTCATATACGGAGAGGATTTTTGTTCTTGCTCTGAATACAAGATGAGCTTTACAGTGAAGACTGACATAATAGTAACAGGTTTTCAAGGCTTTCATCGCTCTATAGGGAGAACACATGAAAACAAGATGACGCTGTCTTAGACCGCTGCAATTCTGGACTTCTCAGCAAGTACTCACATTATGAGGATCTTGTTTTTTACTACCTTGCTCATCAAACTGTTATGATACGGCCTGCTGCTGTGGAACACTTCAAGGAAATAGGGCACAAATTTGACTGAATGTACTGTACTTTGCTAGCTCTAGCGAGACAGTGGACATCTTTGCTTCCCATGATGCAATGGCACATTAATCTAGTGAGATTGTGAGTAGTTTAGTAGATAAAATCACAACTTCTCTGTCTGCAGATTGTTAGTTCTAATCCACTTGCCTTTCCCTTCTAGTCACCCAGCTGTACAGATATGTACTTTTCAAAATATCTTGAAGAAAACTGCCTCAGAAAACAAAGAATATCTTTTTGCATGGCAAGGTACAATAGATTACACTGCATACATGGATCTCAGTGGATGAAGGGAAAATGGCATGTCATGCACAGTTAAGTTCCATGAAAATGAAAATGTGTCTAAATCACAAGCAAATAAAACAAAATAAAATAAAATAAATGTATATCTCACAGTCAGCTAGATTTGTACATTCAATAAATGAGACACAGATCTAATCTATATATACAAAGTGATTTCATCTACGCTTAAGCCAAGAGACCTAACATTGTTACTATGCTTCAGGAAAGATAATCTTTATACACATTCAAAGGTTAATCTCCAACTATAGTGATCTATTATGATATGATTATGAAAAATAATCAAATGGAAAAAAAGTCTATATAGCCTGATCACATGTCTTATATGCACAACATACAAGAATTCATTTAAACAGACAATGAAAAAGATTCTTAAGATTACAGTCAGACAAACAAGGCTAGTCCATTCCATATACAGTTAGTATAAGATGAAATCTGCATACACAGTCAGATAGAAACATACCATTTTGCTAACAAGTATTTGAAGTGTTTCATTCAAAGGACCACGAGCAGTGAATGCCATTCCATTTTGTACAGACTTATATCTGAAGTAAGTACCAGCAAAGTCTGCTGGTTTTATTGGGCTGAATTCAGTCAAAGCATCGGTGAGAGCCAGCGATTTACCACTTTTAGACTTTAGCACTATTTGAAAAAAACAATTTAAAAATTATTTTCTTACATAAATGTACATGTACACAGTATGTAGTTTTTGTGTGTGCATAAAGGCATAGTGTAAGCATAAATCTATACATGAATTTTTATGCTCAACTCACGTTTTCTCTTTCAACTAAATTTTTCATCTTATTTCTGTGTAATAACCATATGAATCTCTTAAATAAAATAAATTTGGTATGAAAAATGGAGAAGAGTGTGGCAAAAAATAATGGAAAAAGAAGAAAACAGTCTGCTTCCACAGACCATTATAAAATGTTTTATGACAGGACATAGCGCTATTCCTGTTTTGGTGTCTACTGAAAAATTTATAGTAGATTCTATGTTTTTCTCGGTATTTATATCTGGCATGCCAGGACACTTGTTACCCATGCTCCACATTTACCTTGCCTAAGCTCACTGGATTATTTTCTTTTGACGAGGTGCATTTGTGTTCCCAAACGCCTGATCTCTGAGAGATATGTGGATGTTTTGTGTGTGCATGCTTTTTGTTTTGTCTTTTCCCTTGTTACTGATAATGGCATTCAACCAAAATATTGAGTTGTGGTTATTGTCATTTGTTGCAGTTTTTCCCTTAAAAAAAAAACAAACTGCTATATGCACCTACATCTACCCTATGTTCGATCAACAAGACTGAAATACTGATAACACTGCCAGAATATCTGTTTTTTAAACTTGTACTACATGCATACATTTAAGTTTATGCTATTATTATTTAGTTTCAATGCTTCTAACTTCTGAAAAATCTTGATTTTTGTTGAGACAAGCCTGCACCTGTTTATAATAATTTTGTTTTTGGTTATTTATGTCTCAGTTCTAGGCCACAACAAAAGAAGACAGTAATCTCCAAACAGAAACATATGATTTGCATGTCCAGGGTACTATAAAGCAGGGTATGAACACTAATTTATATCATAAAAGATCCTGAAAATTTGATAAAAACTAAAAAAACTGAAAGATGAAATTTAAGATGCTGATATTATGTAGGCTTATGGCAGAAATGAGATTCATAGCTTCATTTTCATTTTCCATGACAACTCTGTCTGTAGACCATCTCATATTAAATTTATTTTTCACTGTCAGAAAGAAAGTACAACAATCCAAGCACATCCACGTGAAGCAAAAACACACAAATATGTAGGATGGTGCTAGGATGATTCAGAAACGAAGCAATCTTTGGTCCAAAGAAAGGCTTTCATGTAAAAAAAAAAGATAGTGGAAATCCCTAGTACAGATTAAGTATATTCATTGTATGCACAAAACTCTGTGCTGTATAGAGTAGAACAACACAACTCCTTCAGATCATCAGAAGAAATACCTCCTCTCCCCTTTCAGACAAGTGAAAAGACAAGAAAAAATTGCATGTATTCATGAAAGAAAGCAAGGAAAATATGAAAATATTGTGTGCCACTTTCTAGGTAAAAACTTGCCAAAGTGACTTCTAGCACATCAAATCCATGGAAATAAGTAAGTTCTAGCCTAAAAATACAGTTTTCCAGCAATGGAAACAGTTTCTGTGAACTTCTACCTGTGTCATTAAACATCACATAGGGCTCATATGGTAGTTTTGCAAGTTTTTCAGTTTTATTTGTATTTCACTGATGAAATATTCACATAAATAACTGAATATCTTTCAGAGTTTTATGATGCCTATCATTTTTTAAATATCTAAACTGAAAATATCACGATTTTTCTCAAAGGAAATTTTGATATATCATTTTAACAATGAAATTTTAAAAAAAAACAAAACTTTATCTGCTGAAGTTTGAAATCAGGTTAATCTTCTGTAAGTTAATTTGTTCTAACTATTGAAAAATAAATGAATTTGACTCACACTCAAGTCCTTTCACATATGTTTTAATGGTTACATCCCTTGATTTGCCATTACTTTCTTTACTCTCCATTGACATTCTCTACGTCCAGCTTTTTTATAGTCTTTTTGTGATCTCTCTGTAATCAACAATCTGAGCTCTTTCGGCAGCTGAATCTTCATGAAGATCTTGAAACACAGGCTCTGAGTTGAGTTTTAGTGGGAGCGGATTAGCCTACTACGATATCCAGAGTGTGCCTAGAAAGGAGACTTTTCTTGACAGAATCTATTACCAAAGATGAACATCCTTACACTAGAACACAAGAGGTTGGTTATAAGAATGCCCCGAGAGAAATACAACAATTTTTTTTTTAGCCAATCCTTGTTCATCAGTCATATTAAGTGTGCTGTCTTGCTCTGTTTGTTCCTATCTTCATCTGTAGTGAGTAAAAACTGCGTCTAGTGTAACACATAACAACACATAGCTGAAGGCTTTCGTCAGGGCTGGAGAAAAGATGAGATTATGGGACAATATGAAACATGTTTTAAAATAGAAGACAAAGACTCTATTACACCTCTCTCTCTTTTAGAATCTCCAGTAACAGGCCCAGATTGGCTAACAGAGCAGGGATTGCTGTAGTCCCCATGGTGGTGGAGTCTGCAAAAGAAGCACTGCACTCCCCCCCCCCCCCCATCTCCATTCACTGTCCAAAAAAAATCCACCGTGCTGCAGCCCAATTCTCATTCAACATCATGCATGCATCTCAGCACCACCTCCGTCGACTGCAGAGAACATCATGCTTGCAGTTCTAGAAACAACAAAAACACAATCTTCTTCTGTATTACTGTCTTTTACTTGCAATTCATTTTGTCATGTAATTCATGACTCTTCTCATGACAATATGAAGCAGGATTCTGGTTACATGGCTCTTCATGTAACACTGGTCATATCACGTAATATCAGTCATATCTTATTATACAAGTGTCTGTGTAAGTAGGGAATGTCAAATGTGAACTCACCCACTGCACTTGGTGTCACTGACATCAATGTAACAGTTACTTTAGTGGCACCAGCTGGAATTGTTGTAAATGCTGTTTGTTTATCTGTACAAATAAATGCAAAAATTACAAATGCTACCATGAATGCAAAGAAACAGTGGAATTTCTAAGACACCAACACGTAAATACAAGAACAGGATGATGATTCTCACATCACAAACATTTACTTCTCCATTTCACAGTTTATGCTCCACTGTATAGATTGATTAACTCATGAGTTGAGGGTAGTGTTATTGCATTTATACCAGCTAGAATGAAACAATCCTTAGGCTATTCATTTCTCATATTTTTATTACAGGTATAGCACTGATATAGTTCCTAATTTTTTTCACAATGAATAATAATAATGATGATATTTTGTCATTTTTTTTAATGATATGAAAAGAAAGAATGAGAGAAATGTCATTAATTAAATGTATATGCTTCCTGTTTTTAGTAGAACACAAAATTAAAATATGAGTCAGTACCCAGTTGAAAAGTCAGATTCCTGCTTGATCCAGAAACAGTATGACAGAATTTGCCATTCCCACCACAGACAAGACATCTGTCTTCTTTTTTCTTTGACCCCAGCACATGATCACATCCTACAGGCTTATAGAAAGCATTATAATCATTCAAAGAACATCAACATATCAACATTCTCCTTTGTAATACACTTTCTTTTTAAACCTAATTTATTTAATCAGTCTTATGGAAAAGAGAGATTCAGGGAGATTTGCTTAACAACCATGCACAAGAATAACCAACCCTGTCCTAAGTTTTGCTAGAGAAGATTAACCAAATTATTTTGTCTTCACAGAATTTTGCACAACCAAAAGAAGTGCAAAAAGGAGTAAAAATTTGGAAAGAAAAAAAAAAAGAATGAGAAAAGGGTATCCTCAAAATAAGATGATTTTCCGTAAAAAAAGTGATTAAAAATGAGATTAAAATTCAAGGACAGAAAGTACAGAATGTGCACACTTTTTTCCCAACACCTGCAGAATAAGAGCACACAGAGCCAAAATTGATAATGCACATCTAACATGCCTGTTATTTTATGATATCCAAATGCATGATATTCTCTCTCTCTCTCTGAACCTTAAGTGCCCAGGGCACATGGGGCTTCCGCAAGGGTTTTCCACAAATGCCTGTCCTTCGCCTTTTTTTCTGCTCTTGCCCAGGTGAGCCCTCTATTGCTCAATATCCTTTCTGTTGTTCTTCTCCATGTCTCTTTTGGTCTACCCTTACTTCTGTTCCCCTGTGGTGTCCATCTTAGTGCTATTTTTGGTAGTGAGTTGTCAGTCATTCGGAGCACATGTCCCAACCATCGCCAGCGTCTTTCCTCAATAACTGTTGTCAGTGGTTTCATCTGCATTTCTGCTAATAAGATGTTATTTCTTATGGTGTTAAATGCATGATATTAAGCAGTGAAAAATCTCTTATCAGTAGAATCAAGAACAGAATCAAACTACAACATTACATTACACAGTGAAAATAACATGTAAAAAAGCTTGTATAAGTTGAATGAAGAATGGAATCAAACTACAATATTATATTATTAATGCAGTAAAAATAAAAACTTGCATTATATTCATTCATAAAAATAAAAACTTGCATTATATTCATTCATAAAAATAAAAACTTGCATTATATTCATTCATGTAAAATTGGAGAAGAAAACAATGTTTGTCTTACCTTGCAGGAGCCATTAATGCACACACCAAAACTGTCAAGATTATCGCATGTAGTGCCATCAGAAACCGTCATATTTAAATCCTTGACCTCCTCATTATTACTCTTACAGATGAGTGCACAAGGCACATTGGGATCTATTGACAAAATAATAATGAAAATAGGAAGCAACACATAATTTATGAAACAAATATTGAGTTCTGAAGTTCTGAATCTTGATGCTAAGGCCTGCTATACTCAGAACCATTAAAATTTATATTTACTGGAGATAAGAAGCTTCATGCTAGCTTTGTAGTAAGCCATAACTGAATTGAGTACAAGAGCATTTAGTTCTAAACAGCCTAAATTTCAGCTCTTGAAACCAGTCTTGTGTCTGTCAAACGTATTTGGACACATGGAAAAGATGGTGTTATGTTGGAGTGGATATCTCTGTTTCAATCACTGAGATAATAAAGAGATAATCAAACATCGCCATTACACAGCTTTATCAATGGATGATCACCTTCATTTAGAGCCTGGGTTTCCAACTTTAAAGGTGCAAGAGCCACAACTGCATTCAAAAGTTGAGTGGCAGATCACATCTAAATCAGTTTTTGCCAGTTATATATAACATGCTTCCAGCAATTTCACTGCTGACTGCACAATTTTCATAATAACCTGAAGGGCCACAAAAGAAAATTACACTCGTAATAACGTGAAGGGTCATAAAAGAAGATCCCAGTGGCTGCATGTGGCCCGCATACTGTCAGACGATCACCCCTGATTTTGAGACATTTATCACACACTGCATGAAAGCAAAACCCTTGTTTTGGAGCACAAATAAAGAACTCATACAGTGACAAGGCTCACATGTATGAATTTTCAAATCACACAGTGTAGGGTCCTAACAGATTCTGAACTGAGTCTGCGGCACACATCATCATCATCATCATCATCATCATCAGGTGCCATGCCGACTGGCATTGGCTATTATGCTTCTCCAGAGTACCCGATTCTTCATGCAGGCCATCAGCTCAATTGGTGATCTCCTCTCACACCATCCCGTCAGACTGTCCAGTATCATTTCTCTTGGTCTTCCTCTTGATCTTCTTCCTTCTATTTTTCCAGTTGTTATAATATTTTCAATGCCCCCTCTTCTCATTGCATGTGCTATGAAAGTACATTGTCTCTTTCTTATTTTTTTGACAAGATTTTTTGTCTCTCCAGCTCTTCTCAAACATTCTTCATTATTTATTTTTGCTGTCCAGGGAATTCGCAACATTCTTCTAATAAACCACATTTCTGCTGCTTCCAATGATTTTTGTGCAGACCTGCCCATTGTCCATGATTCACTTCCATATAACAGTTAGAGTAGTAATGGATGGACACAAAAGCCAGAAAGTACTGCTGCGACACAGTGTACCACAAGGAGGAGTCCTTTTGCCTACACTATTCCTTGTATTCATTAATGACCTGGTCAAGGAACTTCCCTATGGAATCAAAGCGGCACTGTATGCAGATGATCTGGTCATGTGGTGTACAGATGAATATGCGACAGTTGCTACACAGAGACTCCAAAGAACAGCAGACATCTTGACATCATGGACAAACAAGTGGTGTGTAAGTATCAACACAGAGAAATCAAGTACCACTCTGTTCACTCTCTCATCTAAACAGAAAGCAGGTAAGATCTTTGTAAATGAAATATCCTTAAGGATGGACAACCAACCCATTTACTTAGGAGTGACTCTTGACTCAAAACTGACTTGGAAGCAAAACATCAACAGTGCAGAAGCAAAAGCCAGAAGAAAACTAGCCATATTAAGAAAATTAAGTGGAACCACATGGGGAGCTAGTGAAAGAATCCTCAAGAATGTATATCAGCAAAGTATTCTACCACATTTAGAATATGGCTCAACATCTTGGTGCACAGCATCAAACACTACACTGCATAATCTAGACAAGGTTCAAAATCAGTCACTACGGATTATCACAGGTGCCATGAGGTCCACACCAACAGTAGAAATGCAGAAAATAGTTGGTATTCAAGCGCTAAAGGAACGTAGAGACACAAAGGTCATGACCATGGGAGAGAAATTCCATAGCTCTGTAAGCCATCCCCTGAAGGAGAGATTCAATAACTTGGCATTAAGCCAGCTTAAAAGAAGCAGCTTCATTCACCAGGCCAAATGTATGCATAAGCTGATACCTGACCTTCCAACTGTAGTCGCTCCATTATCATCTGTACCAGAGCATACACCATGGAAAGAAGCAGATTATACACAAATAACTATTCAGACTGAAGTGAAAGGTGTGCAGAATGGTGAGATGCAAAGCAGCTTTGTAAGATCAACAGCCACAGTGTGCTAGATGACAAATATCCATGTGACACCTGGATACATGTGTATACAGATGGATCTGCACACAATGCCATAAAGAATGGAGGGGCAGGAGCACATATTGAATATCCAAACAACACCACTGACAAGATTTCCATACCCACTGGAAAATACTGCAACAACTTTGATGCAGAAGTTAGGGCAATTACTGCTGCAGTTGAAAAACTATCAGACTCCAGAATTGATACATGTCCTGTAGTAATTCTCACAGATGCAAGATCAGTACTGGAAGCTCTTCAGTGCAACAAACTACCAGACCTTAAGGATGCCTTGTCAAAAATTGGCTTACAACATGGAGTCACTTTGCAATGGATTCCCTCTCACTGTGGGATACCAGGCAATGAGAAAGCTGACCATCTGGCCAAAGAGGGCACTGAAATGGAGCAACCAGACATACCAATCACCTATAATCAGAAGAAAAGCATGATAAAAACCTACAGGAAGCCACAAACACCACCACATGATGACTATCACATGCTAAACAGAAAGGAACAAGTCACCATCTTCCGTCTCCGAAAAGGACACAGCCGACTCCGAAGTCATATGTATACAAAGTTTAAGGTTGGTACTACTAATCTATGTACATGTGCCCAGGTGCCCCAAACTGTGGAACATATCCTCCAGAACTGCACCAACTATGAAACACTGAGAAATAATTACTGGCCCAGTGAAACCACTAAAGAAGATAAGCTCTACGGTTCCATACATGAATTACAAAAAACAGTGAAATTTATCCAAGAGACAGGACTGCAGATATAGACAGACAGTGCGAACGAAGAAGAAGAAGAAGAGACTTCCATATAACAATATAGGTTCAAAATAGCATTTTAGGACTTGTTTTCTAACATTCATTGATAAGGATGTGTTGAATAATATGTTTCTCATTCTCTGAAATGCAGTCTTTGCTTGGCCTATTCTGTTCCTAATTTCTGTTCTGCATTTCCCATCTGAAGTTATTACTGCTCCAAGGTATTTGAATTTCTGCACCTGCTTTAGAATAGTTCCATTCAATTTTATACTGAATGTTGGTGGATTCTGTTTCTTAGATATAACCATAGTCTCTGTCTTTTTGATGTTCAAAGTAAGGCCTTTCTGTTCACTTTCTTTGGCCACTTTATCCAAGAGATTTTGCAGGTCCTGTTGGTTCTCAGCTATCAGTACTGTGTCGTCAGCATACTGAAGGTTGTTAATATTGTATCCTCCAATTTTTATGCCTGGTTCTGTGATGATTGTTCTTAGAATATTCTCGCTGTACAGAGAAAAAAGGTCTGGAGATAGTACATATCCTTGTTGCACCCCTTGTTTTATAGGTTGATATTTTCCATTTTTATTTTTAACTTGAATTGCTGCTTTTTGATGCCAGTATAGATGATGTTTTACAATCCTCAGGTCTTTGCCATCTATACTGATGTCTTCAAGCATTTTAATAATTTCATTATGTTTTACTTTGTCGAATGCCTTGGTGTAATCAACGAAGCATAGGCAGAGATTTTTCAGAGACACGCACAAAGAAGAAGAAAAAAAAAAATGTGTGTTTGTATTCTAGCTGTAAACATTCATTCAAGGAATTGTATCTCGCTCTTTTATGTTTCTGTTGACATGTTGTGGACTGGTGATGATGAGGATCATGATGGTGGTGGAGATGATGACAACGGTGGTGGGGATTATGATGATAATCATCATCATCTTCTGGTACCCACAAACACAGCTGAGAAGAAGAGAAATAAAACAAAAAAAAACACTTAAAAGGAACAATAAAGATGAATATACATGATAAAGTATAATTAGCAAGATAATAAAGGCAAAACCTGACAATTTAAAAATGTATGAAACTTTTGCAGATTAAAAGAATATATAATCTAAACTCGATCTTCCACGGGTGTATTTATTGTTTAAATAATTTATGTTGATTTATTTTCAAATACTAACACATCCTGAAACCTGACAATACTTTTGCAATAAAACAGAGATATCTCTGTATCAGACTCTTCATTTTTTTTTCTGTAATTTTATTGCTTGCTAAAACATGTAACAGACTGCCTACCAAAGTGTGACTGCCAGGAAACCAAGTTGCTGTTTCTGTGTTGTAAACTCAGCTGGGAGTTGCACTGAAATGTTCTGAAGTCAACAGAAGGTGAAGGACATTCCTGTTGATGAAATTATACAGAATATATAATCTCATTAGCAAAAATGAAAAAAAAAAAAAGTGATAAAATCAATAAAGACATCAAGCTGAATCAAGGCTAAATGTAAAAGTTGATGCAGGAGTCAGTATCACTTGAATGGTTGTGGGGGTGAGGACACTATTCAATTTGACAATGACAGGCTCATAGGTAACATGCTAGTGTGAGGACTGGCAAACCATGGCTCACCAAGATCCAGACCCACCTCTCCATTAGTACTCCCAGTAACCGACCTAGCCTGGCTAAAGGGCCAGAGATTGTCATGGTGACCATGGCACCGCAATATTCGGTGTCTACATCTTCTCTAACATCCCTCATTATATTTTCAGTATGCAAGTTAAATAAGTAAGGCAACAATATGCACCCCTGACGGACCCGTTATTTTAGGTCAAACCAAGTTGTTGTTTCATCATTTATTCTTACTGCCTCCTGTTGGTCTAGATACAGCAGTGATGTTAATTGTATCACATGTGCTGAAAATCCCATTTTTTCCATTATTTCTCAAAGTTTCTGGTGTTGTTCATAATAAATGCCTTTGAACAGTCTATAAAAGATAAATATAGATTCACAATAAACTCTCTGCATTTCTCTATTATTAATCTTATACTGAATATATGGTCTTTTGTTCCTCATCCTGGTCTAAAACCAGCCTGGACCATATTTATTTCTCCTATTTTCTTATGTAGTCTACCCATTATGGTTTTTAACAGAATTTTACATGCATGACTGATCAGGGCAACAGTTTTGTAGTTTGTGCATAATTTCAAGTTACCCTTTTTTGCTCATGGTGTTAATATACTTCTTTTCCATTCTTTTGGCCAAATACTTGAATGCCATATCTTTTTACATAGTGCATGATAGATTGTTGCACATTCCTTTCCTCCTGCCTTAATAAATTCAGATGTTATCTCATCACATCCTGGTGATTTACCATTTTTCAGATTCTTTAATGCCCATAAAACTTCAATTGTTGGTTCGGGTTCATTCTCCTGCAATAATAATTCACACTGTTGATTTCTGCTTTCACCGTCAGTTGTACCATACATTCCTCTTCAATATTCCTTCCATCTTTCTAGACTTTCGTCTCTGTCAAGGTGTTCCCCATCTCATCACAAATGACATTTAGCTTAGGTGTGAAACTTCTTGTCAATGTCTTCATTTCTTTAAATATTTCACTATCTCTTCCACACTTCTGATTTCCTTCTGTTCTTTCACAACAATCTTGTATGTATAGTTTTTTGTCTTTTCTTATATTTCCTCTTACCTCTTTAGCTGTTGTTATTTGTCACTTACCATTTGGTCTTCATTTCTCTATGTTGTTTTATTAGTTCTAATGTGCCTGTTGTAATCCATTCATTCTTTTGTGTTTTCTTTCCTGGACCAGTATCTTTAGCTGCTGTTATCTCTGGCCTGCATAGCCATTTCATCAGGTGTCATCTCCTCCTGTACATCCATCAGTATTTCGCAACAGTTCTTAACTTCTATTCTGTGTTGTTCTGGTATTTTTGTAAGATCAAAGTGGCGTGGTCTTGGTTCTGTGACTTTTTTATCTTTATCTTCATGTCTGCTGTTAATAACTCATGGTCTGTGTCACTGTCAACACCTGACAGAGTTTTTTTCTGAAGTTATACATGGTCTCCACCTTCTTTGCACTAAAATGTAATCTGTTTGTTCTTGGTTTTCCCATCAGGTGATGTCAATGTGTAAAGTCTTCTTGGATGTTGTCTAAAACGTGTGTTAGTAACCATTAGCTCATTTTCCATGCAAAATGCCATTAAATTGTCACCTGCCTCATTTCTATGTCCTATGCTGAATTTTCCCAAAACATATCCTTCATCTCCTGCTCTTTCTGTACCAACATTTACCTTATAATCGTCCATTATTAATACAGTATCATTTTTTGTGAACAGACTTTTCTGATTCCACTGCAAAAGAATTATCTTCTCAATGTCTATTGTTATCAGTAGTATACCCACTTAAGTTTCTTTCTTAAACTTGTATATTAAAAATTTGCTTCTTTTCTTTTCTCTAACATTTAACATTCTCTCTCTCTCTCTCCATCTCTTCCAAACCCCCCCCCCCCCTCTTTCTTCTGAGCCAGTTTTACTTTTGAATGGTTTCAACATTATGTAATCTCTCTCCTTTCTTCTGTAGTTTTTGCTGACCACTTTTATTTTAGTTCTTTCTGTGGTCTGTATTTATCACTTTCCTTTACCTGTGTATTACATGACTGGTACTGAACATCTTGTCCATGACACTGGGAACTTGCAGATCTAAGAGAGAAACACAGAAATTCTGACAGTGCAACAGAGAATTATACTATGACTTTATATGTCAAATGTATGTAACTGAAGATTTCACTAAAAGTATTTTAAATATACAGCACAAGTAGTCTTTGATCATCTACTGGCCAACTGTCTTTTCGTGACTACCCAATTTGATGAATTCATTAGAATTGAGATTTTAATTATTTTTAATGTCCACATTGTTTTCTGTTGACTTTCCATATGGTTTGTATAGACTTTTAAGGTCTCAGTTTAGTCTTTATAATAGTTTTCCTATAAGAAGACAGACTGAAGCAGACAAATGCTAATTTTTAATGATTTCTGACTAGCATAATCTTACTAAGCAGCTCCTATCATGGACAACTCTACTTATCATGGATCACTCTACCTATCATGGATCACTCTACCAAACATGGATCACTCTACCTATCATGGATCACTCTACCAAACATGGATCACTCTACTTATCATGGATCACTCTGCCTATCATGGATCACTCTGCCTTTAATGAATCACTCTACCTATCGTGAATCACTCTACCAAACATGGATCACTCTACTTATCATGGATCACTCTGCCTATCATGGATCACTCTGCCTTTAATGAATAACTCTACCTATCATGGATCACTCTACTTATCATGGATCACTCTACCTATCGTGAATCACTCTACCAAACATGGATCACTCTACTTATCATGGATCACTCTACCTATCATGGATCACTCTGCCTATCATGAATCACTCTACCTATCATGGATCACTCTACATATCATGGATCACTCTACCTATCATGGATCACTCTATTTATCATGGATCACTCTACCTATCATGGATCACTGTACTTATCATGAATCACTCTACCTATCGTGAATCACTCTACCAAACATGGATCACTCTACTTATCATGGATCACTCTGCCTATCATGGATCACTCTACCTATCATGGATCACTCTACTTATCATGGATCACTCTACCTATCATGGATCACTCTGTCTATCATGGATCACTCTACCTATCATGGATCACTCTGCCTATAATGAATCACTCTACCTATCATGGATCACTCTACTTATCATGGATCACTCTACCTATTATGCATCACTCTACCTATTATGGATCACTCTACCTATTATGCATCACTCTACTTATCATGGATCACTCTAACTATTATGCATCACTCTACTTATCATGAATCACTCTATCTATCATGAATCACTCTACCTATGCTTTATTTGCATAATCATCCAAAATAACAGCAAGCAGTATTTGTATTCCCAGTCAACTATGTATCTCTACGCTTCACGGAGACAGTACCTAATTAAGGTTAAAATTAATCTCTTCACGTGGTTAAAAGAACATGAAGAAAAAGTGAAAAAATGTGATCATGAAGAAAAAGAAAAGAAAACCGAGGAAGAATAGAATACTGAGATGAACAAACAAAAGCACATTTCTAAAAGTGAATAACAAAATGAAATGTATAAAAACGGAAGAAGGGAAACAGAACAAATATAAAATGCATTTTCTTGAAAGTAACTGTGAAAATGATCATAATTACAGAAAAGAACGGAACCTAAACACACACAAAAATAAACTGAAGAAGATAATGAACCCCAAAGACACCTTTCAACGAGGCACTGGCGAGTCCTATGTTGTACTCCAGTCCCACATGTTCTAGAACAGTCACTGTACTCACTCCATCGTCCCCATCCATCTCTCTGACCCTGAAATAATTGGAAATGTTACTCACACTCTTGAGATCCAGTCTATTTTGGATAGATTAATCATGACATTACCCTCGGGTGTATGGAGAACTTTATGAGAAATCTTAACTGTTAGCAGACTTTCAGCCAATACTGTCAATATTCTGAATGTTCTGCAGAAAACTATGAGTTCAACAAGGGTGTATCTTGTCCCATTTAAACTACTATTTACAACAAAAGACTGTGATGAACAGGAGCGTTACAGTTTTAGTGCACATTGTGTTGCATATGTACATAATAAAAATCACATTTCAGCTCGCACTGTGCTATATATGTACATAATGTGTACTCGTTAAATAATAGAGCTGTTCCTACTTATTTTCCTAGTTTATATATTATAATAAAGATAATATCCAGGTAATATATCTATACTACAAGAGCGTAATATTGAAGAAGGCTGGCTAGTAAAGAGGATTAAAGAGAGAAAACTTAAATATTTTGGACACATTAAACGTCATGATAATTTAGAGAAGACCGTATTGGAAGGATACATAATGGGAAAAAGAAAGAGAGGAAGACCAAAACGAAGATGGTTGCAAGACACCGTTGATGATCTGCAAATAGATGCATCAGCAAGAGGCCATCTTGCTCACAACCGAGAGGCCTACAGGAGAGCTGTTAGGAAGACAAAGTTCCGCAAGAGACATGCAAATGAATGAATGAATCCAAGTAAAGAAACACGTGGACACAGACAACTCCAACAGGGATTAATTTAGGGCACAAGACAGCTGTTAGCACAGCTTCAGAGAAATGGTATAGCTCCAGATTCATCAGTTCTCACTAGTGCTACTGAGTGCATGAACTGTGTTGACATCTTCATAAAATTGGGGCACTTATTGACTTGTCTGACATGCCATGATGGTGACTCTGGGAAAATGGGATTTCAAACCCATGTGATACAATTAACATCACTGCTGTATCTAGACCAACAAGCAGCAGTAAGAATAAATGGTGAAACAACAACTTGGTTTGACATAAAACAAGGGGTTCGTCAGGAGTACATACTGTCGCCTTACTTATTTAACTTGTATACTGAAAATATAATGAGGAATGTTAGAGAAGATGTAGACAGAGAATATTACAATGCCATAAAAATTGGAGGTTATGAATTACCATAGATTAGATATGCTGATGACACAATATTATGGTCCACAACATAAAAAGGAATGGAAAAACTAATTATGTCAGTCCGTAAGAACAGTGAAGACCAAAACCTTTATCTTAATGCAAAGAAAACTAAATTGATGACAACTGACAAAACAAACAAGGCAGTTGAAATATGTAACAATGTGGAAAAACTGGAAAAACTGGAAGAGGTGGAGAGTTTTGAATATCTTGGATCATTACTAACTAATAAAGGAGATACAATGAGGAAAATTAAAAGGAACACATCTATCGCTTTTAAAAAATAAAACAACTAAAGAATCTGTGGAGAGGAACAGACAGAACTACAAAAATAAGATTTTTAAAGGCATGCATCTTTCCCATCGCAATATATGCCTGTGAGACCTGGACACAACAAAACAGCTAATATACACATAAATGCCTTTGAATGTAAATGCTACAGAAAAGTCCTTCAAATATCATGGACAAAAAAAAAAAAAAATAACAAATATATCCATACTACAAGAACTTAATACTGAAGAAGGTTGGCTAATAAGGAAGATTAAACAGAGAAAACTTAAATATTATGGACATATTAAATGCCATAATTTAGAGAAGATAGTCTTGGAAGGGTACATAATGGAAAAAAGAAAGAGAAGAAGACTAAGGCGAAAATGGCTGCAAGACATCGTTGATGATCTGCCAGTGGTTGCATCAGCAGCAGGGCATCTTGCTTACAACCGAGAAGTCTACAAGACAGCTGTTAGGGAGGCAAGGTTCCTCAACGGACATGCAAATGAATGAATGACTGAAAGATTAGACAGATAATAATGCCAACGCGGTAATGGAACAACTGCTGACAAAGCTCCTAAAATACTTTCGTGTTATGCGCCTGAAGACAGGCTACGTGCTTTTTTCAGCCTTGCCAGAATTAAGTAAAGCTATCTTAGCACACTCTTAACCCAGTATAATTATATGTTAAAATATCATCACTACACCGTTAGTTGCAAAGTACTCAATATTGTAGTTACAGTGTAATAAACAAGAAAAATTAATGACAGACCATCCATATTTTTCTTTAAACCATAAATGTATGATTGATCATATATATGTAAAATTCCCGTTTCCATGCCACTTTACCTTCCCAGATTTCTCTGGCTCTAACCATATATATATATATATAAACTATGAAGATTAACACAAAAACTGAAATAGAAGATGCATTTTTAAAAAAGGCTCATTGTTTGCAATGTCCCCCCCTCCCCCCCAAAAAAGCTGATTTAATTATGTATTGTGAAATAAATGCAAATCTTTATTTTAAAAAATCTACCAGCAGCAACTTTACAAAATTAAATTTTGTTTCGGTGATTTTCTAGTTTAGTCTTCTCTACAGGTCAAGCTGGTCCGCACATGAAGAGCAGGTGATATTTGGTGAACAAATAGTTCAACAAGGTTGCTGAGTGAGAAGGCGCTACTTTGAACAAAATATCTAGGTCAGAAGCAAGGCGCGCTTTGTTGTTTACTGGCTGTTTACAGATGCCCCTGACAGCATTTTAAGGAAGCAAATAATACTAAACAGCAACAAAAAAGATGTTGATTATGGGGTGTATTGAAAAGAGACAATTACAAAATCTCGAAAACACATGAATATATGTGCTCCTTTCAATTCTGTTTTATTTATTTTTAACATAAGGTATTCCACAATTCTCATATCCCACTATTTGGATAGACTTTTAAATTAAGTCACACACGAGTTTGTGACGTGAACATTTTTGGAACTATGGAAAACATCATATCTCTTGGTCTTCCTCTTGATCTTCTTCCTTATATTTTTCCTGTTGTTATAATATTTTCAATGCCACCTCTTCTCATTGCATGCCCTATGAAAGTACATTGTCTCTTTCTTCTTCTTCTTATTTTTTTTTTACAATATTTTTTGTCTCTCCAGCTCTTCTTATACATTCTTCATTATTTATTTTTGCTGTCCAGGGGACAGTCAACATTCTTCCAATAAACCACATTTCTGCTGCTTCCAATGATTTTTGAACAGACCTGCCTATTGTCCATGATTCACTTCCATATAACAAGACAGATTCAATATAGCATTTTAGGACTCGTTTTCTAACATTCATTGATAAGGATGTGTTGAATAATATGTTTCTCATTCTCTAAAATGCAGTCTTTGGTTGGCCTATTCTGTTCCTAATTTCTGTTCTGTGTTTCTGCTCTACTGATACAGAGACCAAACATATCAAGAATGAATAGGGGCGTTGACCTGAAAAATGGCGACAGCCACCAGAAAGAAACGGACCTTTCACTCGTCTCTGGTAGAGAGTTTATTTCATATACCTGGCCTTTTGCCAGGTAGCCAACCCGCTACTGTTGTCAGACAACAGGGTTGTCATCCTGAAAGAGAGCCTTCTGAATGGCTTTCACTGATAACAGGTGTCAGGCCAGGTTATCCCAGTTATCACCAATACAATGGCGTTCATTCACTGTCCTGTGGCTGTCCTCTGGAGGAAGAGATCGGAACTGTCCCCTATAACTGTCCAGAGTGCGATAATACGATAATAATATTTTGTCGTGTTTTTCTTCATTCACTACAACGACGTGAGACAAATGCTTGAGCGTGATTCTAATTAGAAATAAATCTACACTACATTCCACACATTCTAAAACAGTGAGCAAGTAAAGCTGTTCTTTAAAAAAAAAAATCTAGTTATCCACAACAATTAATGCATGAAGCTGTTTGCACATTTTTTTTTCACAACAATTAACGAACATACCTGTTCATACATTTGTTAAAAGGCACCTTATCCACAACAGATACTTTTTAAAATCCACAATAGTTCAAGAGAAAGCTATTTTTAACCTTTAAATATAAGCCAATTATCCACAGTTTATTCTATTTAGGGTACAGTTTTCCTCCGCCCAAAAGAGATAAATGGACATTCTTCCCAAGATACACGGCTATTTATCCCAGAGATGGTCGCACAAGTAAGATTTCATACGGCTGTAACAAAGATAGTGTACTCCCAAAGTTCAGGTACTAGAGAGCGTATATTTCTATAATGTTAAACGAAAGACTGAAATCGTATAAAATTTTTTCTGTATAAATCGCTTGTGTACTCGGCACATGATGTTGAGGAAAGTTGCCACAATAAGCATTCTTCCGAGTGCTATGATGTATACGCATACATGCCGAGATCTTCTGTAATGGAGATTAGAAAACTTTTGGACTTGTCCAACGTGCAAATACTAAAGCCAAAACATTATGAAACTGAGCATTTAGTTGTTGGAGTTGGTGAATTTACTAACGCACAAATAGTTTTTGGGGAGAAGTATTTAACATGTTATTATCACAGCTTTACTGCAGTGGTTTTGTGATAATAAAATGTTAAAACTAAAACAAAAGTAGGAAAAGCTTTACTTGTTAACGAGCACGGTTTACGCCTTAATCATGCAGAAATATACAGGACAAAGAAATAAGGAAAGAAGACAAAATATAAATTCACATGAACAATACACATCAAGAAGACTGGGAAAGAAATAGAAAAAAAAAGGAGGAGTACTTAGCTGTGACTTGTAGGAAAAGTGCATCCGAGAGAGCGCGTAATCTAGTTATCTACAGTTTATGTACAATTTGTTTTTCATTTTAAAAAAAATAAGCAATAAAATGTTCTGAATTGTCTTGAACGGCAGAACTGGAAACATCTGTGAATATAAATTACCGAAACTACCGATAATTTGGAAGCAACGACCAAGGTGAAGAAAGCTGCAATAAGATGAGCGTATGCAGTTGCAGACTTGTAATTCTGTAACATTAAAAATAGAGTTCAGCTTTCACAATGGTGATAAGATAACGTTAGCAGTTTTATTTCATGATGGTTGTATAACAGCGACAAAGCAATCGACAAGATCTTAATGTCTGTTATACTGTATGAAGTATCCGCAATTTTGTCCGAAATGGCTGTTAGGTATTCCAGGCCTAAGTTGACTGTGTTGCCTGGTTGTGTCCTCGGGCCATTGATATTTGCATACTGAGATCACATGTCCAAATTTCTAACACTGGCAAGGAACACTCTTAGATTTTCTGATTGTCCCCATTTTTTGTGATACTGCCCATATCACACTTTCATGTGCCGAAGGTCATGGAAAACACGGACCTCAACACCGTATTCCCCAATATGCCTTACTGGCATGGAAAAGGGAATTTAACCTTTACCCCATTTTTGCAGGTTTAGCATTTGTCGGCGATTGTTAATGGATTATATTCTTGCAGGTTTTTATTTTATTTGTTTATTTCTTGTGCTGAGTTGAGATCTTTTCTTTTTTTCCCTCGAGTTCTCGTGTAGGATAAAATCATGTGCCATTAATACATACAGTCCTCGATTTGCGACTGATTTCCGTTCCATCAGCCGTAACAGAAAACGAAGTGGACGTTAAGCGAATTTTATTGAGGCGAGTATACAGTCATGTTTTAAAACATACAAATAAACTACACTGGCCTTATAATTTGTATCCAGTCTTTAAATATCTTCATATTAAATAAGTACTGTATGCACTAAAATGTTTAAATATTTGTAAATTTACAACAAAATGTCCTACTGCTTCAATGGACCAATGTTTGGGGGGGGGGGGGGGGGAACGAATCGACGTTAAACAGGACGATGGAGAAAACGAACAGTTCTCAAAGTTAGACATCTGTGTTGAAAATACTGTGCCCTGTGAATATCCATTACAGTGCTATATGACACCCTGGCGGGCTTAATATAAATACCTCACCTGTTAGTCAACAGGAATGTTATAAATAGTTGTGATGACGAAATCACACTTCAGGGCACTTTGCTCTAGGCGATGTATCAGCGAACCCTGCAGTATACTTACCTCCTGTTAGTTGGTCTTGCGTGTAGCACTGAGCCATGTGTTTAATACAGTTTAGTATCTCGTTATTTGTTATTATTATTATTATTATTATTATTTGTTACTTATTGCAAAGTTCTCCATTGCAGTTGGATATCACTGAAACCAAATAATCTCCGGTTGTTTTAAGTATTTTTTCAAACACTTATTTTTACCAAAGTGAATGTTTCTCTGGCGGTATTCTCTCTTAATTTGTTTTTCTTTTCTTCACGTAACTATTTTTTTCCACTGTCTAATGTTCTTTATTATTATTTTTTTCTTTAGTCGAAATTTATTTTGGTTTGACTTGTAATAACTTTCCATTTCTGACACGTAATTTAGAAGCGTCACGACACGGACCGCAAAGTGCATCAGGTCTGGTTTCCAGGGAGATCAGAGTAGTAGTAGTAGTAGTAATAGTAGTAGTAGTAATAGTCATAGTAATAGTAAAAGCAGCAGGAGCAGGAGCAGCAGTTGTAGTAGTAGTAATAGCCATAGTAATTGTAAAAGCAGCAGGAGCAGCAGCAGCAGTAATAGCAGTAATAGTTATAGTAATAGTTATAGTAATAGTTATAGTAATAGTAAAAGCAGCAGGAGGTGCAGCAGCAGTGGTAGTAGTAGTAGTAGTAGTCATAGTAATAGTAAAAGAAGCAGGAGCAGCAGGAACAGTAGTAGTTGTAGTAGTAATAGTCATAGTAATAGCAAAAGCAGCAGCAGGAGTAGTAGTAGTATTAGAAATAGCAGTAGTAGTAGTAGTAGTAGTAGAAGTAGTAGTAGTAGTAGACGTAGTAGTAGAAGTAATAGTAGTAGTAGTAGAAGTAGTAGTAGTACTAGTAGTAGAAATAGTAGTAGTAGTAGTAGTAGTTCCCGGGCCCTAGAACAATACAACAACTGGACTCCCTCTCACACACACACACACACAGACAGAGCTTAACTAGTATTAGCGGCAGTAATAGTAGTACTGGTAGTAATAATTGGAGTAACAGCAGCAATAGTAACAGTGATAGCATTAGTAGTTAGCAGTAGTAGCAGCAACAGTAGTAGTAGTAGTAGTAGTCAGAAATGTGAAATCGGAGCCATGGGACGAGTGTTGAAATCAAGCAGTTGAAATATAAAGTTGCCAGAGTCAGGGGCAATTTTGGGTTGGAGTTAAGGGTGGGCAAAATGTATCGTCTATGCAGGAGTCAGAGTAGGTAAAATGTATCATTTATGCAGGAGTCAGAGTAGGTAAAATGTATCGTTTATGGAGGAGTCAGAGTAGGTAAAATGTATCATATATGCAGGAGTCAGAGTAGGTAAAATGTATCATTTATGCAGGAGTCAGAGTAGGTAAAATGTATCATTTATGCAGGAGTCAGAGTAGGCAAAACGTATCATTTATGCAGGAGTCAGAGTAGGCAAAATGTATCATTTATGCAGGAGTCAGAGTAGGTAAAACGTATTATGTATGCAGGAGTCAGAGTAGGTAAAATGTATCATCTATGCAGGAGTCAGAGTAGGTAAAATGTATAATCTATGCAGGAGTCACACAGGTAAAAAATGTATAATCTATGCAGAAGCCAGAGTAGGTAAAATGTATCATCTATGCAGGAGCTGGCGTAGATACAAATGAACCATCTATGCAGGAGCTGGCGTAGATACAAATGAACCATCTATGCAGGAGCTGGCGTAGATACAAATGAGCCATCTATGCAGGAGCTGGCGTAGATACAATTGAGCCATCTATGCAGGAGCTGGCGTACATACAAATGAGCCATTTATGCAGGAGCTGGCGTAGATACAAATGAGCCATCTATGCAGGAACGTAGCAGGACAGAAGAAAAATAAAGTCAGAAATGGAAGTCGAAGGCTTGGAGTGCCGTCGACTAATAATAATGATCTAAGATTTTATTTTCCAATTTATCATCTTGTAGTAGTAACATTCTTAAAACAGAAATGCTTCTCGCTGTTACAAACTTTAAGTTATGTAGGATTGTGCGCTGCACGCATGGGAAAAAAACAAATTCCTCAGCCTAGCCTTGGCCAGACTTCTCGTCAACTCTCTGACATGTGACGTGGAACAGGAACAAACAATAACCAGGACTCGGGGACCCCACGAAACTGTAGCAAGGAACGTACGTGTCCTCAAATGCCACCTTCGGCCGTCACACGAGGAAAGCGACTTGTAAAACAAGCTCTGTGCGTAAAAGCCAACGCTGGGTGTCAGAAATGTCAACGGGCTGTAACGGTTTACTTATTCCCCGGGGTTAAACTGTTACAAGGATAAATATTTCTTAAGTCGTTAGCTGTAGCATATGTAATGTACGCAATGTAGGTCATAGTGAAGGAATGCTATGTAGTACTTTTTTGGTGATGTAAATGAAAGGAGGAAAATGGCAGTATAATACAGCAGAATACAATCTTTCCACCAAAATATAATCTTCAGAAGAAAGATATGACAACAATAACAAGAAAATGAACGAGCAGACAAGAGACTTTTCTACAGAATATTGTATTCAATACTGAATTAATTCAGCAGATTCTGTGAAAACATTATAAATGTATGCTTATTTTATGTATTGTTGCTGTGATATCAGTGATACCTTAAATATCATACATAATGACAGGGTCGTGGACAGTCAGGTCGGGTCCAGGGTCAGTTAATATTGGGCCTCCTTAACATCCCGGACACCAAGGGTACAGCCACGGGCTTTTCACTCTTCTCGTCGGGCTGAATAGTGAAATAGCAGCCCTGGACAGACAGTGAGACCGTCCTGAATAGACAGGGAGACGTCATGGACAGACAGCGAGACGTCCTGGATATACAAAGAAACGTCCTGGTGTAGACGTGCACTACTTATACATGTATCGTGCATCTGTCTATTATTACTGTGACTGCTAGTTACAGACACGGCAATACTTATAAAGATCTGTATTACTATCATGAAACCTCTGCTATAGAAATACTAACAAGGACAACACGCAGTGAACAGTGTGAATAATAAGTCCAATGTGAATAACATACACTCACACTTTTATTAATGGAAAAAATGAGTGATGACAGGTGAGAGTGAGAGGCAACTGATAACGTTATACAAGGTTTCTGGCTAATTCACTTTCCGGCAAGAACTAGTTTGCCAAATGGAAAGGGAGAAAACCCAACTCTCACGCTACATAAACGCAACAAGCATAAAAAAAAAATGTAGTACAACATAAGAATACACATTTACTGCATCAAAAAGGATCACAGAATTCTCTCACTCATCACAGAAAATCTGTAGACCAAAGGTCTATACACAAATCCCAAAAGGGAACTAATTTCACATTCTTTAGTTCAGCAAAGTTATGACAGGAAAAGAAATGCTTGATATTATGACACTAACAACTACCTGTAACAAGTCATTTCATTTGCCACAACCACAAATACCAGTCGATGCTGTGAAGTTGTTGAGGCCTTTTGGCTAAGATCAAAGTCTAGTTCTACGGAATTACTTTGTTTATTTTGGAACCAACGAGGTGCCCGAGGCCTGCCCTGCACATTGAATGCCTGGGGTAAGGTCTACATCTTGTAAATCTCGTTACGGGTGGACCCGGTTTGCAGTACCACTGGGTCACGGCCTGTTGTTTTCGTCGTCTCAAAAAAAAAAATAAATAAATAAATCGCTAAAGACGCACTTCAAAAAGTGCAGTGCCAACTGGAAGACCATGGGTTCGATCCCGGGACCGGAAAAAAAAGCAACAACTCACAAGACCTCTGGGAGTCATGACCCAGAGGGGCCCACCCCCCTTAGAGTGTCAGGATTTTAAAGGGCCGAAACACTTGTCTGGGGGGGGGGGGGGTACTTCCTCTGATGATCTGAAGGAGTTGTGTTGTTGTTGTTCCGCTCTCTACGGTAGAGAGTTTCCTGCATACCTGACTCTTTACTGAAATCATAAATGAGAAATAATCTCATAATGTATCCAAAAGGAGCATTCTATCCACATGACAAAAGTCGCTAACAACACAGTGCACTATAGGCTAGAAAAATCACATTCTCAGCTAATCATATCTAACCACGATCCTAACACATTCTCAGCCGAGACTTAATGTAAACTCATTCTAATCTCATAATCATAAAATCCATTAAAAAAAAATCTCGTCCTCTCACTCCTTAAATATGTGCTAACTATTCCCCTAAATCTTCCCGAAGTTTCCATCTCGAGAATCACTCAGCCCGTGAATCTACCTGTTTACGACCTTCAGACGAAAACTCACTGGACATTCCGAAAACAACTTTTCTATTATAAACATGCCAAGGATAAGTTCATAAAAATCAATTGGAATTTAGCGTCTCAACCCTGACCTTTCAACTGAACTCCTGTACAACAAAAATACGAAGGGCTTTAAATCAAATGGTCAAAATATTAAAATACCCCAGATTATATCCCTTCTATGAGAATCCAACCATCGTAACTGTAAATTTTCCAGTATACTGTTATACTAGATAGACAGAGAGGCGTCCTGGATAGACAGCTAGATTGTCTTGGACATACAGCGAGACGTCTTGGACAGCGAGACAGGTAAACAGTTCTAGCTAGGCAACAAGACGACATGGCTATCAAAAGCACCACGTTCTAGGGCATGCTTCGTGATGAGCGGACAAGGTTGTCCTAGCAACACAACTACGGCTCCACATAATGTCTGATAGGATAGGCAAAGATCGGCGTGACCTAAAATGCTGGAAGCGCTTTCTGAGACGCTTGCAGCTATGGCCCGCCATAGGAAATAACCAGTGCCATGAATTTTCACTCTCCATCTGATTTAAGGTCTGTATTCCAAGACCATATCATAGAATAAACTGTCATGATATAAAAATTCGGACTTACAAGTGGACTTAATGTCTGGAATAAGATCTTTCCTCTAACATACAAGTATAAACCGTGCTGTAAATCCTTTCAGTTTCCACCATCATAAAATCACACGCTCCTTCAAGCAAATAAACCCTCTCTACAGCGGTCACGAGTTTCCTAGTCATTGATGTCGGTCAATTGCTCTATGATTTCTAAAGTACCTGTAACTCGGATATATTTAAACCCTCCACGGATTAACCGGCTTGAAAGAGGCTCTGTACAATATTAGTCATAAAACTATTCAAAGGCCTCTTGTCTCGTATGAGAACACGACTGGATGCTAAGTGTCCAGGCACTCGAATAAAATGAGTAAAATGAACGGGACAAATAAAATGAGTTCTGCTTCGTGCATTGGAGCTTACAGAGATTGTTGTATTAATGCCAACATTTTCCGTGACCAGCTGATAAGTTAGAACAGGATCATAACTGGCTACCTTTTCCTCCTTAAACTTCAAGAACGTACTGCTCATTAATTTTAAACTGAAGCGATAAGGGCCCCTTTGGCTGACTTAGATCCCTCAGTATGAGAGAGGAAAATAAGCATTAAAAACTCAGAAAATGTAACATTGATCACGTAACGTACAGAAACCACAGTTCCCTTCACTTTACAACAAACACTTGAACAACACATGATAGAATATAGGCACCATTTTCCCCTTCCTCTCCTTTTTTTCCCTCATACAGAGGACAAGTACCTCAAAATCACAGAAATCATCTTTCCCACCTCCAGGGTAACTACTTTCAACAATGACCACAGCGCCAACAGCACTCACCAAGGTACTAGGTTACTGTGTGCTGGCATTTCACTGCTCGTTTGATTTCCTCCTGCATGGAGAAGTTAAAATGTCAGTACCACTGCCATCCTGGCCTGCTTCAAACGAAAACAATTTTCTGCCGGTTACTGCCCGGGGTGATGGACTTCCAAACCATGAAAAAAAAAATCACTTCAAAGCAAAAACTATTTCTCACATACAAACGATAGAGAATGATTTGCATAAACATTGGTTATGCAGCGTTCAGAGTAACCTGGGGCTGTGTGGACCAAGAGAATGGGTGAAACATGACCAGAACTGATAGAAAGTACCAAAGGCTTAGAAGAAACATAATCGTCAATGCATCCTGCACAAAAATTGGAAACGATGTTGACATAAAATTCCTCTGACGCCAGGACTGTCAGAATGTCTTCACTGCTCAGTTACGATTCTAGAACTCCAGAACACTGTGGCCAGAATGAGGCAGGTCAGGCATAGCAGCTCAGCTTCATCGTGTAGTTGGTCAAGAGGCACAAGTGATATTGTTTCTCCAGCAGTTTAGATATTTCTAAATAGATCCGTTGCATCACTTCGCCCGAGCGTCCAGTCTCTCTTGCTTCCATTTGTCTAAGAGTTTTCTGGCCATCATCATCGTTTCGTCATACTTTCCTGCTTCTTTCTGAAAGTCTTTCCTTTCTTGTACGTGTTTCAGATGGGTTAAAGCACCCGGGGTAACACAGATTCAACTGGAGAATTGGAGATCAGTCATGGCCCAGGGCACTACACCATTCTCGAAATGTCAAAGTCTCCACTAGGTGAGTATCAAAACAACTCACTCCGGATCTGAAAGAATATCGTGAGGGTGTTTGTGAAACTCTTTTTACGACATTGTGAAGGTGAAGGATATTACTTTCTAGGGTGTTTAGTCACTGGGGCGAATGCTGGGTACATTACTTTCTACATGGTCATTCATTGTAATGTACTCGAAGAAGCAATTTTTACTACACTTAAGATTTCTATATAAAACACACATATATACGCACTCGTACACAAACAGTCTCTCTCTCTCTCTCTCTCTCTCTTTCTCTCTCTCCTTTTCATTCATACACGCATAATAGGCCACAGATCTGCTATACCGAAGTTGCTCTTTCCGGTAACATAGTATTCAGAATGTGATACAGATGAGGCCACAAACGTTATCCAGATTTAGCTCCCATATTCCTTGCAACAGTCAAAAAAAAAAAACGTCTTTAGAGAACACCGGTTTCCTGTGTGCCAGAGAACAGCAGCTGTAGCTTTATTTTGTGCTTTTGTCGCAGGAAATTACAAGGAAAAAAATACTCATTAAGTATTCATCAAATTTCAGCGCGAAAACTTCAGACCACCTGACAACTTGCTATCACAGTTAGGCTCTTACAGTTAGAAAGGTTGGTCATTCTGAAGGTTATAGATGAATACAGCTATTGGAGTTTACTGCAATACTTGGGCACTGACGCACTTGGGCGTTGGAGCAGTTTCTTATATTATCTCCAGAAAATTTATGGCCTCGTGCTCTCACCTGTCACATCACCACGAGTAACATCACTACTATTACACTAGTAATACTCAGAAGGAGAAGAGGAATAAAACTAAATATAGTCATATCAGATTAAACAAAGTAACCAACCAACCAACCAACCAACCAACCAACCAACCAACCAACCAACGAGTATCATAAAAAATTGTGTTAATTTCATATCAAGTGTTTCCTATTCGTGTTTCACAAAGAAAATTAACCACATATTAAATCTTACGTGTGATATACAACATTTAGCAAACAAATCCTGCTTTAAATACAACCAACCACAAGTTAGCAGCAAGCCACTTTTGTTGCTAGGCAACAGGACGGGCGCCGAGAACAAACACCATTTCTATGTTTAGCAGACTTTACAAGGAAAATGAAACACCTTTCCGTAACCCCGGCCACTAACGTACCACCACAGAAGACAAAAGTCGCACGTGTTAACCACGGAGGCGAAGACATATGGAGGAATGTGTGCAGAGATAGGTCTGGCGTGAGGCGGGCAGAGAACAACGGAATTCTGTAGCTTGAAGACAAATATAGAATAAAAGTAAAGGTCCCGAGATAACGGCAGGTAACATATGTTTTCATCATGGTTAAATTTTTTTTTTAACTGTGGGCTGTTCATGTTATGTTTTAGTTGGTAAGCAGGCCACGATACTGTATAGTGGAGAAACTCACAGCTTGTTCTGAGTTACATTTTGAGACAGACAAGCAGACAGGCAGGCGGGCAGGCAGATAGACAGGCAGAGAGACAGACAGTATCTTATTACTAGAAGCTGAGTCATGGACAATAAACAGACAAAACGCCAGCACACAGCTCAAAGGATACAACAGATAACAAACACAGATGCTCCTCGACTTACGACTGGCTTACCTTCCCAAGGAACCATCGTTATGTCTAAAATACCGCCAAGTCCAAAATGCATTTAATACGCTTTAGTTTCTACTGAATTTGTATGTCTTTCGTTGCATTGTAAAGTCAAAATATCGTTAGTCGAACTATGATAAATCGAGGAGCATACGTACGTTATTTTTCGTGGTTTCTAATAGAGCTCTGGAAGGAAAGGCAGTCGGAAGTGATGCTGACTATATCAGTCTCTAGTGTGTGTGTGTGTGTGTGTGTGTGTATGTGTGTGTGTGTGAGAGAGAGAGAGAGAGAGAGAGAGAGAGAGAGAAAAGGACAATTTGGGTACTAACACTATATTCATTATTAACATGATAGAGTTGTTGCTATCTTTAATCTTCTACTGAAAATGTTATTAAATAAAGTATTTCTGTCAAAAGCCAATGAAATAAATAAAACGAATAAAGTAAATAAAAGCAGTTTACTTGGAGCTACATGACAAAGACAATGGAAAGACAAGGACGTGAAGACATCATAACAACGGGAAAAATCAATGTAAGAGCAGTGAAGGATGGACCAGAGAGAAAGTATCAAACACAGAGATGCAATGACATGACAAGAATTCTCCAGTGTGCTTATCTGAGAAGCCATAAGTTCTTTAACGAAATATCCCACAGGTGTGTATATAGATGTGTACCGGTATATAGTTGTGTTCAGATATATAGCAAACTAGTTTTTAATTACCTGTTTTTAGTTATTTAAATAGTTCACCTGTGGGTTTGTCACATTCTGTTACTGTTCTGATATAAGGCATAAGTTCATGTCAATGCTTTTCTGTTTATACGGATGTTAATAATCTTGGTTTAATAGTACCATTTTTTGACGAAATTTGCTAGCCAAAATTCTTGTTTACAGCTCTTTCTCTGATAACATTGTTAAGTATTTTTGTAAACTGAGTTAAATGTCCATCATCAACACTATAACATCTGCACACCTCTGGTTATTGATACTATGGTCTTCTATATTCATTACTTTCAAATTAGAAAGAAATGCTTTTCATGATTTTCCGCCCTTGTAATGAGAGAAGAGACCATCAGATAGGAAGCGGCCTTGTAGTGCCGAGATTTTATTTCTTGATCTTCACCCAAGTCAGTGGTTCCCAATCTGTTAATATCAAATGACCACTTTTCCAACAACACATTCTTCTGCCTTTTCTGCTTGAATATCTTCTTTCGTTTTTTCAAGCTAAAATTTGTTGAACAAAATGTTGCGACGTGGCAGATCTAACTATCACTCGGGCCCCTTGACTGAGCTTAATAAGGGCCTCGCCCCTCTCCATCTGTACCGTTCATCTATTGACACAAAAGTCATAAAGTAATAATCTGTATTTTCTAAGGTGTTTTATTGCTTGATGTAGAGCCCTTTCCGAAAGGAACAGACAGAACCACAAAAATAAGATTTTTAAGGACATGCATCTTTCCCATGGCAACAATTGCCTGTGAGACCTGGACACTTAACAAAACAGCTGAGAAACACATAAATGCCTTTGAATGTAAATGCTACAGAAGAGTTCTTCAAATATCATGGACACAAAAAAAAAGAAATATATCTATACTACAAGAACTTAATATTGAAGAAGGCTGGCTAGTAAAGAGGATTAAAGAGAGAAAACTTAAATATTTTGGACACATTAAACGTCATGACAGTCTAGAGAAGACCGCCTTGGAAGGGTACAAAATGGGAAAAAGAAAGAGAAAAAGATCAAGGCGAAGATGGTTGCAAGACATCGCTGTTGATCTGCAAATGGATGCATCTGGAACAGGCCATCTTGCTCACAACCGAGAGGTCTACAGGAGTGCTGTCATGGAGGCAAAGTTCCGCAAGTGTCATGCAAATGAATGAATGAATGAATCTGACCCGTTCAGCCTAATCGATTATCCCATACTGGATCTAATACTAAAACATGATCACAAATTGTTTTTAAAACTGTTTTTGGCTGTGCTAATAAAAAATGATTTAGATAGATCTCAATGGGTCTATCAATTGTGGTAGTATTTAGATAGATCTCAATGTGTCTATCATGTGTGGAAGTACTTAGATAGATCTCAATGTGTCTATCATGTGTGGAAGTATTTAGATAGATCTCAATGTGTCTATCATGTGTGGAAGTATTTAGATAGATCTCAATGTGTCTATCATGTGTGGAAGTACTTAGATAGATCTCAATGTGTTTATCATGTGTGGAAGTATTTAGATAGATCTCAATGTCTCTATCATGTGTGGTAGTACTTAGATAGACCTCAATGTGTCGATCATGTGTGGAAGTACTTAGATAGATCTCAATGTGTCTATCATGTGTGGAAGTACTTAGATAGATCTCAATGTGTGTATCATGTGTGGAAGTACTTAGATAGATCTCAATGGGTCTATCAATTGTGGTAGTATTTAGATAGATCTCAATGTGTCTATCATGTGTGGAAGTACTTAGATAGATCTCAATGTGTCTATCATGTGTGGAAGTATTTAGATAGATCTCAATGTGTCTATTATGTGTGGAAGTATTTAGATAGATCTCAATGTGTCTATCATGTGTGGAAGTACTTAGATAGATCTCAATGTGTTTATCATGTGTGGAAGTATTTAGATAGATCTCAATGTCTCTATCATGTGTGGTAGTACTTAGATAGACCTCAATGTGTCGATCATGTGTGGAAGTACTTAGATAGATCTCAATGTGTCTATCATGTGTGGAAGTACTTAGATAGATCTCAATGTGTGTATCATGTGTGGAAGTACTTAGATAGATCTCAATGTGTCTATCATGTGTGGAAGTACTTAGATAGATCTCAGTGTGTCTATCATGTGTGGTAGTGTTTAGATATATCTCAGTGTGTCTATCATGTGTGGTAGTGTTTAGATATATCTCAGTGTGTCTATCATGTGTGGTAGTGTTTAGATATATCTCAGTGTCTATCATGTGTGGTAGTGTTTAGATAGATCTCAGTGTGTCTATCATGTGTGGTAGTGTTTAGATATATCTCAGTGTGTCTATCATGTGTGGTAGTGTTTAGATATATCTCAGTGTCTATCATGTGTGGTAGTGTTTAGATATATCTCAGTGTGTCTATCATGTGTGGTAGTGTTTAGTAGACCAGTATTTTTTTTCAATGATTAAACCATTAAAAGTTTGATAACATTTACTGTGATTTTGTCTGGTCCTTGCCTTCACATTCTACTTGTCTGCGTTCGTTTTCTTATATTCCTAGCTAATTATTATTAATGGTGTAATTGAATTGTTCAATTGTTGTTGTAGTTGAACTGTTCATTTCTCTGGTCACATTACTGTTGCAACTGAACTGTTGATTTTCATGCTCACATTATAAATGTTGTAATTGAACTGTTCATTTCTCTGGTCACATTACTGTTGCAAATGAACTGTTCATTTTCTTGGTCACATTATAAATGTTGTAATTGAACTGTTCATTTCTCTGGTCAGTGTGCTCTGACCACTTCTCTATGATATCACGTGCGTGTATGAAAGCTGATCAAAAGGAATGTAAAATATGAACACACTACGCAATATTTCTATTATGGCTTACTCACCTAACCTTATAAACAGGTAATTCCAAATGGAAATGTCACTTTAAATGGAACCAGCACATGAACAGTTTAAATCGCGCACTTTAGGTTAGCGGCTGACACAGTCAAACAGGCAAAATGAGACCAGTTTACGGCATACACTTGTGGGACAGTTCAACCTCTGCTTATCATTCGCGACACTCGACAAAGCTCAGCAGTAACTTGTGTTCGCGGATGTGACTCCCGTCCCACGTTACCAGCAGCACATTCGACGCTAAGCTGCAGACACCGCGTTCTCAGTGAACGACCCGGGACATTAGGACACTGTGAACGCCAGGTATCGGAGCTTCACACACACATGGCTTTGATTCTGGGGTTTTTTCTCTCTCTCTTTCTCTCACACACACAAACCCTGCCCCTTATGTTTAAGTGCCCTGGTCTCATGTTTACCGCCCCACCGTTTGTATGGGCGAAGAATCCGTAGATTATTTTGCCAAAACATTTCTGCTCTTTGGCTACAAAAGGTCGGAATTTTTCTCGTGCCATCAGGATCGCATGAGAGATTGCTACGGTTGACGTACTGCGAACCATTGATCAGTACACTAAACATCCGATCTAACGCGAATTACACGATATTCAGCACAGCTAATTAACTGCCTCCAAAGTTATAGAAAGACAAGTGGGCTAAAGAATGTTATGAATTATCAAAAGTGGATGATAATGGCTTGATATAAACTCAGTCGCTTAAAGACTGTCAAGTTTGCGCTACATCTTTGTGTACTGTATACAGGCCCTTCTCAACCTTTTGTGCCCCCCCCCCCCCGCGGAACCTTTGGAATTTGTTAAAACCCCTCAGAACCCCCGCATTAAAATATTACCCTCAGCTCATATTTCCTGTCGTTCCCAGGCTGTCACCGTCATTGCCCCACCATAAAATATATCATTGTTAATAAAGTCACTAATGTGCAGAGAGGGGAAGGGGTTATTTCAGTTTATCCAATAAATCAACGCTACCGAAGACAGGAGTACTGGATGCATACTATACAAAATATTAATCAGGTATAGCTTGCGATATAGGGTGGGTGCAAGGGTACGTACCCGCCTTAAAAAAAAAAAAACGACCAACCTGTCTTGGACAAAAACAACAGCGTGTAGCTAAGTTCTAGGGTTCCAAGAGAAGTGTCTAGGAAGGGTTTATCGGTGACGATCTCTGGCGGAACCCCTGCAGATCTGTCACGGAACTATGGGCTTATGCAGAGCTAGGGTTGAGAAACCCTGTATGGACACTAGCGTGCATGTTGTCGTGTTTCACGCCGACTGGAGCAGCAACTAATGGTGGCATTCATCAACAAGATCTCTGTGCTTGACATCTAATGTAATGGCAAAATAATTATCACATAAATATCATATTTGGGGGTGAACACGCTGTCCCATTAGGCAGTCAGCGACCTATAGCTGATATGCTAGCGTCAGGGTTAGCAAACTATAGCTGACCAAGACCCTGTCCCGGCTCCCCGTTGGTACCCCCAGTGACAGGCATAGCCTGGATAACGGGGCAGGGATCGCCATATTTCCCATGGTGGTGGAGTCTGCTAAAGAAGCATTGCACACCCCCTGCTTTTTAGCTGTACTCCGGGACTGAAAAAATAGCTGCAATAACCCGCTCCCACGCCGATACGATGCTTGTTCTTCAACACCTCCACAGCATCGGCTGCGAAGAACATCAGCTCCCAGTTACATGGAGATATCACAAGACAAGACAAGACAAGTATGTTAGTCATGTTTTACCCGAAAGGGACTGAAATAATAAAGTTGCTACCTCTGGGAAATCTATTCTAATTGCGAGGTTAATCTCTCTCTCTCTCTCTCTCTCTCTCTCTCTCTCTCTCTCTCTCTCTCTCTCTCTCTCTCTCTCTCTCTGAACCTTAAGTGCCCAGGGCACATAGGGCTTTCGCAAGGGTTTTCCACGAATGCTTGTCCTTTGCCTTTTTTCCGCTCTTGCCCAGATGAGCCCTCTATTGCTCAACATCCTTTCTGTTGTTCTTCTCTATGTCTCTTTTGGTCTACACTTACTTCTTTTCCCCTGTGGTGTCCATCTTAGTACTATTTTTGGTAGTGATTTGTCAGTCATTCGGAGCACGTGTAATGTGAGGTTAATAGTCACAGATAAATATTGTAGGTGTATAATGAATAACTATATGTGTACTTAATTAGTTGCGTCACCTTGTTCGTCTGTCCATCGGTCGAGTCAATGCTAGAGTGAACAAAGAGGAAATAACCGATAAAAATGGACTTACAAACTTCAGTAAGTTTAACCCTTTCACGCCAGAATTATTTTTCATCTTGTGTCAGAATAAACTGTGCTGATTAATTTTGGTGGAAATAAACTAGATGAGAATTATTCTATTTGTTTAAAAATTAGGTTAAGTTAGCAATGTGCTACTTTTTATTTTATTTAGATTTTGCACTCTGATCGTTGTTTTGCATAGGCATGCAAAATCTACCAAGCCTGCCAATGTTATTATGGAGCAAATGAGTTAAGTGTTCTGAACTTTTTTTTTTCAAATTCCTGCTTCTGTTTTGCTGCAAAATGAATCCCAAACAGGTGTATTTTTTCTTTGTCTTGTTTTGAACAGATATAACTTGTATCAAGGAACAATTTTTAATAAATAGGAAACTATGAGGCTTTCATAAAGTAACTTGTATCAGTCTTTTAAACATAAATGTTCGTAAGAGTAGAGTCAAATTTAGAGCTTTGTGGTAAATATTGAAATAAAATTGAGTTACTAATACTGAACTAGAGAATATGGACAAATTATGGAATGACATATTTTATTGTGTAGGTATGGTGATGAAGTTAGTGTGAAAATTCAAAGTTTCATTTCTTGTCTTCTCCTCAGAGCGGCACAGTAGTGACCTTTCAGGGGTACAGTCTTAAGAAAAATTTGCTAGCGTGACGAATGAAGCGACTGGAACTAAGCTAGTGAGATAGCGGAACACTAAGCGGAAGGATTTTCATCTAGGCCACCATAAGACCGATGCATAATGCTATATAGATTAACAAGGACAGCAGATAATCTAGACATTCCGTTTAGGTCACCCCACAGAGTTTAATGTTAAACATCTTGAACATTGACGATGTTGAGATATACCAGGTATGCCTGAAGGTAGTGCTGATAAGTACAGTATAAGGGCTTTATAAGTACTTGAACAAGCGCCCGTAGGTCGTTGGTGATCGATGGCTGTGTCTTCTCTGCAAGCTGGGGCATTTATCGGTGTCTGTGCTCCATTCTTGTAAGAAGAGGAGAAATTAATTACAGGTACCTGGCTTTTTGTGTTAGGTTGCTGTCAGACATAACTAGGATTCGTTTAGTTTCTAAGCCCAGCATTATTTTTCTTTAACTTTACCTGACGTAACGGTAACATGTTTTTTTTGTGTGTTGACTTCACAAATGTTTGAATATTTGTTTAGTCTTTCATTTCATGAAAAAAAAACCCAGAAAATTTCACCCCTACTTTTTTTATCTCCACTGTTTTATATATTTTAAAGGTTGTAGTCTGTGGGAAAAAAACAGAATAAAGTTTTAAATATTAAAAAATAAAAAAAACAAATTTTAACATTTTATCTTATATCTTATATCCTTTCCGTGCCGTTAAACGTCACATAGGGCTCGCAATGTAGTTCGCCAATTTTTCCTGTCTTCGGCGAGTTTTTCAACCTCATCAAGAGATTTTATGGCTGTTAATTTGGACTCTCTTAACAATGTCCTCTTCAGACTTTCACGTGGTCTGCCTCTTTTTCTTTGGCTTGTTGTGTTCCATTTAGTAGCTTGTTTTGGGATTCTCTGATCGTTTTTTCTCATCACGTGACCAACATATGTCCATCTCCTTTTCCCGATCACCCATGAGATTGGTTGTTGTTCAGTCATCTGTCTTATCTCTGCACTGTTCTTGAATTCGTTCCACTTGATGCCGAGTATTTTACTTAGGCATTTGTTTTCAAAACAGTCTAATTTCTTTTTTATTTCTTTAGTTGTTTTCCAGCTTTCGCATGCATAAATGAGGGTGGATATTACATTTGAATTGAATAGTCTTAACATGGTTTTTGTGCTTATAACTTTTGAATGCCATATGTTCTCAAGATTCTTGAAGATCGATGCTGCTTTTGCAATTCTAATTCTAACTTCCTTTCTGGTGTCACCATCCTGGTCTATGTAGCTGCCAAGGTATGCAAATTGATTGACTTCTTCAATATCTGTCCCTTCTATGTGTATTTTTCCATTTTGATTGATGGGAATTTTCATTATTTTTGTTTTGTCCTTGTTAATTTCAAGTCTTATTTTGCTAGCCAGTAAAGACAGGCTATATGTTTTTTTTCATGGAATTCACATTGTTACTGATAAGAGTTATGTCATTAGCAAAATCAAGATCTTATAGTTGGGTCCCATGTACCCAGTCAATACCTATGTTATCTGTACACCATTTTTTCATTATAAAGTATATTGTAATCCCATAAAAGCAAAGGAAACAGTATACATCCTTGTTTCACACCTGTTTCAATCTGGAACTATTCACTCATCCCTTTTTCTGTCTTGACTGCACAAACATATCCATTGTAGAAGTCCTTAATGATGTTGACAATTTTAGATTGTATTCCATATAGACTTAAAATTCTCCATAATGAATCTCTGTGTAAGCTATCAAATGCCTTTTTAAAGTCTATGAAGTTCAGTATTAATGGTTTCTGCTTTTCAATATGTTCTTCAAGTATTATTCTGAGAGTAAAGATCTGGTCGAGACAGCTTCTCCCTTTTCGAAATCCTGCTTGTTCTTCTCTCACTGCGGTATCCACTATATCTTTAAGTCTATTCAGAATGACCTTGCAAAATACTTTTGACACAGCTCATATTAAGGTTACTCCTCTCCAATTGTTACAGTCATTAAGGTTGTCTTTTGTAGTATTTTCACAATGATTCCTTTTTTCCATTTAGAAGGAACCTTTTCTTCTTTCCAAATCTTGTTAAACATTCTCTGTAGTTGTCTCATGTTGTCACTATTGATAGCTTTTAGCATTTCGACTGTTATTTCATCTTCACCTGCAGCTTTTTTGTTAGCCATTAAATTCATTGCTGTTTCAATTTCATGCAGTTCAATTTCATCCAGGTTGACATTTAGTTGTGGGGCTGGTAAGTCGGTTTCAAGGTTTAACAATTCTTTGGCAGATTTTTTTTCCTTATGTCTCATAAATCCAGAAAACAACAGTGACATAATGAATTAGGCTGACAGTTTGCTCTCCCAACTTAACAGACACTTACAGACAAGATAAGGACCTCATTGCAATCTGGTAAATTATTATGACTATGGTAGCACAGCCGAAGCACTGTCCACATCTCAGCATACGTTGTTACGTAACACGCAGGGCGGTCTCAGCGCACTCTCTTGATTTAGCAGCGGTTTTCCTGTCTAAAACTCTTTAAAAATAAGAGAAGAGAGAGGCTGGAAATAGCGCCCGAGATGACAGGGTAAAGCCATGGATGATTAATTGGGGTTTAGCTTCAGCCTTCGGGCGAATCCAGCTTGCTGAATACTTGTAAGGTATTCACATTTTCTGTCACGGACATCTTATTTTCCCTCCATTTGTAAACGTTGTTTCATACTGAGCTTGACTATGTGATTGCGGGAAGATTTGGCCTGACGAGGTTAGCTCACGAGCTTCTAGCTTTGTGTTAGAAACATGTTCATTTTTTTCTGGAATATGAATCGTATATAACATAAATCTGTAACAGTTTTTTTTTAGATAATTTTTTTTCTATGTTTCAGAAATATCTACATCTCAGCCCCTACTTCTGCATAGGAACTAAGTTATATAAAATAATTGCTGAAAACGTTACATCTATTTTGTTACAAAGTTTTATTATCTTTAAAGTTAGTATTGCAGTGAAGGTTTTATAATTTGACTTGTTTATTAACTAATACATTAATCTTTTAAAACTGTCCTTTTAATTTCAAGCGGCTGTCAACAATAATTGTTTGATTTAATTTTGTTTAAGCTAGAAGCTTTAGCGCTGTCGAAATATGGGGCTGGTGCAAGGATATTTGTGCTCTTGGTAAAGTTAATAAAAGATGTGTTCTCGATGGTCAGTGATGCGCTTCACTGATGTCTGCGTTATAGATGGATGTCTCGGTGACCTATAGGATTTAGCTCCTAGTCTCGAGTGATGAGGAGCGATCGTTTGAAGCCATCTCTCGCTAAATCTTTGATAAGAACGACAAGATTTCTTTCATAACTTCACACGCGATCTTGGAAACGGGCGTTTGTGTAACTTCAGTCGCAGAAATAAGGTAAGGATCGATGTGTTCTCAAGGTGGCGGAGTTTGTCGATCATCCTCCTTCATTTGGCCCTCAAAGAAAGTTAAAGAAAACCAACGTGGTAAACTACACATCCAGCTTTTATTTTCCCTTGTTTAGATCTTCGCCATTAGTATGAGATTACGAGAACTCACGTTTCCAATTGCCATACACTGTACCAACAAACGAACCTAAGTACAGAACATTCTCAGAGACGAGGTTTAGCAAATATATCCGTTAAAATCACGGACGTTGACAATCACTGCTTCTTGTACCTCGTTATTTCGCAAAAAAAAAAACAAACTCGTATCTGCAGTTTTTACATCTCGTATTTCTCACCCTATAAGGCGCACACTTTTCATGAGGGGAAAAACTTATCCCGTGTCTTATAGCCCGACAGTTAGATATAGGCAGGCTGTTGATGCGAGGTTACCAGTACTGTCAGTCAGTCAGTCATCTCCATGTCCCTTGCGGAACTTTGCTTCCCTAACAGCACTCCTGTAGGACTCTCAGTCAGTCAGTCATCTCCATGTCCCTTGCGGAACTTTGCCTCCCTAACAACACTCCTGTAGGACTCCCGGTTGTAAGCAAGATTCCCTGCTGCTTATGTATCTATTTGCAGATAATCAAGGATGTACCCTTCCAAGACGGTCTTCTCCAGATTATCATGACGTTTAATGTGTCTAAAATATTTAAATTTTCTCTGTTTAATCTTCTTTACTAGCCAGCCTTCTTCAATATTAAGTTCCTGTAGTATGGATATATTTGTTATTTTTTGTGTCCATGATATTTGAAGAACTCTTCTGTAGCATATACATTCAAAGGCATTTATGTGTTTCTCAGCTGTTTTGTTAAGTGTCCACGTCTCACAGGCATATGTTGCAATGGGAAAGATGCATGCCCTTAAAAATCTTATTTTTATAGTTCTGTCTGTTCCTCTCCACAGATTCTTTAAGTTGTTTTACTTTTAATAAGAGCGATAGATGTCCTCCTTTCAATTTCCCTCATTGTATCTCGTTTATTTGTTAGTGATGATCCAAGATATTAAAAAGTTTCCACCTCTTTCAATTTTTCCTGATTGATATATATTTCAGCTGCCTTGTTTGTTTCGTCAGTTGTCATCAAAGTAGTTTTCTTCACATTAAGATAGAGGTTTTGCTCTGCACTATTCTTACAGACTGACATAATTAGTTTTTCCATTCCTTTTTGTGTTGTGGACAGTAATACTGTGTCATCAGCATATCTAATCTCTGGTATTTCGTAACCTCCAATTGTTATGGCATCGTAATATTCTTTGTATGCATGTTCTCTAACATTCCTCATTATATTTTCAGTATACAAGTTACATAAGTAAGGCGACAATATGCACCCCTGACGGACCCCTAGTTTTATTTCAAACCATTTTGTACTGCACTAAATATTCAAACATCCATGTTTAACACAGTAGTCATCAGGCAACAGCAAAATGCAATGTATAAGATTATTAATGACTAAATTATAATTGCAAATGAAGATAATATAAAAAATATTTGAAGAATCGACAGCCAGCAGCACGTGACTCGTTATCCTTACACTATCCCAAACACTTAATAACTTCCCTTGTTTATCTATCACAACATGAGTGCGGATACATCAGTTTTGATAAGATCTTCTGCGTAAGAAAGTATAAAATCAAGTTTCGTGTAATCTTCGAGCAAAACCCTACTTAGTGGAGGATTATGAAGTTCAGGAAGAATGTGTGGTTTTTTTTTCTTCCGAAAAATTTTTGGCCAAATTATAAATGTGTATTATATCCTCGCGGGTCTTATATGACAGGAAATACGGTAAATATTACATAGCACACTACAACAAATGTTTGCCTTTTTCCTTTACTTAAAAGGGGAAAAGGCTCTAATCAAGTGCATTTAGCTCAGGGATGTTGCAGCAGAACTTCTTCTTCTTCTTCTACTTCTTCTTCTTCTCCTTCTTCTGCTTCTTCTTCTTCTTCCTCCTCCTCCTCCTCCTCTTCTTCCTCCTTTTGTTCTTGTTATTGTTCTTTTTCTTCTTTTTGAGTCAGACTAGGTTCTAAGGACTGCTATTGCCGGAGGTAGGGTGGAGAATTCAATTTCCATTCAAACGGCGTGCGTCTCAAACAGCCTCTGGCAGTCAAGTCCAGCTCCTGGCATTCCCGTGGCAGAACTGTTTAAACTGACAGGAGAAGGGGCGAAGGCGAATATCTGGCGCCTAAAAACCAGACATTTAGAGTAGATGAGTGGCACGTTTGGTAGCTTATCTACCGCTGCTGGCAAGATTCTTCAGCTGCCGTGCGTGAAGCGGTGCTCCTCCCAGCCAATGAAGAAAGGTGAAAAAGGGGTTGCCTCGGGGCACCACTGCGGAAAAGTGGTAGAAGGGAAAAGGCGAAGCAAACAGTCAAATCACGGCACTTCTGGTCTGGAGGTCTGCCATGTCCTGAGTGCAGTCATATCGGGTGAAATGCATGAACCGGCTTAACCTAGAGGTTAAGACACTGCTGGCGAGACTCTTCGAAGCCGCGCGTGGAGTGAAGCTCCTCCCGGTCAAGGAAGAAAATGTGGCACCGACGTGGAAAAGTGAAAGAAAAGATAAAGTGAAATTTAATCGGTATGTCCAGTAGTATCACTACGAGAGCAATGCATACCACGGCGCCTCTGTTGCTGAGGCCGGCCACGTCCGAAATACATCTACACTGGGGAAATATGCCTAAACCGGCACACATCAGGGGTGAAACTTGATGGCCAGGCATGTCACGCCACCTCCGCTCTAGAGGTTGGTCACGCCCGATATACACCCATACTGGTGAATTTTGCCTAAACCGGCTCATACCAGGGGTGAAATCTGAAGGCTACGCATGTCACAGTAGCTCTGCTCTAGAGGTCGATCACTTCCCAAACACGCCCACACTGGGATAATATGCCTAAACCGGCTCAACCCAGAGGTGGAAGTTACTAGTGGCGAGGATTCGTCCTCCTGGACAAAAGCTCCATCCTGGTCACAACTAGGAAAGGTAGCAGCCACGACCACAAAATGCTGAAGTCGGAGACACTGGATCAGGGCAGTCTAGACAGGCAACCACCTCTCACCCGGCGGGGATGTATGTATATCCTAATCACGCTGAGTTTTTCCGGTGAGAAAGTCCAACACTGGACTGGATGGGCAACCACCTCTCACCTGGCGACGATACATGGGTATCTCAAAACACGTCGATGTTTTCCGGTGAGAAAGTCCAACTCTGGCCTGGGTGGGCTACCACCTCTCACCCAGCGGGGATATGCTGATATTCTAAACACGTCGAGGTCTTCGGTGAAAAAGTCCAACCCTAGACCAAACTGGTGCAACGAAAAACACGGTGTCACGCAATCCCGCTTCTGAGACCCAACAAGAACTTCAGGCTCAAGCCCTGAGATACTCTGAACCTCCTGTGATCTTTTCGAGGACCACACGGGGGACCACGGGACTTAACAAGGACCACAGGCGTAAATTCAGTAGGATCACGGGGCGGTCTTGGTGGTAGAAGTGAACGAAGAAGAAAAAGAAGACTAAAATCTGGATATCTTCGAAGAAGTAGCAACCCACAATGCACCACACAATATGTTCTAGACTGGTATTGTTGATAGCTATACGTGTTTTTTTTCGCTCCTCATATGCAAGGCATTGCTGCAGCACATGTTGGGCTGTCATTTTTCTACTACCCCAGATGCATTTAATCAGGTGTGTTACACATGTGACATCTGCTGGGTGTCCATCTGGTGGTAGCAGTTATTTCTCTGTTAACCTGGATTCCTGTCCCTGCTACTTTCATACATGGCTCTGATCCACGTTTTCTTGCACACCACACAGCGCCTAGTGTCAGCCGTTTATAACTGGATAGAATTTATTGCTTTCCCGTAAAACGCTACAGATAAAGAATGAATGAACGAATGGACCCATTTTCTTCAATGTATAGCTGTGTTCTCCGGTGGTTCCCAAATTTGTCCAAGTTAAGCACACATAAAAATAATGATAATTTACCCCGGTCACCCACTCACCCACTTTCGTGGGCATCTGCACTGGGTAGAAATTAATAATCATCATGCACTGATCATAATCTTCTTCTTCGTTCCTAAAAGAGGATAGGATTCGTTGTAGCTCAGTTTGCACCTTGCGCCCCAACACGTTCCACTTCGTCTGGAAGTGTTTTTTTTTTTTTAGGACCGGGTTCGTTTTCCCGTTTGTGGTGCCTATTTGCTTGGCCAGACTACTGTTTTCGGAGGCATCACTGGGCAGCAGAATAGGGTCTTTGTCAGCTATTATTTGGTCTTGGTCAGCTATGGTTTACTAACTCTGATGCCAGCAATCAGCTATGGATCGTTGACCGCTATCTCATTCAGTTTGATTACTTAATCTTCATTCACGCCCCCCCCCCCCCCCCTTGAAAATAGAATCGCCAGGGATACGAGAAGAACAGTTTGGGGACTACTGCTCCAAAATATCTGCGTTAATCCCAGCACGATTATACTGGCGCCCTTGTTTCTGCAAATCAAAAGTTTTCATCTAAACATTTTTTATGTTGCTGTAAGAAGTACTTAATATTTTTGCTATATCCATTTCCTATAGCACTTAAGGCATATTATATTGTACAGTTTTTTAGCACGACTTCTTCGAGTGTTGGAAACATAATTTATAGACACTTCTGACTGCTATACTCAGGAAAGTTTCGTCTTCAATGATCGTATGATCTTCCGGATAGTATTTTGTGTTCTGTTTTTTTTTCCATGGTTTTAAAAATAAATCTCAGTGAAAAACACTCTGCTCTGTTCGTGGTGAGTTACAGAATGAAAAATATAGCAGTTTTAAATTTCCTCTTACATTTAGTAATCGTATGTTTAGAGTTAACAAGAACTTAATATTGAAGAAGGCTGGTTAGTAAAGAGGATTAAACAGAGAAAACAAATGTTTTGATCATGATAATTTAGAGAAAGCCGTTTTGGAAGGGTACATAATGGGAAAAATAAGGAGAGGAAGACCAAGGCAAAGATGGCTACAAATGGATGCATAAGCAGCAGGGCATCTTGCTTACAACCGAGAGGCCTACAGGAGAGCTGTTAGGGAGGTAAAGTTCCGACTGATGATTAGAGTTAAAGTTTGTCGAAAGGATCTTTGAAAAAATCTTTGCCCTCTTTACTTGAAAGGAACATATCTTACAAATCAGAAGATCGTGGCTATTAGAGCGTACCTGTTCAGACGAGAATCAATATCAGGATATCTGATAAATTAATAAGGCATAAAGTCCTGCCCTTGACTTTTCTAGAGATGAGTGTTATCGATATACTGAATGGATTAACTAGGATTGCTTGAACTCCTGATTGATGATATGTATGAAGAGATGGGACACTTGAGGCATGTAATGTAAAAAAAAAATGCTCTGTTCCTCTCAAGTTAGTTTTACAGCTTTGCTTGAAGGAACAGTTTATGGGAAAATGGGTTATATGACATGAAGATCTAGAAGGTGTATAATATTACTAGCTTCTATTAAACAAAGCGTGAATGGCAGTGATAATATAAGCAGTGGCTAGAGAATTCAATTTCCCTGAAAATGAAAGATTAGCTGTAGAAGTTGCTCAGTTAGACAGTTCAAAATCAGAACCTGCCAGTTGTGTTAGTGAATACTTACTGCGGAAGATTCGTGACAGATATCATTTGAGAATTAAAGTCCTTCACGCTTTACAGTGTTCTGGAAGTAATATGAAACTAAATTTGCAATTCATTGTTTGTTGTTGCTTTAATGCCCATTACAAAACAATAGAATGCTGTAAGGATATATATATATATATATATATATATATATATATATATATATATATATATATATATATATCAGAATATCCCACCGCTATGTTTCATTTTCTCCTATCTCTTTTCTTTCAACTAACCGGCTGTCTGAAACTCTCAAACTTTATCCAGCACTGGGACTGTAGTTCTTTCTCATTTGTCAGTACAAAATTTATTTATTTATAGTTTAGCATTATATCTGCCTCTAGAAAAGCTCTGATCATTATTAATGGCTTCAAATACGGACTCGGCAAACGGCGGTAATCTGATTGTCACCGTCGAGAATTTACTGGATAGCCTGGAAGAGGTCGCTGATTTGATCGCGGATAAGAATGAGCTGATAGCCAAGGTGAGTCTGGTCTCATGGTTTATCAAATGCTGGGAAAGAAGAGAACTCTTGAGATTAGAGATAACAGATCGACCTGGCCATCATAAACAAACAAAAAAATGAGAGTATCTTTGATCTCACTAGTTCAGTTTAAGTGTGTCTTGATTTAGACTGTTTGGTACAGTTTTGTCTCTAACATTATAGTTTCGCTCCATCTTTACACATGTAAATGAGAATCTGGGAAATAATAGAAAATATTCATTAAAAATTTTGTCCTAAATTTATACTTGACCCAACTAAAGGAGGCTGTCTGTTCCGGGTTGTCAGAAGCCACAGGAGATGAAATGTTCGTGCGCGTATTTTCTTGATCTTTGGCACACAAGAAGATAAAGTGGTTAGCATAATCTTTGACCACATTTCCAATCATAAGAGGAGCCAGGTACCTACATATACAAATGTGGTAAACTGGGACAGCTCCATCTGAAATCGATCAATCGATTGCCACACTGAGAGACTAGAAAATATCGATACCTAACACTTCCTCGCATAAATTAAGGTTAACCTACTGATTTGGAAATTATTTCTGTATTATTTATATCTTTACCTAATCTTTCTAGAAATGAAAACTACTTCCAGTAGATAGGGACGCTATTTATTCAAACCTTTTTTAGAGGTTAGTGGAAAAGATGGAAGGTAGGCTGAAGATTTTGTGGAGGTTACTCATTTTATAGAGCATTTAATATAAAAATTGTATGAACATTTACAGAAAAGAAATAGTTTATTTTTAAATCCTGGTGCTATGCACACGGGCACATCTGAATATGGTATATTACTACAAAATTAATACGGGGTTGGGAGAGGCAGGGGTTGTGAACCATAGCTGACATTGAGTTAGAGTTGGTGAACAATAACTGACATTGAGTTAGGGTTGGTGAACAATAACTGACATTGAGTTAGGGTTGGTGAACAATAACTGACATTGAGTTAGGGTTGGTGAACAATAACTGACATTGAGTTAGGGTTGGTGAACAATAACTGACACTGAGTTAGGGTTGGTGAACAATAACTGACATTGAGTTAGGGTTGGTGAACAATAACTGACACTGAGTTAGGGTTGGTGAACAATAACTGACATTGAGTTAGGGTTGGTGAACCATAACTGACATTGAGTTAGGGTTGGTGAACCATAGCTGACACTGAATTCCAGTACCGCCAGGAGCAGGCCTAACGTGGCTAACAGGGGCAGGGATTGTCTTAGTTCTCATGGTGGTGGAGTCTGCTAAAGAAGTACTTCACACCTCCTGCTCTCTTAGGTCCACTCAGAGGCTGAAACGTACCCCCTGGTAGCCCCCGCTCCCAGTCTGATACTCTGCTTTGTCTCAACATCTTCATCGCACTGGCTGGGAAAAAAAAGAGAAAACAGCTCGTAGTTCCAGAGAAGAAGAATGAATGAATGAATGAATGAGCGAGCGAGCGAACGAAAGAAGGAACGAACGAATACTGAATGAATAAATGAATTAACGCATACTGTGAAAAATTATCATTTTTAAAGTCTATCAATGAAGACTGCCATTATCAAACAAACACTGTTAAGAACTGCGTTATGAACATTGTCCTGGCAGATCTTTACCGACAGCGAAGACTCTGAACAATGTGACGCTTTACATAAGTTTCTGAAGGGACTTGATTCTGTCCAGACCGCCGTAAACGTGCTGAAGAGAGAGAAATGGCGGCTAAGCAAGAGAGAACTGAGCGTGGAGCTTCGAATAGGGGAACTGGAAGAGTACAAATCTCACCTGAGGAATGATATGGTTTGTTTATATTAATACTATGATACAGAATTAGGCCAGGAGTTCTCAGACTATGGTATCCATCCTCCTTTTTGTGATTTATCTTTCTCCAATATATTTAAAAATTTACCCGGGGGGTTATCGGCGCTTCTCATGTCTTCTAAGCATAATTATAGCATTGAGACTTTCAAAGTCGAACAAAGGCTACCTGGCGGGAACTGTAGAAGCAGAGATGAGCAGCATGCAGCACATATGTGGCACAATACAAAGGCTGGACGCAGACCGTGAAAGGTGGAGAGAATCTGTTGCTGCCCTGCAAGACTCACAGGGCTTACCGAGCGGTGATTGCTTAACCGATCCTGGATGATGGTCTAAGACTTTCACACCGGAAAATATACAAATAAATAAATAAATAAATAAATAAATAATAGTGAAGCAAAAAAGAAAAAGGTGTTTCAGAGGTGTTCTTCAAGAAACAGACGTGAAATAAGATCAATGAAATGTGTTTTCCTTCCACCTGATTTTACCGGGTAACAAAGGTAGACAGAGGTGTATGGTGTAGTTTTACAGTGTGGCAATGGGAGTGAGTAAAGTGAGTAAAAACGAATAAAAAGTATGAGAATACATTCTCATACTTTCTGTTCGTTTTTTTTTCTCGCTTTACTCACTCCCTCTGCCACTTTGTATTCTCATACTTTCTATTCGTTTTTTCTCACTGTAAAGAATAGAAAGTATGAGAGTAATCACTCCCTCTGCCACTTTGTATTCTCATACTTTCTATTCGTTTTTTTCTCACTGTAAAGAATAGAAAGTATGAGAGTAATCACTCCCTCTGTCACTTTGTATTCTCATACTTTCTATTCGTTTTTTCTCACTTTACTCACTCCCTCTACCACTTTGTAAAACTACATCATACACCTCTATCTACCTTTATTATTTAAACCAGTTTTACTGCAGTCGCCATCCCTTTTACCGGGTAGCGACTTCATTAACCCGCCCTACAGTAATGAAACATGTATTTTCCTATAATATCTTGTGTCTTATCTTTTTAGTCCACATTAGCTTTCCAGTTCCAGTCGACACACACTGTAGAGCGATATGTACACACAAAGAAGACACACACACACACACACACAAGCGAAACAAATATCCTTCATTCGACCATTCCAGAGCTTGATACTCTTTTGCTGCTTTCCTCCTTGCTTTTCTTGCAATCTGGGACACTGAAAAACTGGCCTCCACGTAACTGTCTGTCAGTTTTCTCCTCCACATGGAGTCCTGATCATTGCTTACTTGGGTCATCTGTTATTTTTTTAAAGCTTAATATGTATCCAACGTAACGCTCTTCTTTCTCTGAGGCTTATGTTATTTATCCCGGTACAGTCTTGAAAGGTGACGCGACCCACTTCAAGGTCCTGAAAAAAACGGGGTGGGGGTGGGGTGGGGTGGGGAAATAAGAGATATTTGAACTAGGGTCATTTTAAATATTTTCCATATTAAAAAAAAACCTAAAACGTTATGGGCCATAGATCACGAAGCACTGTCAGTACAGAGTCGAGCTCGAAAAAAAGTAGGGACATCGCTTCTCCAGGATTTCAGCGTCCCTTGCTGTGTCTTGTCAAGCTATGCTCCAGGATTTCAGTGTCCCTTGCTGTGTCTTGTCAAGCTATGCTCCAGGATTTCAGTGTCCCTTGCTGTGTCTTGTCAAGCTATGCTCCAGGATTTCAGTGTCCCTTGCTGTGTCTTGTCAAGCTATGCTCCAGGATTTCAGCGTCCCTTGCTGTGTCTTGTCAAGCCATGCTCCAGGATTTCAGTGTCCCTTGCTGTGTCTTGTCAAGCCATGCTCCAGGATTTCAGCGTCTCTTGCTGTGTCTTGTCAAGCTATGCTCCAGAATTGCAGTGTCCTTTGCTGTGTCTTGTAAAGCTATGGTCCATGATTTCAGCGTCCCTTGCTGTGTTTTGTCAAGCTATGCTCCAGGATTTCAGTGTCCTTTGCTGTGTCTTGTCAAGCTATGTTCCAGGATTGCAGTGTCCTTAGTGTGTTTTGTCAAGCTATGCTCCAGGATTTAAGTGTCCCTTGCTGTGTTTTGTCAAGCTATGCTCCATGATTTCAGTGTCCTTTGCTGTGTCTTGTCAAGCTATGCTCCAGGATTGCAGTGTCCTTAGTGTGTTTTGTCAAGCTATGGTCCAGGATTTCAGTGTCCCTTGCTGTGTCTTGTCAAGCTATGCTCCGGGATTTCAATGTCCCTTGCTATGTCTTGTCAAGCTATGCTTAATGACTTTAGTGTCATTTATTGTGTCTTGTCAAGCTATATATAAACGTTCTTATCAAACTATGTAAAGTATCTAGCCATATTTTTTCTAATTTAATATCAGTTTTCGAAGTTTTCTCTCATCATATGAGAACCGTTGCGACTCACGTTTTCTGATGTTTGAATTCAGTTTTGGTACTGAGGTTTATTTGTTAGTTTTATTATGCCACCTTTTTGTGGTAGTGCTAAATTATCTTTTACAAAGTGGAAGAACTATAAATAGATTTCCTGTATTCTCTGAGCTAGTCTTCACTGAACCAGACAGTGGACGTGCTGAGTGTCAGGGTCATACAGCTTGAGAACCAGCTGGTCGAAGCTCAAGAAACCCAAGAGAGCCTCGAGGCGCAGGTGGCGGAGCTTAAGACAAATTTGGAGACATCACAGAAAGAATGTAGAGGTGAGCAGGTTAGACAAGCAATATTATTTTTCTTTAAAACATGCAGTAGCAGACATGTCTCATGCACGTGGACCCCTTGCTGTTTTCTTTCCTTTCGGAGCACATGAAAAAGGGCAAAGGTAATCCTGTAACGCTGGGGAGGCATTTAGAAGGTATGGTGTTTGTGTCCATATTTTCCTTGACCTGCCGGCGCACTAGAGGACGACGTAATCAGCGTTACACCTGGGTGCTCCAAAGAAATCAAGTAACGTTTCTGCATCTGGGTGATTGGGACTCCTTCAGACCGATTCGAACTGCCGACCTTCGCCACGAGAGACTAGTGCGCTAACAATTTCGCCGTTCAGTCGGAACGCATAGTTGGATATGCTGTATATTTTATTGGTCCTTCTTCTGCTTTTGCTTTGAAAAGGATGGTGGTTTTATTATGCCACGCTTTGCAGCAAGGCTGTGATATCGGCGTCTTTCGGCTCAGAACATCCGACTTCAGCAAGGCTTGGTTTTGCCATTCCATGTGATTCCTAGTCACTCCACCTGAGTATTATCTATTAGCAGTGAAGACCATTTGGAGGTAGAACAGGGTCTTGGTCAGCAGTGATTCATGATTAGTTAACTTCGCGCTGATTTCATTCAGAGCGAAAGTCATGTTAGCAAAAATCATTCAATGCGTTTGATTTAAAAGAAAAAAAAAGACAGTTCTTCGTTCTGTCAGGTAATGATGACATTTAGAAGGTTGGACGCATATTTAAGGACCAAGTTTTAAGAAGGAAAGGAAGAATATGATAACAGGGAAATAACTTCATCCTTACCAGGAATTTCACTGCAACAAATGTGACGTGATGCCATGACTTTGTATACCATTTTTTAAGCTTTAATTTTGAATAGTTCCTGCAATCTCGTACTCTATAATATCTCATCTTTATTTTTATTTGTTTCTTAGAAGGCTGTTGGAGTCGAAATGTTAGCTGTTTTTTGCTGTCTTGCTTTGTAAAGCTTGCTAATTACACATTATTTGTCTAATTTTTATAATTGATATTGGAAACAGCATTTATGAAACGAAAGTTTGCAAAAACAAGATATGTTTCAACTCATTAAATTTCTTTATGACAGCACAAGAAATATATGATGCTAGCGACTATTTCTTTCTCGTCTGTTTATTTATTTATTTTTTGTTGTTTCCTTTTTGTTTTGCTTCTTTCGTCTTATAACAGATCTGAAGAACACGAATGCCGAATTAAGTGAGAAGATAAAACTCTTAAGAGGCTCATCTCTTGACACTCTCACCAGCGACAACATTTTGTTGAAGAACGAAAACGCTGGACTTTGTGAGGAAAATTCTAAATTAAAGGTTAGAACTGACACAACTCTACTATTTGATATTAGATGCAATGCGGCGTCATGTTTCATCAATTATTTTGATGAATTGGCTGCATTAACTTGCATAGTTGCGTACTTAACCCTTTCACTCCCAGATTCATTTGTATGCTCTACTACAGTAAATTTTGAGGAACTTCAGCTTGAACTTGAAGGACGGCCATGCTCTGCTGCTGACCTAGAGGTGGGCCTCCTTGCACTCATGACACTCCCATATGTGCTCAGACTTTAACCTCAGTGTTACTCAGTGTATTTTTTTTGATGATAAATTTTAGTACAAAGAAACTAGAAGGAAGTTAGTGTAAACTTTAAAAAACAATGAGATGGATTAAAAATGTGATACTTTTCATTTTATTTATACTTTTCCTAAATATCACAATGAGAGCATTTATTCATCAAGGCGTGCAAGATCTATCAACCTAGCCTGTGATGTTTTGGGGTGAAAAAGTTAAACCGTTTCTCTTGTACATCTTGAGTTTTGTGAGAAATGATTTTCCGTGCTGTGTTGAAAACTGCAATGGTGGGTTAACAAGAATTGTTATCATTGTATTCTGGTCACGTCCATAATTGTTCGTATTTCCTCTTAAAATATATCATTAAGTATACAGCGACTGATGACACTGAAGCGGAATGTTGATTTACTGTTTATGTGCAGACCTTGTACAAAAAAAAGGAAGGGCAGTCAGGCGTGACGAGAAAACATGGTCATGTCAAGGACATTGTGATCACTGACACGTGATTGACTGAATGTCCCAGTGGCAAGTCGTAATAATACAGATAATGTGTCAAAGTTTAAAAGTTGTTTCTCTTTACCTTGCTCATAGACAGATACTGATCTCAGAATAATTAATGTGAATTTTTATTATGTTTTTTTTTTCTTCCCGAATATTATGCACTCTTAGTTCAGTGATTCATTTACTGACATGTTTACTCTACAGATGCTGTGATGCATTCACTAATTTGTTTATTCCACGGACACTGATTAGTTTACTAGTGTGTTTTCTTGTTTTTGTCAAATTACTCAGAAATGAGGGAAAAAAAGACATTTATGAAGTAAAGGTGAATCGACTGTATTTAATTAGCATATGAAGTCCTTAAAAATGTTTGTACGTTTTCTGAAGAGGAAAAATAAAATTTACGAAACGTTAATTTTAATCAAACAAACCACACTTTCGTAATAACACCGCGGACAGCACACTGGAAATCATTGTTCTGCAGAAATAATGCAGAGACAAGCTCACGTGACAATAAATTGTTTCGTTTTTTTTTTTAATTCCAGGAATTGCTTTCTGCACCAAAAAATCAACCAACCAATGAGGATCAGGTCGCCAGATTGACCAATGACTTTCTGCGACAGTTGTCTAACCTTGAAATGAATGATGGACTCTGATTGGAAGAACAAAAACAAAAAAAAACTGCTGCTTTCATGTTTATGTCTAGTACTTATCTCGGTGACTTTATCTCTGCTGTCTCAACAATTGTGTTTATTTATTTTTGAAACATGTTTCGACAGACTGACTCCCATGTGTATTCCCTTTTCAGAGTATGTAGCTATGTGGTTCAGATATTCAACATTAGTTTAGCACATGTATAATATACTCGTAACGAACGAGTGCCACATTTAAAATGATGAAACTTTAAAGTTTAAAACCAACGAAACATTTAGGTCTGCAAGGCATAACTAATATACTGCAGATTTTTTACCGACATTTTAAAATCTAATAATATTGTATATTTTATGTGTAAAACACTGGAATATCAGAATAAGTTGTAATCATATGTAGAGCAACCAACATAAAAAAAGAAACAGACGCTTAAAGAAACGCTTAATTATCTTTTAAAAATCATGAAAATGTGACGTTCTGTAATTAAAAAAAAATTATGCCTAATGCATATATCAAATCCTTTCACAAATAGTTTCAGTTCATATCGTAGCTTCAGTATCGACCGTTCTATTTTAAAATAACCATTTTTGGTATCACGTTAGGAAATGAGCAACTTTTATTGTGTGCAGCATTCAGTATTTCATTCATAAAAAAAATCCTGAATGTCAGGCCATCTCTTAAGAATATTTTCAGCTTTCCCAGTTTGCTGCAGCTGAATAGAGTGTCGAAGGAAGGAAGAAACGGAGGGAGGAACGGAGAAAGGAAAGAAAAAAGGAAGAAAAAAAAAAGAAGAAAGGAAGGGAAAAAAGGAAGAAGTAAAGGAGTAGGAACATTTAAATGGTTATGAAAACATCACCAGTACTATAGAACTTTCAGGTCTCACAACGTAGCTAGATAGTTTTATTCCATTTGAACAAGGATGGTTTTGGTTTAATATTATTTTAAATATACTTGCATACTGTTCCAGTAATAAAGACGTTATCATTAAATTCCTTCATTTTTGTTGTTGGTCTTTTACTTGCAGAATGTCTCTAAACAACTTTATGTTTAAACATCTGTGAGATAATATATGATCCACTCTGTTATCCTCATGCTTTGAGCCCAGCCTACTTCTTCCTGTAGAGCCACAAGCTGTTTGTTTGCGTGGATATGTTCTGATCTTAGGATTCTACAAAGTGGTTACTTTAATTAACCAGGTTCTCAAATTCCAGCCGGTGCCACTTTAAAAGGCTACTCCGCATATAAAATACCGTTTAAATTCACCAATGTAATAATTTCGTTACAAACAGACACTGTCCACATGTCAGAATGTGAATAAGTATGCATCGAATGATTTATTAAACATTAAAAGCCATTATCTTATAACACCCCCACAAGTGGCACGATAAATACCACATTGGCATTCTGATAAGTTTAGATTTTACAACCTGGCATTAATGTCTCTAGTGTTCTCAACTGCGTACGGAACATAGGCCTGCATTTATCTTTAATAATGTGGCAAAGACAGGCCAAAATCTACTCTACATATTAACTCTTGTTTCTTGCATAAACAGAATTATCTAGACTTTCAGAAACATGTTATTAGTTCCTAAATCACATTTTTCGTGCAAGAAGTCATAATTTTTTAAAAATCTACAGAACAGGTTCTAGCCGTAAAACTCCTGAAACTCTATACAATACGTTAAACTTGGGTCAGTTTAAAGAATTTCAAGATTACCACATCTTTACTTCCAAACCGAACTCTGTGTTTTTTTTCCAAGTACGCTCTTTCTCAAAAATCTGTTAGTTTTCGATGATTATATTTAGAGATTTCGTATAAAAGAATACTGCACCTTACTATTAGAGGCTGAAAATAATGTAAACAATAATGAACAACAAAAATATTAAATTAGGTGTTTTAATGCCACTTATGAAATGAAAGAACCCTAAAAAATTAATCCAGCTGCTAGAGGCTAGAGTGCTTAGTCTGGTAATACATAAATTCAACAGATAACGAAAGCTGATTATTTTTGTACATGATTAAATGTGGAATTAGCGAGTGTGAAAGAAGAACCATTTTCTTTACTTAAAATCCAGCAAATGAAGGCAAGCAATTTTTACCTACTTTTTTTCATTAAAATTATACGTATTAACTCGTTCTTGAAAGACAAACAGACTGATAAGGATCACGGTAAAAGAGAAAAACAAACTGATTCTTATTTTCTGGTTAGAAATCAATGGCGTTATCAGACTTAGAGTCTAGAGATTTTTTTGGTCAGTGTTGAAAGAGTGTCACAGCATGTGCTAATTTCTCTCTTTTTTTATGCTGAAATTCAAGTTTCTACTCCAAGGCAAATCTTGAGTAGCCCGAAGCGAGACACTGATCTTCCAGAAGATCTGACGAAGGTACAATACCCTGAAGGACCGACAGGCTTATGAGGGACAAATCTGCATTAGAGATTCAAACTGCAACCTTCCACTTAGTTGATAGACTTCTTAACCACTGAAGAACCAATATATTGGATATCTTTTAGCAGTTCTATAAAGTCAAATCGGGGTTTCAGATTGAAGTGGGGGAGAATGTAAATTGACGATATTATATAGAAAATTATGCTAAAATACAAGATAATCTCATTGAAAGACTGGTAAGAACTTCCTAGGGCTAGTGCAGAGACTAGTACACTTTCCATTAGTCTCCCGAAGGTTGTCTGCAACTGTCGCTGCAATAGAGGAAAAAAATGAACAGTTATGAATAATCTAAACTTTGACGCAATAAAACGAAGTACAATACAACATAATACTGTTCTAACAGCTGAAATCTGTATCTCAAGTTATTTTTGCACAGCTGAGAATTAATTTCGCTGAAAACTGGGATTTGGTTGTTGACTATATTTGTTCTTACTACCAGTAAATTTACCAAGGATTTGAATCGGCGTAATATATATGTGTGATTTCGAAGGTGATCTGTCTGCATAAACCTACCTGTAGATATGATAATGTTAAAAACAGCAAATTTGTCTTTGTCGCTTGCCCAGAACAACCATACACCTGGAGAAGAGCAAAGTTCCAGAAAGTTGATTACTGACGAAGTTAGTTTAATATTTCAGTGGATTATCTACGCTGTCGTCTGTCAGACCATTGATGTGCTGGGAACTGCTGGAAACGTCATAAACATCGTTTGCTTCGTCAAGCAAGGCTTCAAGGACTCCGTCAACATCAGTTTGTTAGGTATTGCTTAATGACTATTATTTTGTTGTAAGACAAGAGAGTCGGTCAGTCATTTACACGTCCCTTCCGGAACTTTGCTTCCCTAACAGCTCTCCTGTAGGCCTCTTGGTTGTAAGCAAGATGCCCTGCTGCTGATGTATCCATCTGCAGAACATCAACGATGTCTTGCAACCGTCTTCGCCTTGGTCTTCCTCTCTTTCTTTTTCCCATTATGTACCCTTCCAAGACGGTCTTCTCTAGATTATCATGACGTTCAGTGTGTCCAAAATGTTTAAGTTTTCTTTGTTTAATTCTCTTTACTAGCCAGCCTTCTTCAATATTAAGTTTTTGTGTAAGGCAAGACTGGAATGTGATACTGTATGAAGTCTGAAGCTCTCGTTTGTAGAGAGATCCAATAAATCTTGAGATGAAACAGCATATTCTGGAGTTGATATACATATTTACGATGCATTTTCTGCATTAAAAAAGTTTTGAATATCAGTACATATTTGATCATTTGACGTTTTATGGCTGTGTGACTTAATATCGTGCAGCATTTAGATATTTTCAGCAGTTTAATATGGTTTGAGCTAGAAACATATATACGTAGACTTTAGATTTCCTTGTGTTACAATAAATTTGTTATGTAGATATACATTTTCACATCCTTATTGTCGTCACTAATATCGTCAGTTTAATCTTGTTCCATGAATATGTAGGAAGCAAGATGGTTGTTTTTAAACTACAACGCTATTCTGTAGGTTGGCGAATCAAGATGGCCAAGTTTATGTCTCCATTTTTCTTGTTTTTCCCGCTATCTAAGTGGTCCTTTATTATGACCAACGAGACGGTATACCCATGACATCTACTGAGAAGATCGCTATTTATTATGACCAGCGACACAGCATACTAGTGAAGTTTACTGAGAAAGGTATTTATTATGACCAGCGACACAGCATACACATGAAGTTTACTGAGAAGATCGGTATTTATTATGACCAACGACACAGCATACATATGAAGTTTACTGAGAAAATCGGTATTTATTATGACCAAAGACACAGCATACTAGTGAAGTTTACTGAGAAGATCGTCATTTATTATGACCAACGACTCAGCATTCACATGAAGTTTACAGAGAAGATCGTCATTTATTATGACCAGCGACACAGCATACACATGAAGTTTACTGAGAAGATCGCCATTTATTATGACCAACGACACAGCATACTAGTGAAGTTTACTGAGAAGATCGCTATTTATTATGACCAGCGAGGCAGCAGACCATGATGTCTACTGAGATGATCGCTATTTATTGTGACCAGTGAGGCACCATACCAGTGACGTTTACTGAGAAGATCGACATTTGTTATGACCAGCGACACAGCAAACCCATGAAGTCTACTGAGAAAAGCTTAATTTATTATGACCAACGAGGCAGGATAGCCGTGAAGTCTACTGAAATGAGCGTAATTTATTATGACCAACGAGGCAGGATAGTCAAGTCAACTGATAAGAGCGTAATTTATTATGACCAACGAGGCAGCACAGCCGTGAAGTTTACTGAAATGATCGTCATTTTGAATGAATTTTTATCCTTCAAATAAACAAGGTAACAGTAATCCAATGCTCTATCTTCTCAAACACGTTTCTTATAACTCTTTATCATTATTGTTAAAAAAGCGAAGAACAAAGGTTCACTAAAAGAACAAGAACATGCAAGAATACGTAGAAGCATTTTGCTAGGATTATGTTCTGGTTTTTCCTTTGGGTAATCCGTTTTAACATTAGATATTGTTCAGATGAAGTCCCATATTATACGGCGTGATGTGTGACGTATTTTTCTCTGATTTTCCCACTGGCAGCCTTGTACTGCAAAATCCAGCGTGCCACGCCGTGCATGCAGATCGTCTTTCTTTTTGGAGGCAATTTTTTGTTGCTTAACATGGCGTCAGAAGTTCTCATTTGTACTTCTCAGTCGACTGGAGAATGACAGTGGTGGGAATCGATTCCAAGGACCCTATGTCACATAACAATTCGATCTATTTGACCTGTCCTGCCATCCGAAATATAATAATACAAATATTACATACTATATTGCTACGGTATATTCCCGCTTTCTAACTGTATTACAGGTTTAGCAGTCTCCGATCTTGGCTGCCTTCTCACGCTGGTTTGGCTTAATCTCAGTTTTACTTTAGCTCCAGTCTTCAGACAAGTGGACGTATCTTTCGATGTTCTGGCCGTAGAGTATCTAACCGGAGCCTGGCCACACTTAGTTTTCACACGTGTAACCAGCTGGATTACAGCTCTGATCACCATGGAAAGATGCCTGTGTATAACCATGCCCTTGAAGGTATGTACAAAACTAATATTGTATAACGTTGTAAACTATGCCCTTGAAGGTAATGTGCAAGCTATCATTGTATCAGTCAATCAAGTGCCATGCTACTTGGCGTAGGCGATCATCTCTCTCCACAATTCCCTGTCTTTAAACTTGATTATGAGATCCACCGGTGACTTTCTTCCTAGCCACACTGACAGCCCATCCAGTAACTTCTCTCTCTGTCTTCCTCTGTCTCTTCTTCCCTCAATTTTTCCAGTTGCCACAATGTGTTCTAATTTTCCTCTTCTCAGTTAATATCCTGCAAATCTCGCTTGTCTGCCTCTGATCTTTGCTGTAATTTGCCTTTTAACTCCAGCCTCTCTTAAGACTTCTTCGTTGGTTTTCTTGGCTGTCCATGGTACCTTTAACATCCTTCTTATGAACCACATTTCCGTGGCCTCCATTTCTTGCTGTACTCTCTTATCCATGGACCATGCTTCACATCTATAAAAAAAATTGACTCGATGTAACATGTAAGTACTCGGAATCTTGTTTCCATTGAGACGGATCTGTTGCACAAGATCTATCATCATCTATCATTGTATACCGTTGTAAATCTTACGATCGAAGTGACCAAATATTCTTTACAACTAAGATGTATCAGGACACCGTGAAGTGATAAAAAGTGAGCAGAAGCAAATTAATCTTTGAAAGTTATAGTAGTTTATTATTATTATCATTATTATTAGCCTACCATAAATATAAAACTAATAAAAACACATAAATAAAAATAGTAAATAATACTAATAATTACACAAAGGAAATCAAAAGAACACTAGCAATTGCACCACAGAGACTAGCACAAATGAAGGGTGTATAGCAAGGTACCAACAAAACAACGAAGTTATGTTTACAAAGAGCTTACATATTCCCAATGGCAATATACGGATGCGAAACGTGGACACTTAACAAATCACTAGAGAGGAGAATAACAGCATTTGAAATGAAATGTTACAGAAGGGCACTTGGAATATCATGGATAGAACGAAAATCAAATATAGAGATGCTAATGGGATTAGTTGTTGCAGAAAACTGGCTCGTTAACACCATAGAAATTAGAAAGCTGAGATTCTTCGGCCACATCAAGAGACACAAAAGCTTGGAGAGGTTGGCAGTAGAAGGCATAGTACCTGGTAAAAGAGAAAAGGGATGACATCGCTGCCGATGGACACTCAGGACATCACGGAAGGTCTGAATGTGTCACTTCAAGATGCCGGTCAACTTGTTCAAAACCGTATTGTATTCAGGGATGCTGTAAGAGGTACAACGTTCTGGAAACACACAGTATTTAGTGTACGAGTATATAACTATACATGGAGCCACTGCAGTAAAGCTGTCATACCAAAATGTATAAACTAGTAAAAAAGTAGCAATAGCTTTATTACTTAACGAGTACACAGTTGTGATGTTTCGGCATGAGCTTTAATCATACAAAAACATACAGAAGGAAGAAATAGAGAGAAGAGATAAAATATAAATTCACATGAATTCTATGTTTAAAAAAAAATGAAATAAAATGGATAGAGCACTTAGCTGTAACTTGTAAGAAGCTGTGGCTTGTCTGACGCTATGTGTCAGAAGTGCGCATGGTGGAATGTAGAGAGTACTTAAATGGAGACTTGAGGTGTGTGATGGGTGGGTCGTAACTGAGGGTGATGGGTGGGGAAACCGTGTAGGGGGGGGAGAGAGAGTGATACAATGGTAAACCTTCTGACAAGACATGGCATAAGAAAATTATTATTATTATTATTAAATATTATAAATCTCGCATCATCATCATCAGTCCTCTGTACTCCCAATGCAGTATACGGTTGTCAGGATACCTCAGACCATATCTTTCCTGCTTCCTTTAGTTCTTCATGCATTGTGCATCTCCGTCCCCTATGATCTGCCCCCGCCTTTTTTTCCTTTGATGTGTCAAAGTCAAGGCGGTGTCTTTCTTGCATAATTTTCAGTAAAAATTATTTCCCCATTTCTTGTCGTTTTATTTTTGACGATCTACAATTTGTGCCAAGTCTATTCAAATGATAATGCAAAGAAGAAGATCTGATAATCCGAATTGTGAGATGTGTGACCTCGGGTGCTATGAGCTGGATAAAAGCTTTTACATTTTCAATTTTTTGACAGAGGAAAAAGATCTGCCTACGGCGACTGGATGTTGATGTTTCTCATTCTGTCTTGTCTTGTCTTGTCTTTATTCCTGACCTCTTAAGTATTTCATTTCACATATGACAACTTTCTTTCTAGTTTTAGGATAATATCCTAGTCTGACTTTAGTAACAGAGTGTTGGCATGTCTTTATCTGGACGTTTGCATGCTTTAGGATTGGGACAATGTGACAAATCACTTTATTTGCTCATAGTTATATTGTTTCTATTTATTTTTTTTCTGTCCGTTTGAGGTAAATACATAAGTGAAACAAACAGAGAACTGGACAACATAATTTTCCTCCCAACTCAGTGCTGTGAATGTTAAACATGGACATTTAACTGCTAAAAAAAAAAAGAAACCTTCGCAACAGAAATGAAATGTAGATGGAGAAAACTAAAAGTGATGAGGAGAGACAAAAATCAGAAATTACACTATCAGAGGAAGGGTAGAGTAACACAAGTATTACATTACATCCAGAAACAGCAAGTGAAATGCTTTGGTCATGTTACACGACTATTCATTCATTCATTCATTCATTCGTTCATTCATTCATTCATTCATTCATTCATTTGTATGTCCCTTGTAGAACTTTGCCTTCTTAACAGCTCTCTTGAAAGCCTCTTGGTTCTAAGCAAGATGCATCCATTCTCAAATCATCAACAATGTGTTGTTGTCATCTTCGCCTTGGTCTTCCTCTCTTTCTTTTTCCCAGTATGCACCCTTCCAAGATTATCGTCTCTAAACTGTTATGACGTTCAAATGTGCTCAGAATACTTAAGTTTTCCCTGTTTAATCTTCTTTTGTAACCAACCTTCTTTAATAACCAACCTTCTTCAATATTACATTCTTGTAGTATGGATATATTTGTTCTTTTTGGCGTCCACGAGACTCCTGTCTGTTTTATGATTGTATTGCCAGTCTGAATGGTCAGTGAAGTTAGTATCCTGTCTACTGACATTATTTCTGCTTTGCTTGTGTTAACTTTCATTTATTAAGCCTGACAACTGATGTTTAGGAAGTTCATGGTATGCAACTGGAGAATATCTTGGGTAAAGGTGCATTGGTCGTCCGCAGAGAGCAACTTGTCTAATATGTTTATCTAACTGTTAGTAAAATGTTATTCTAGCGAGAGATATACAATCTATTTCAGGTCAAAACAATCGTTACGCCTAGAAGAGTCTGTGTCATAATTTTCTGCGTCTTCATTGTCCTAATCGGCAGTGCCACACCAGTGTACTGTGTCAACAGGCTGTCCATGGCATACTCTTCAAGCAAGAACCGATCCATCCTAAGTTTAGTGTACACGGAAGATCGAGAAAGCGTTGAGAAAGTTTCGTTTGCCATCAACAACGTCCTTATTCCTTTCACATCTTTCGCCATTGTTCTGATCTGCACAGTGACTTTGGTCATCAAATTTCAGAGAAAGAGAGCATGGAGAAGAACAGCAACATGTTCAGAGAATAACAGCGTCATCTCAAAGCGCGACCAGAAGATCTCCAAAATGGTGTTGATGATTTCCTCTCTCTTTATCATTTGTTTTATTCCCGCTTGTATCTGTTTTGTGGCTATGGTTCTGGAGCCGGAGTTTTCTATCGAAGGTATATACAAGAATACATTTGTAATCGTGTTTGGTCTGGGTTTTATCTTAGAATCTACAAATTCTTCAGTGAATATCTTCATTTATTATCGCATGAGCAGCAGGTACAGAGCTACGTTAAGACATCTTTTTTGCAGAGGCACGAACGAAGAAAGCCAGCATGAGGTGAATGTTATTTCCAAACGGTCCAGAAGTTCGGACACGTAGATAGAAATATTGATGGAATGCAAAAGTTTTGAGACTTCAGATAAATGAGAATGTTATTTTGATTTAAAATAAGGAGTTTGGGATTTCGGATAAATATATCTGATATAATGGGAGTTCAGATAAATATGTCTGAAATAATGGGAATTCGGATAAATATATCTGATATAGTGGGAGTTCGGATAAATATATCTGATATAATGACTTTGAAAAAAAAGGTTTGTACACTTTTCATATGTGGAGGTTTTGACTTTGGCTGCAGAAAAATAAAGATTCTATAAGTTGGGAGACTCACATGGAGTGACTTGGAGAACAAGATCAAAGATAAGACTGACGCGAAAAGTCTTTGTCTGTGGCCTGTGATCTGGAAGAGGGGGCTAGGATCATTGACAAACTGACAGAATGATATCTGGAACGGTTTTAATGAGCAGACTGGGTGTCACTGCAAGTAGCATCATAATCACATGATTAAAATACATCACTAGAAGCAAAAATGTGTTTATTCATAGGTAGGGCATGGTAAATAGCAAGAATAAAGCTATTTTAGTTCTGAATAACAGACAATCTCCGAATTATAAAGGTCGGATTTACATATAACCCGTAAATACGATAGACCCATGTAAAGTATATTACATTAAAAATTCTACAATGGCTCATAATAACAAACGGGCTCTACTTTGTGTGTCTACATGTGTTCGTTGGTTTCTTTAATATTGTTTAAATTTCTAAGGAAATGTACATTTTATACTATATATTATATAACTGACATTAGATACACCTAACTTTTTCGAACAGATTTCGTAACGGAATTCGCTCGGGACTGTTGCTAGATAATTTACTGCCTAACATAACGTGCAAATGTAAATCAGACGTGAAAGAGAGAATGCAGGTTATCAGACAATAGTTAGTGCATAAGTATACAAAAATACACGAAGCACTGCAGTAAAGATGTGATGCCAACATTTATAAACTAGGAAAAATGTAGGAACAGCTTTACTTAACGACTACAAAGTTATGATGTTTCTGCGTAAGCCTTAATCATTCAAACTTATACAGGACGAAGAATTAGAGAGAGGAGATAAAGTATAGATTCACATGATTCATATGTTAAAAAAAAAACCGACTAGAGCACTTAGCTTGAAAAAATATGTAGATTTTCCGACACTCGTTCAGAAGTGCATTGAAAGAATATGGAGCGTTTCCGACATTCTTTCAAAAATGCGCCCATTGCTACGTTCAAAATGTGCTCGTTTAGAAATGTACAGAAATGCGCACGGTGAAGCAGAGAATGTGTAAATAGAGACTTGTGATGTGTGATAGGTACACGATTGCTATGTACATGATAGCTTAGTGGAGAGGGATTATGATTGTGGAAGAGGAAAATGTTATGTGTAGCTGAATAACGAGTTCAAACAGTGTGGTTCCAGCGTCGCATAGTCCTGAATGTAGCGGTTCTCAAGCGATAAGCAGCTTGTGTCATCTGCATGACATTGTTTGATGCCTGCTACCAGAAAATCAGATTTGCCTCCGTGATTGGGGCCAATGAAATGACTGATATCGAAGCATGCTGGGTGATATCGTGGTCTGAGGCCACTTTCACCAATATAAGTTAACCTGTATCTTTTGCATAAGATGATATATATTATATTACGGAACACTAAAACTATCCTCACTCTTCGTGAGGGATTCACATGCGAATTTATTACCACCGTAGCTCGCATGGAGAGACGCAGGAATTTGAAACTCAGCAAAGAATGATATGGTCTTGACAGCTGCAGAAATGTCTGCGTACAGTAGACTTTAAATACTGAACAATTTGCCCTCCTTCCAATCACTCATGTCTTAATGTGACTATCTTACTATGTCTTAATGTGACTGTCTTACCATGTCTTAATCTGATTGTCTTACCGTGTCTTAATGTGACTGTCTTACCATGTCTTAATGTGGCTGTCTTACCATGTCTTTATGTGACTGTCTTACCATGTCTTAATGTGATTGTCTTACCATTCTTAATGTGACTGTCTTTCTTAATGTGACTGTCTCACCATGTCTTACTGTGACTGTCTTATCGTGTCTTAATGTGACTGTCTTACCGTGTCTTTATGTGACTGTTTTGCAAATGGAGTGCAGATCTTTTCCTATCCTTTTTCAAAATTCGAAAATGTGATATATAATCCCGATTATTTACATTGTAATTTAGCAAAGTTATTTCTTTTCGATTATATATTTTTTTCATTTAGTTCGTATTGTTAGTGACATGCACAATTTAATACGGATGATGTGACGTAAAAACTAAACTTAGTTTGCTTATCTTTTCTCTGTAATTATAAAAAAAACTATCTTATAGTTGAGCTATTTAACTAAACAAATTTGACACGAAAGTCAGAAACAACGAAACTGATTTGTATGAGAAATCTATGACTCGAAATGGGAGTCAAATATCAAATCGGTAGCCAAATATGTATGTCGGTCATATGTGTTGGGAAGAAGCAATCAGGGAATCCCCAGACAAGCTATCAAGTGGAAAAGACAGGCCGAAGAAAAAGTGGTCGACCATGTGAAACTCTAAAGAGGACATTGTTAAGAGAGGCTAGTTCAGTTGGCATAACATCCCTTGATGACATTGAAAAACTCGCCGAAGACAGGAAATCTTAGCGAACTACAATGCGGGGCCTGTGTGACGCTTAGCAGCACGGGAAGGATGTAGGATGTAAGAATCAAACGTCTGGAAATTTTGGTCAAGACTAGAACGGTAAATGGCGAAAGACAGAGAGGGCGAAGAAGACAGGCATACCTGGATGGCCTGGCTGCATGACTGGGTGTTAAAGCAACAACTGAAGTGATTCAAAACATAGATCGAGCGAGATGGAAAGGAGATGACCGCCTACGCCTACCGGCACGGCACTGATCTGATCTGATCTGATTCAAACATCAGCAATGTCGTATGAAAATTATGAATTTGCGTTATAAACCAACTGAAACGTAATCATTAGTAGCAAATATAGTAAATGCCACACAAAATAAAAGTAAAAACTAAAGCCCTGATCATGATTACGTAACTTCTTGTAAAAACAATTAATCCCTGTAAATGGCGTTATTCATTGGTTACTATCAATGACATGTGAAAAGTGGTTCGTAAAATGTTTAAGCAGTTTCTGACTACCTCTGATAAATATGATTACAATATGTCTTCATCACGCCGAAATTAAATATTGTTTAAGAGTCTATTAGTTTTTACGATAACTTATTGCAGAATGTTAACTGTTACTAATTACATATGCCGATGAGAGACACATTGAAAGACTTACACAATGGGGAGACAATCTAGTTCTTCTCCTGCTGTTGATGATATAGGAGGCATGAAGAAAAAAATCTGAAATACAAGCGCAGTAAAGAAATAACACTATGGTACTCCTTAGACCAGCTAGGCACCTGCACCTGTCATATACCTTAAGCCAGCTAGGCACCTGCACCTGTCATATGCCTTAAGCCAGCTAGGCACCTGCACCTGTCATATGCCTTAAGCCAGCTAGGCACCTGCACCTGTCATATACCTTAAGCCAGCTAGGCACCTGCACCTGTCATATGCCTTAAGCCAGCTAGCCAACTGCACCTGTCATATACCTTAAGCCAGCTAGGCAACTGCACCTGTCATATACCTTAAGCAAGTAGGCACCTGCACTTGTTATATTCCTTGAGCAAGCTAGGCACCTGCACCTGTCATATACCTTAAGCAAGTAGGCACCTCTCTCTTTCTCTCTCTGAACCTTAAGTGCCCAGGGAACATGGGGCTTCCGCAAGGGTTTTCCACAAATGCCTGTCCTTCGCTTGTTATATACCTTGAGCAAGCTAGGCGTTATTAGAGCGAAAAATAGCAGACAATGGGGCCGCATTGAACTGACGTTTTCAAGGAAAAGATAATAGGAACTAACATCTGTCAAATGATTTGACTAAACAAGGCTGTAACACCAGACTACACAAGTCTACGTGGATAAACTGGACATAAGAAGATATGCCTGGGAAAGTCTCAGGTTAGCCACAAAGCTGGATTTTTTTTCGAAACAACAGATGGATACACAGTACATCACCTCTTTCTTTATTAAGGAATTATTTATGTCTTCAGACACGATGCAAATGGAACAAATTATGTGTACATTGCATGAAGTAATACAAGTAATTAGTTATAGAAGAATAAGAGAACGATTTTAGATTATACAGCACTGAGCATTTGCTTCCAAAGTATTGATTTGTCTCTTGTATGTAATCAACTAAAAATTTATTGTTTTGCTTCTAAATGAGATTGCCTTCATTCACAAGAGTCTTGTATCTTTTGTATTTTTTTCCTCACTTCCTATACTTCGGAGGCACGGTATGACATATTTTGGTCAATGGTATCTAACCCTTTGATAATTATGCTATTGCTTGTTTTCTCTGTCAAAGTTCAGGATTTCCAAGTTGTTTTTGGACGAGGAAAGTAAGTGAAAGGAGAAAAAGGTTTTGACTGTTGAGTGAGAAGGCAGTGTAGTCCAGTCTGTGCTGAGAAATGTAGTCGCGTTTAGCATGTGATAGTTGTTAGCCAGCTTGAATTCTTATGGCGCTATCCTAGTACCTTAAATAGATAGCAGCCCGGAATTATTTGTGTTGGGGTACGCATGTTTCTGATAAACCGTTTTCATATATTTTCATCGTCAGCTATCACCATCATCATCACGTTCACGAAATATATCGGATGTGAATGCCAGGGTAATGCAGTCTTGATAGATATATCCAATGTGCCAGTATGTGATCGTCCAGGAAGTCCTGTAAAGTGTATATCATTGCAGGAAGTGTTTCGTCGGCTTCTGTCTGTACAATCGTATTGTAGTCATCACAATAGACAACCAGCAGCATACAAGCAGAAGCAATACAATATAAATCAACTAGAAGATTACACCATTCATTTATTTACTGTGCTCTCTCATAGAACTGAGAAAAACGCCCTCAACGGCACACAGTCTTCTGCCATTCACAATTCACCACCAGCAAACAGGCACTTACAACATAGGCATTCTCATTAACGGTTAGTAATGCATTTAATGTTAGACAGTGATATATTGACAATATCAGTAAAGCCGCACTTGCCGCCAATACGAAGGGGATATATCATTACACACACAGCTACAGTGACAATAGCATTCATGGTAAGCATAGAGATAAATTCAAGAAAAAACTTATCTCATCATCTATACAGCTGTAATTAAGCATTGAATAAAATCATCATTATAATCATCATTATCTTTGTGCGTGAAGAAAAAAGAAAACATCACATTCATGGAAATATTGACTACATCAGATCGCTGTTATTAATATATAAGTAATGAACCTAAATACAAAAAGTGCACTTTACCACATCCCAGTAAACACTTTGTAGTGCGTCATCATCATAATCCGGCCGGAGGCGCCCCATTCACCCAGCTGTAGAAATGGCTACCCGACTTCTTCTGGAGTTGGGGAAGGAAAGGCGGCCAGGCGTGATACTGACAGTATCATCCTCTAGTGTGCTGACAGATCAAGGAAAATATGGGCACTAACACCATATCTCTATGTGCCTCTAAGGCACGACAGCTTTATCTTACCATCATTAGACACTAGATAGGGTTGCATTTATGGAATCCCGCTGATGTCATGAACACAATATTCCAGACCCCATTCTGTGTACTACAAATAGTTGTTGTCCTACCCCATATCATTTTAATAATATTTCATTACCTTGCAACATAATTTACCCTACCTGGCACACAGATCCGAACCCAAACCATTTAACCATAGAAATAGTTACAATGGGAAAACTTAGTATACCAAGCAGGCGACAATGATTAGTCACCTACCCTCGGCCCCTCCTGGCCCAGATTGCACCTGCACAATGAGCAATACTGATCTGTACTCACCATCGCATGATCACATGTTGAGATTACTCTCTCCTTACACATTTGTCTGATTTTTACAAACTCTGTCTAAATTTCCATCATATCAATGATTCCGTCCATTAATAGTATCTTTATAGAAAATTTGACGGAAAACTGTCCTATATTTAATGCTCATACGGTAATAAATAAAAATATTCATAGAAGAATTTATTGATTCTAGAACGAAACTCAATCCGAAACTAACTAGAAATACATTTCTAAATTTTCCATCAACAGCAAAACCTGGAACTAGCAGCATAGCCATGAAGTTGATGCTGACAGGAATAAAACATGCAATAAAAAGTGTAGAAATCATCACCACCATCTTGGCAACACTCTGGTCTCGATTAGTCATAGAGAAAACGTTAGTGGGAGTTGTGGCTTTCATCCGCCATTTTGATTTTCTTTTAAGGTTAATTAATAATGTTATGGTAGAAACGGAAACCGTAAGAAAGGCGGAGAAAGGAATGAAAATGTTATTTACAGCGAAAGAAATCTTCTCCACTCTCTCTCGATCTTCTGTGAAAACTAAACCTATGAGTGTTTTGTTTCTGTCAGGGAAAAATTTCATGGCCAAACTGTTGACACAGTACACGGGGGATGCGCTGAGAATCAGGACGATGAAAATGGAGACGATTATGATGAAGACCCTCTTGGAGGTAACAGTTGTTTTCACCTGGAGACAATAAAAACAAAATCACAGTACAGATCGCTTGAAATAGTCTTTATAGAATTCTGAATTCGACTGATGATGACCTAATAGAGTGTTATTCACGTTATGACTTTCATGAACAAACATTGCTTGCTGATGATGTCAGTGCTAGATTTACTAATGAAAAGTTATGTTTTTTTTTCTTTGGTGATGTTGTGGATGGATATCTTGATTCCCTACATCAGTTACAACATAAACTGTTGATCATCAAGAAGCAGTTCCATAAGATGAACTCCATGGAATGTGCAACGAATGAATCCTAGGCAATCATATCCGACCGTATTATCCTGCTCTGAGACAGAAGATTCCTAGCTGCATCACCCCAGGATGTCTCTGAGCTTAATCTAAGATGAGAACATACAGATGAAGAATATTAAATATTTCGGCAAAAGCCTTTTTTTCAAGGGTCGCATAAAGAAACAACACAACAAATAAAAAAGCGAATAATAGATGAAAAGCTTAGAGTAAGCTTTTTTTTTTTTTTTTGGTCTTCTCCAGTAAAAATCTTTCTTCATTTTCTTCGTTTGTATGTTCTCATCATGCTTTCTGCCATACTTGTTTCTGCCCATTTCCTCACTCTTTCTATCTTCTGTAAAATGAACCATACACCTCCATCTACCTTCAGTACCAGAATCAGTTTTTACCGAAGTCGCTATTTCCCTTACTTTTGTGCTTAATCCAAGCAACAACTCACGGTTTAGCATGACCCTGTATTTGATGGCTGAAGAACTGAGTCATTTTCGTTTCTAGTGTAGCTTCTTTTTTCTCACTATAGTAAATTCAAAATACTGGACACGCTTCATTTATCATAATTTAAACGTTTTGGGATTATTTGATTTAACTAATGAATACCTTGGCCACCATGATTTAGAAAAAAAAATATAAACAAACCTTCAAAGGTACGGTTATACAGAGACATCTCTCTACTGTAATCAGTGCAGTAATCCAACTTGTAACGCGAGTGAAAATTACATGGGGCCAAGCAACCGTGAGATATTCCATCTCTAAAGTGTCAAATGGCAGGTCAGCAAACTGAAACGGGGGAGTAAGACTCAGGTTCAGGTATATCAGTGTTACCAAGCAACCAAGGTCAGAGATTGCGAGACCTGAAAGATAAAAATAAATAAATCCACTGTCATTTTCATTATAATTTCCATACATTCTTTATTTTCTGTGAAAACACGTACATACATCTGATGGAGATACAAGTTCCTGTCATGTTTGAAATTTAAAACCTAAAATGAATGGAAGTTTAAGTATGCACATGTCATCTTTTGATACCATTGATTTGTTTTCTTTAGGAGGTGCGACTGGAATTTTATACTTGACCTCAAATGTTGGAGGCTGTTAGTTGTGTCTCCATTAAATAATCAGCAAAAAATATCCTTAGGGTATTTCAGATATTTGCATGTCCCTTACGGGACTTTGCCTCCCTAACAGTTCTTCTGTAGGCCTCTCAGTTGTAAGCAAGATGCCTTGCTGCTGATGCATCCATTTGCAGATCATCAACGATGTCTTGAAGCCATCTTTGCCTTGGTCTTCCTCTCTTTCTTTTTCCCATTATGCACCTTTCCACGGTCTTCTCTAGATTATCATGACGTTTAATGTGTCCAAAATATTTAAGTTTTCTCTGTTAATCCTATTTACTAGCCAGCCTTCTTAAAAATTAAGTTCTTGTAGTTTAGATATATTTGTTGGTTGTGTCCATGATATTTGGAGAACTCTTTTGTAGCATTTACATTGAAAGGCATTTATGTGTTTCTCAGATTTTTTGTTAAGTGTTCAGGTCTCACAGGCATATGTTGTGATGGGAAAGATGCATGCCCTTAAAAATATTATTTTTGTACTTCTGTCTGTTCCTCTCCACAGCTTCTTTACATATTGTAATTTTTGAAGAGCCAAAAAGTGCTGGTTTTTTCAGACAGAGCCACACTCATAGTTTGAGTAACCCTTGCCATGTTTCCTAACACTTTTTGGTTTAAAATGTTATTTATTTTTTGTAGAAACAACTGAAAGATTCAGTGTCTCTAATGTTACATTTAACGAGAAGACGCAAGAACATAGTGATAGTAATGTTATCAAAACGAGGACAATGTTTGAGATATTTTTTTTAATAATAGAAGGATAGTATCTAAGCGTTTTTTCTTTTATAATAAACAAAAGAATATAACAAATAAAGGAGGAAATTAAATGCACATGCACACGGTTTCAAAGTAAACTATTGACATACTGAGATATCAGTGATGAAAAAAAAAGGAAAATAATAATAATAAAACTACTCAGATCATAAAGAAAATTATATAAATTGGATCACTGTATGACAGTCTGATGAAATTAGTGGTATTCAGTGGCCAGTAATGGAAGAAAACACTGAACAGAATACAAGCTGCATAACGTTCAAGGAGACAAAAAATCAACATAAGACACCACAACAGGAGTTTTGTCATCAATCTGTGCCGTCTCCCGAGAGAAGGTGACTGATCGTCTGTCCCTTGTTTTCACGGTCTGCATGATCAAGTTCAGCTCATATCTTTATGTCGTCCACATCTCTTCAACTTGTCCCTCATGTATGATTTTTACTTTTATATTAAGCCTCTTGATATGACTGAAACATTTTAACTATCTGGTTCTTATATTTATATTTATCAGTACGAGGTTAATATTCTAACAAAAAATAAATAACTATATAAAGTTACCTAACAAACTGATGTTGACTGGATCCTTGAATCCTTGTTTAATAAAACAGATAATGTTGATAACATTTGTCACAGTACCAAATACGTCGATAATCTGACAGACGACGGCGTAGATGATCCACTGAAATATTAAACCTAGTGTATCGCTGATAATGTTATCCAACATCTCACGAACACTGAATTTGTCGCTACTTTGTGAATCAGAAAACGACAAGTTTACTCGCGTTGAGATTAATATTCTGGTCTCTTTCAAACTGTTCTTAATGTGGGATACATTTCGTTTCTTTCTAATGTATACCCGCGAAGTCTAGATGCCTATTCAGTGATGTCCAAAATTTCTACATAATTCATCTCATAATTGTAAATTTCACCTCATTCTTGACATACTCGTAATTCATATACATCATGCTATTTCCTGTCATCCCATATATATCATTCTGCACATTAAATTATACTTTCTGAAAATACGTATTTTCTTTAATTACAGTCGTAGACAAGGTCAGGACATTTCATTGTTATCTACAGTGGAAAATTGTTGGAACGTGAAAGCAACGAATTATGGCTGTCACAACTACCTTATACAGATAATTACACCACCGTCATTTTTTTCAGACATGAATGAACAGTTAGGTAAAACATAATATTTTTCTTTTTAAATATACCAGAGATTTTTATTTAAATTATTATTGATTTATCTTATAATTATTGCTTTCAGTAAAAGATTATGGCGGTATTGAAGTTTAAGGCACTACATTTAACATAAAGGAATATAAGATAGAAATAAGAAATATACAGAAAACAGAATTTAAGGAATTATATCGTAGAAATAAAATGTTTTGTGTCTGAAGTCTTGTTATATACTTCAGCTGCTGAAGACTGCATCTGTAGGCTTCTATTACTCTTGAACGTAGTGCTAGAGTGCTATAGTTATACCAGCGTAACAGTTCTTCAGGAAATTGCATTCATGTAATTCTTTAAGCCCAGTTTTATTAACGCATTTTTGATATACATGTAGATGGAAAAAAAGACCAATTTATTTACAGTCTACACTCAGCCAGTCAGTCAGTCAGTCATTTGCATGCCTCTTGCGGAACTTTGCCTCTCTAACAACTCTCCTATAAGCCTCTTGGTTGCTGCTGATACATCCATTTGCAGATTATCAACGCTGTCTTGCAACCATATTCGCCTTGGTCTTCCTCTCTTTCTTTTTCCCATTATGTAACCTTCCATGACGGACTTCTGTAAATTCTCATGACGTTTAATGTGTTCAAAAGATTTAAGTTTTCTATCTTTAATCCTCTTTAATAGCCAGCCTTCTTCAATATTACTTTCTCGTAATATGGATATATTTATTCTTTTTTGTGTCCATGATATTTGGAGAACTCTTCTGTAACATTTACATTCAAAAGGCATTTATGTGTTTCTCATCTGTTTTGTTAAGTGTCCAGGTCTCACAGGCATGTGTTGCGATGGGAAAGATGCATGCCCTTAAAAATCTTATTTTTGAAGTATATTTTTATTTAGTCTGTTCCTCTCAACAACTTCTATACTTATTTTACTTTTTAAAGAGTGACAGATGTCCTTCTCTTAATTTCCCTCATTGTATCTCCATTATTAGTTAGTAATGATCCAAGATATTCAAAACTCTCCACTTCTTCCAGTTTTTCCTCATTGATACATATTTCAGCTGCCTTGTTTGTTTTGTCAGTTGTCATCAATTTTGTTTTGTTCGCATTAAGATAGAGGTTGTGTTCTTCACTTTTTCTACATACTGACAGAATTATTTTTTTCATAAAACTACTCAGTCTACACTACATTAACAGTATTAATCTAGAAGATATTTCCGTGGTGGCCTTTGTTTCTATAATGAAAAGTTTAAGAGGAAAAAAAAAGAAAACCACAATTACTAGTTTCCTCACTTCTTAAACTGGAAATTTATGTACTTTATCAGCTGTGTGCGAGTAGTAACTAAGCTCTGTCAAATACATTATGAAAAAAAAATCTGAAAAAACTCGTATTTACAATTATTACATGTTCGGAGATAGTTGTCTGAAAAAAAACAATTACTGTAATTACATACGTTACTGTATGAAGGATTAAGCTGGGTGAATGGATGTCAGTTAATGTCAGTGCTGTGTTAAGAGTGGTATTAAGTTTATAATAGAGAGGCATTATCTCAAGAGTTAATCCAGTAACATTATCCCGTGTCACGAAAATTGCTCACATGATTAATGTAGGATAGTTAATCATGTAATGTAACTTGCGTAAATCAAACACAGCAAATTTGCACCATTTTCTATCTAGGCCTGACATGTACTATTGTAATATGTCTCCTTTTTGCTGCATTTATATATTTCCCAATAATTAAATAGTCGTTACTGTAATTTATTGTGGGAAATTATTATTACTAATTACACATGCCTAAAAGGAACTCAATAGCCACTACAGTGAGGAAACAATCTACATCAGAAAGGGCTAATAAATATAGGATTCATTCATTCATTCCTTTGCATGTCCCTTGCGGAACTTTGCCTCCCAAACAGCACTCCTGTAGGCCTCTCGGTTGTGAGCAAGATGGCCTGCTGCTGCTGCATCCATTTCCAGATCATCAACGATGTCTTGCAGCCATCTTCGTTTCGGTCTTCCTCTTTTTCTTTTTCCCATTATGTATCCTTCCAATACGGTCTTCTCTAAATTATCATGACGTTTAATGTGGCCAAAATATTTAAGTTTTCTCTCTTTAATCCTCTTTACTAGCCAGCCTTCTTCAATATTAAGCTCTTGTAGTATAGATATATTTGTTCTTTTTTGTGTCCACGATATTTGGAGAACTCTTCTATAGCATTTACATTCAAAGGCATTTATGTGCTTCTCAGCTGTTTTGTTAAGTGTCCAGGTCTCACAGGCATATGTTGCGATGGGAAAGATGCATGCCCTTAAAAATCTTATTTTTGTGATTCTGTCTGCTCCTCTCCACAGATTCTTTATTTGTTTTACTTTCTGAAGAGCAATAGATGTCCTCCTTTTAATTTCCCGCATTGTATCTCCATTATTAGTTAGTAGTGATCCAAGATATTCAAAACTCTCCACTTCTTCCAGTTTTTCCTCATTCATACATATTTCAGTTGCCTTGTTTGTTAGGATAGGCATGCGAATTATATATATATATATATATATATATATATATATATATATCATCAGGTGCCGTGCCGACTGGAGTTGGCTATTATGCTCCTCCAGAGTACACGATCCTTCATGCAGGCCATCAGCTCAGTTGGTGATCTCCTCTCACACCACCCCGTCAGACTGTCCAGTATCATTTCTCTTGGTATATATATATATATATATATATATATATATATATATATATATATATATATATAATAGAGAAATGCAGAGAATTTAAGGTGAATTTAAAATGTACAACCCCAGAAACATTGAGAAATAATGCGAAAAATTGGATTTCCAACAACACATTTGATACAGTTAACATCACTGCTGTATCTAGATCAACAAGCAGCAGTAAGAATAAATGGTGAAACAACAACTTGGTCTGACATAAAACAAGGGGTCCGTCAGGGGTGCATATTGTCGCCATACTTATTAAACTTGTATACTGAAAATATAATGAGGAATGTTAGAGAAGATGTAAACAAAAAACATTACGATGCCATAACAATTGGAGGTTATGAAATACCAAAGATTAGATATGCTGATGACACAGTATTACTGTCCACAACACAAAAGGAATGGAAAAACTAATTATGTCAGTCCGTAAGAATAATGAAGAGCAAAACCTCCATCTTAATGCGAAGAAAACTAAACTGATGACAAGTGACACACATAAGGCAGCTGAAATTAATATTAATGAGGAAAAATTGGAAGAGGTGGAGAGTTTTGAATATCTTGGATCATTACTAACAATGGAGATAAAATTAGGAAAATTAAAAGGACAACATCTATCGCTCTTGAAAAAGTAAAACAACTGAAGAAGCTGTGGAGATTGATTGACTGATTGATTGATCTTTATTTCAAAAAGGTTAAGAATTTGGCATGCAGGCCCGTCTGACATTCTTCCCTTTATCATACAACTTTCACTTTGTTCCAGACATTCTACAAATATGATGCTCATATAACAAACATAATTAACAATAAAGTAACTACATACACATAAAACGACTAACTACATACACATATAAATGATAGACTACATACACGTATAAATGACTACCTACATACACATATAAATGACTATCTTCCAATTCATTACTATTCAGAATAATGAGTTCAGTGCCTGTAAGAGCAGTCTAAAATAACTTTTTTTAAGTTTTACGGTTCATGGAGGCATGTGGTCGACATCAAATAGATATAGGAAAAGTTTGTAGTTGTAGGAAGCAGTATAGTTTATATTTTTTTATACAGGATGAGAGGGTATTCCAAAGATGAGCAGCAGAATAACTAAAGCTTTTCTTGTAAAGGTCAGGTCTTGGTTTTGGTGGAATTTGTGTTGTTCAAGCGTTGGCTGTACTTTGGGCTAAATTTAAACAGGTTCCATAGATAAGGTGGGACATGCCGTGAAAGAATTTGATGTACTAACTTGGTTTTGTTGAATAGGAACCTGTTCTTAAGAGGCAGTATTTTGATACGTTTGTGCTGGTTAGTTGTTTGTGCTTGATCTTTGTCACGAATAAGCTTTACTACTCGCTTTTGAAGTGAGTGAAGTCACTCTGTATTTGACACTGAGCAACCATCTCATGTTATTGAGCAATAGTCTAAATGCGTTTGTATATATGGTATGTAGTATGTCTTCCTTGTGTCTTGATCGATGAAGTGCTTGATTTTGGCTAACTTGTATACTTGAGAGTAACAGATAGATCTACAAAAATAAGGTTTTTAAGAGCATGCATATTTTCCATTGCAACATGTACCTGTGAGACCTGGACACTTAACAAAACAGCAAAGAAACACATAAATGCCTTTGAATGTAAATGCTACGGAAGAATTCTTAAAATATCACGGACACAAAATAGAACAAACATATCCATGCTATAAGAACTTAATATTGAAGAAGGTTGGCTAGTAAAGAGGATTAAACAGAGAAAACATAATGGGAAAAAAGAAAGAGAGGAAGACCAAGGCGAAGATGGCTGTAGAAGACATCTTTGATAATCAGACAGGACATCTTGCTTACAACTGAGAGGCCTACGGGAGAGCTGTTAGGGATGCGATATATATATATATATATATATATATATATATAGTAAAAAAGTAAAGTAAAGATAACCCTGTCATGCCTTAGAGGCACATAGGGATATGGTGTTAGTGCCCATATTTTCCTTGACCTGTCAGCACACTAGAGGGTGATATGGTCAGTATCACGCCTGGCCGCCTTTCCTTCCCCAACTCCAGAAGAAGTCGGCAGAAGTTTCCAACTTCATGAGCTCAGTGGGCCACAGTTGTATTCACGAGTCGAGTAAGTATGGTAAAGATAACCCTGTCATGCCTTAATGGCACGTAGGGATATGGTGTTAGTGTCCATATTTTCCTTGACCTTTGAGTACAGTAGAGAAGGATATGGTCAGCATCACTCATGGCCGCCTTTCTCCAACTCCAGAAGAAGTTGGGTACCCATTTCTACAGCTGAATGACCGGGGCGCCTCCAATCGGATTCGAACCCTCGACCGAGGCCATGACAGACTTGTGCACTAACCACTTCGCCACTCAAACTCCCGACAAGCCGAGTAACGGGCATAATCTCTGTTTTTAACGAATTATATAAAAATGACATGTTTTAAATGTGAGTTAGAAATGCGCTTTATAAGTACAGAAAGATCTCTACTTATGCTTCATTGATTACACCAAGGCATTCGACAAAGTGAAACATAATGAAATTATTAAAATGATTGAAGACATCAGTACTGACGGCAAAGACCTGAGGATTGTAAAACATCTATACTGGCACTAAAAAGCAACAATTCGAGTTGAAAATAGAACTGAAAAATATCAACCGATAAAACAAGGGGTGAGACAAGGATGTGTACTATCTCCAGACCTTTTTTCTCTGTACAGCGAGAATATTCTAAGAACGATCATCACAGAATCAGGCATAAAAATTGGAGGATACAATATTAACAACCTTCCGTATGCTGACGACACAGTACTGATAGCTGAGAACCAACAAGACCTGCAAAATCTCTAGGATAAAGTCGCCAAAGAGATTGAACAGAAAAGTCTTACTTTGAACATCAAAAAGACAGAGACTATGGTTATATCTAAGAAACAGAATCCACCAACATATACTATAAAACTAAACGAAACAATTCTAAAGCAGGTGAAGAAATTCAAATACCTTGGAGCAGTAATAACTTCAGATGGGAAATGTAGAAAAGAAATTAGGAACAGAATAGGCCAAGCAAAGACTGCATTTCAGAGAATGAGAAACATATTAGCCAATACACCCTTATCAATGAATGTTAGAAAACGAGTCCTAAAATGCTATATTGAACCTATCGTGTTATATGGAAGTGAATCATGGACAATAGGCAGGTCTGCACAAAAATCATTGGAAGCAGCAGAAATGTGGTTTATTAGAAGAATGTTGCGAATCCCCTGGACAGCAAAAATAACTAATGAAGAATATATGAGAAGAGCTGGAGAGACAAAAAATAATATATGAAAGAGACAATGTACTTTCATAGGACATGAATTGACAAGAGGGGGCATTGAAAATATTATAACAACAGGAAAAACAGATGGAAGAAGATCAAGAGGAAAATCAAGAGAAATGATACTGGACAGTCTGACGGGATGGTGTGAGAAGAGATCACCAACTGAACTGATGGCCTGCATGAAGGATCGTGTACTCTTGAGAAGCATAATAGCCAACGCCAGTCGGCACGGCACCTGATGATGATGATGATGATGTGGTAATTTCAATGTTTCACAGCATAGAACTAAATTCATCGTTTCGTGGGTAACATTATAAGTTTGAATAAAATAATAGAAGACGGAGCCATATACGGCCTTTCTTCCCCGTCCGGTTTGTTGACCACCATTTGTTTTTGTAGTGACTTTGTTAGGCAAATTTCCACGCACTTATAAGGCTAGAAGACTCGTGGTTCAAGGATGCATGTTTGTTTTGATACATCAGAAAGATCCAATATTGTCAGTTTTATGATCTAAATAATTCTTGAGATATTTTTTCAATCTCATAAATCTATATGAAACATCATTATACCGTTCTAAGGTTCTTATGTTCGTATTGAAGAAAACTACATCGTATTTCAAAATAAAGACTTTTCTTGAAACTTTTCAGACAGTTTTAACTATGTCGCAGAAAAAGTATATCTGCCTGTATTCTCACGACCAGGATAATTCCCAGTGAACAGAGATCCAGTGCTCCTGGGATTTAGAAAATCACTCACAGCAAATGGAACATGTTTGTTTGACAAGGCTAGAGATCGCCATCTTATACAGTACAACTTTCATGTTCTGACAGAAAGTTTAAGGGATTTCAAATGATGTTAAACCTTTCAGAAGTTGTTTATTCTTCAAGTACAATTATCTATTAATAAATGTAATGAATTTTAAGAACTTTCAGTAATTCGTTGCAACAGTCAATAATTTAATAATAATTTTAAAAAATGTATCTAATGTTCTGCACCCGAAGCTTTCAAAATATATCGGATTAAGTTAATCTCTGTCTGTTTATTATTGCTGAAACTATTGACAACTATTCTTGTTGCTGGTTTTATTAATGAGTGCTACTGCTCTACAAATCAAACCAAGACTTCCTTTATTCCTGGAACGCTTTATAAGACGCTTTGGTGATAGTTTGTCTGTATGTCTTATTCTAAAATATGTGCTCCTAGAGTGTTAAATGAATGAATGCAACACAGCCATGCCTAGCCACAGGGACAGAATTTGGGGCAGTAGGCTCAGGCCCTCATCACAAGTGGAGAACCTTCCGAGCTTAATCCTAACTCTAGATTTAGTAAGATCGTGCATCTGACAGCAGAAGAAATAGGGGCCGCTTTCTTACTAATCAGATTACGTGTGCATTACAGTAATGGACTGTATACAAAGTAATTTAAAGAAGTAATGATAATTAGATTAACAGATACAAAATAATGGACACTTTCAGTTTATCTTAACTTCAATACTCCGAGGCTGTTATGTGTATTTAATGAAAAGAGAAGTGTCAACAAGATTTGAAAAGATACGAACAAACCTGCGGTGACGCGGCTTATACAGAGACATCTCTCTAAACAGCGCTGGAAACACCAGTGAAAATAAAACAGAAGCCAAGCAGCTGTGAGATATTTCGTTTCTAAAGTGTCAAGTGACAGGTCAGCATTCTAAACCAGGGAAATAAGATTCAGATTCAGGTATATCAGTGCTATCAAGCCAGCAAGATCAGACATTGGGAAACCTAAAAAAAAAAAAATACAAAAAGTAATCCAGTATCATTATTGTTAAGAAATCCAATATCATAATTGTTACAATTTCTACGTCGTCTATGCTTTCTCCAAAATTATGTATAGACATGGTAAGGAAATGCAAAGTCCCATCGTTTTTAAGATACAAAACCTTAATGAATGTAAATTTACTTACGCAAACATAGTCCATAATGAAATTATAGATAATCAATAACGAACGAGGGGAGATAACACTGAATATACCTACAGTTATACTGTAAGATATGAACAAATATGTACAAGACACAATAATAAGAGGTTAATGTAATTTAAGAAAATTATCGCCCTGGACTTAGTATTGCATTTCTATCCGACGCTGAAGAGTTCAGACAACAAACAATATTAAAGGTTTATTAACAAAATAAAGTAGACCGGGTCCCTGAATCCTTCCTTGGTAAAACAGATAATAATGGTACCTTTTGTCGCAGTTACAAATATATCGATATCAGACGACAGCGGGAGATGATCTATTGAAAGAAAAAAATAACGTTCATGATTAATAATATTATCCAATGTCTCGTTAACACCGAATTTCAAAGTAATGAATGATGGCTGTCACAATCTCGTAGCCTGAATAATTACACCATCATCATTTTCTTTATGTAGACTAACGGGATGCATCAGTTACAACATATTTTATATGAATTATGTTTTTTTTAAAATATCAGTAATTTTAACACTAACTTTCTTCTAATTATTGCTCTCGGAAATAGACAACAAAAATGTACCAGAGTATCGAAAACAAAAGTGCTTCATTGCACATTTTATATTATTATTTTACTGTAAATTTAGCACAAAGAACTCCAGAAGAAAGTCATCAGCTTATAAAATACCGAAAAAGAAATGATTTCTTGAGCAAGTATATTCTGAGTCTGTATGACTGAATTCTCATTATGTACCATAGCTTTTGGAATCTGTCGTTACCTTTTTGTGGACTCTTCGGCGTCGCATAGGAATGTAATACCAAGTCCAGGGCGATAATTTTTTTTAATGTTAAAAATATTTTAGTAATTCCATATTTCCAGTGTTATTATGCATTTTAAAAAATATAAATAGAACAGATGAACTTACTATACTCTCCGTCTATACTTTAAAGAAGTGTTACTTTGATAGCATTTCTTTTTAAAATGGAAAGTTTTAGAATATTAAGAAAGAAGGGATATAATTATTATTTAGCCAATTATTTCATGAAATGTTTATAATCAACAAGTTTGTATAGTTAATGATTAAGATATACCAGTATAAATGTATTGAAGAATGTATGAAACTAATAATAGTAGTTACAGGTCACTTGAGAGGCGACTAGGACAAAGAAAAAAAAAGAAGAAACTGATCCTGATTGTATAACTTCTTGTAAGAACAGTTAATTCTGGTAAATGATGTTACTTACTGGATACTATCAATGGCATGTGATTAATGACACGGTTCATTAAATGTTTAAGCAGTTTCTAACTTGCTATGATAAATATGATTACAATATGTCCCATCCGTGTCGAAATTAAATATTGTTTAGGCGTATTTTAGTTTTTAATTTATTGCAGTATGTTAACTGTTGCTAATTACATATGCCAATGAGAAACACATTGAAAGACTGCCACAATGGGGAGACAATCTACTTCTTCGCCTGGTGTGGATAATATAGAATACGCCGGAAAAAAAAATCTGGAACACAAGTACAGTAATGAATGACAACCACTGTACTCATTAGGTCAACTAGGCATCTGCGTCCGTAACTACAGGCCAGGCTTTCCTAGAGCAAGAAAAATGGGGCTGCATAGAACTGATGGCTTTTAGCAGACTTGATGTGTCTGATGTGTTCAAGGAAAAGATAAGCATGAACGAAGATATTTCAAATGAATTTATAAAACGAAACCATAACACAAGTCCACAGAAACCTTCAGGTGGATAAACTGGACGTAAGAAGATATGCTTGGAAAAATCTCAGGTTAGCTGCCGAGTTTTTATACAGCAGATGAATATATCACGGCCCTCTTCATTAAGCAATTATTCATGTCTTCACACGTGACGCAGATGGAAGAAGATACGCGTAAATTCCATGAACTAATGAGAAAACAAAGAATATAACTAAGAGACAGAAGAATAAGAGAAAGAGTTTGGATTGTATAACACTGAACCTTTACTTGCAACGTATTGAAACCTATTTATATATTTAATCAATTAAAATTCTGTTGTTTTTCTTTTTCATTTATCTGTCTTTCTTTGCATTTTTCCCTCTAATTTTCATTACTTCATTAACTGCTTATGCATCTATTTCCAATGAAACAACAATAGCAACATAAAGCAAATGATGTGACAGAAATCAAGTCACTGATAGAATACTCATTAGCGTAATCTTTGTTTGGTTCACATATTCATTCAGTATTAAATTACAATGTTTGAAAGGCTCACAGTTCTATGTTTAGTGTATAATACAGAGAAAGGTAGACTTTGGCTACAAGTTTCAACAGAAATGCTTACGAGGATTATGTCTGTGTGGCAGAAAATGCTAACAGGAGAAAATAAAATCTTGATGAAGAAACGATTATTGGTTGTTTGCATCTGGTGAAAGAGGAACTCGGACTAAAACAAGGAAGACACCAGACACTCTTAAAAGGGACACATCTTTTCTTTCTCCCCTGCCCAGGAGTTTAAAGGACCGAAATATATTTCTGAGAGGAGGAGTTCCTCTTATGATCTGGTTAGTTGTGGTCTTTACTTATCTCCTTATAGCAGTTTCCTGCATTTTTCACCCCAAAAGTTAATGTGCACTACGTGACGTATTTTCTCGTATTATTTTTTCCATTTGGTGAGTTTTGTTAAAAGTATATAATTGTATTATATAAAATAATTCTTTGTATTGCTATTAAAATCCCAAATGAAGGATGACTCTTAAGCATGTTATTCAAATATTATTTTTAAATGTTATTTTTAGCTAGGATTAAAAAAAAACTTTTTGTAATGCGTTACCAAATATATATTGTATATGTTAAGAACATTCCTTCCTTAAAATCATTACATCCATCTGTCGGATTGACTGCCTCTTCATTCGTTTGACTGTTATTTAATAGAATAAATTAAGATATTATTTGTAGATATATCTTGGCTAGCAGTCATTAATACAGACATAGCACTGCCTTTTGTATGATTTTTTTATATCCTCCATTAGTCTCTTTTTTTTTTAGAACTTCAATTTCAGTAATAGGTATCACCGTCTCTGTACACTGGTACCTACAGCCAGGCAAAAGTTCAATTTGTCGGAGTTTAAAAACTAAGGAATTTATCGTCGTATCACACGTTTCTTCCTGCAGCTGTCTTATGAAAGACGGTTTGGACATTTCTTATCCATTTTTAAAGACAGAAACGTTTTTGCTAAATCTAAAACACAGGACGACCCAAACGTTCCTTTGGCCGCTGTAGGTTGAACTCAAGATCCCCGAAGTAGACGCCTTGTTTCCTTTTCTTGTGAGGGTACATTAGAGATAATCCTTACGTACTCCCCCACTGCACAGGACCTGAACATTGTGAAGCAGCGGAATCACGGACGTCATCGCATCAGGTGCTCCAAATATGCTACATTAACTGAATTAGGACATATGCTATGTCACCAAGGACGATGACCACATTCGCCGTCTAGCTGTGTTAGTCTTCCTACAGCAGCTTTCGGCAAGTGTGAATGAACCTTTGGAGTACTTTGTATTTTAACCTCAGCGTTTAAATATCTTAAACTTGCTTTCCCTCGTTTTCCTCATATTATGAACGAAGAGTACAATTTTATAACGTTGATGAAATGCAGAAACTGCTAATTAGCCTTGACTTACTTACATCTTCTGCTGCATATATTAATACGTGAAGTAAAATGTGTCTGTTTGCTCAGATGTTTGGCTGAAAAGAAGTTTAGTTTGGGGATACGTGTGATATGTTCTTCTGATGACAGTGTTCGTGAGGCTCATATTAAGCGCCGTACCTTCCAAGCCTTATCTTCCAGGTCTTACCTTTCAGGCCCTACCTTCCAGGCCTTACCTTCCAGGCCTTACCTTTCAGGCGTTATCATCCAGGCCTGAAGTCTACACCCAGCCGGTCTGAACCTTCAGTTCAGCCCGATTAATTGTTTCCTTTGTTCGTTATACTTAAGTCTATATCCGTGCTCGTGTTCATTTCCCATGTTGTTCTACTAAACTTCTTCATTTGCTCTATGGAACAACAGTGTTTAATATTACTATTTTCCCCCACTCTCCTGACAGAATATCAGAATCCAGCTGGTTATAACTTTCATTTCAGCTTTATCTCTATAACGCTTCTTAAATTATACTATACTCTAGTTTATAACACTTTTCCTGTCCATTACCCATACCCTTTCCCACTTCATTTATTCTTTACTCCATGGTTCTACGTATATCTTTCCACTCTTCAGCTGACTCTACTTTTCTCCATCATTCAGCTGACTGTACTTCTTTCCATTTTACAACTGACCCTACTTCTTTACACTCTTCAGCTGACTCTACTTCTTTACACTCTTCAGCTGACTCTACATCTTTCCTCTCTTTAACGTATTCTACGTCTGGCTAGTTTTCTCACTCAGTGTATTTCCAATTTATTCTGAGGTAGTAGTCTGTGGCCTATTTTCAACCACAACGAGGCTCACATCAGTTTAATTACGTGTGCCTTTTTGGCTATTTTTCTTGCTGGTACATCTGACAAAATATTGGGGTATTGTTGTTTTCCTTAACAATTTCAATCTTCATATCTGCCATTTCATTCGTCAGGCTCTAAACAAATTGACCAAGATCTGAGATGTCGAAGCCGAATTTTATGAAAATAGTTTCTTTGAGAAAGGAAAGTATTAACGACGAAACCTTCAAACGGAAGAAAATCACTGTCTTAGATCTGTATGTTTTTCTTCATGCGATAATTATGAAGTTTACTCTTAAAAATAAATACACAGTAAATATCATTAGTCTTTATGATGAACGTCACAGAAAGATATCGTTAGCTAAATTTTTAAAAAAAACAAGCACAACAGGGAAATACTTAACAAACTAGAATTTATGAACAAGGGACAAAGAACTTATGAATTAATGCATGAAACTGTTAACAAAAGTTACATTCCCGCGTTTTTCAATGTCCGAAATGGAGAAATTAAGTCGTTGTTTAAGATGGTTCCTTAGATTCCTTTACATAAATAGCTCTACTCCTCGATGTTTTGATGCTATGAACGAATCAGTGGTCTTCTAATTTTCTACTTCCCCGTTTGCCGCAGGTCCTTGTCTTTCTCACCTTTCATACCTTGTAGAGATGGTCACACAGTCAATCAGTCTTCCTCCACTCACAATTTACCGCCAAGAATAAGAAATTATAACAGAGACTTTTTCATTAAAAGGGGAAAATGTTTAATACGAAGAAAATGACACATTGACAATATCAAAATGAGGCTGCACGAGCCTTCAAAGTGAGGGAGATATGTCAGTACATACACAGCCACAACGACAATACAATGCTTGGTTTTAATGTGGAAATAAGTTCAACACATGGTTTACTTAATTATTTATACGAATTATAAGAGCTCACAAGCTCGTAATAACAATAATAATAATAATAATAATAATAATAATAATAATCACTGTACGTGAAGAAAAAATTTACCATCATAACGATCTAATCGTTCCCAACATCACATCGCTTCTATTATTATATAACTCTGCTCACCTGGTAGGCAGCACCTGCATGTTATTATATAACTCTGCCCACCAAGTAGGCAGCACCTGCATGTTATTATATAACTCTGCGCACCTGGTAGGCAGCATCTGCATGTTATTATATAACTCTGCGCACCTGGTAGGCAGCACCTGCATGTTATTATATAACTCTGCGCACCTGGTAGGCAGCATCTGCATGTTATTATATAACTCTGCGCACCTGGTAGGCAGCACCTGCATGTTATTATATAACTCTGCGCACCTGGTAGGCAGCATCTGCATGTTAAGACATCCTAGCAAAAACGTTTTAATCCGTCCTCGTTAGACAAGATTACATTTCTTGAACCCCACATATCTTATGAACACAACAATACTCGTGGTACCAGACAGCCTGTCAGAAATAGTAACTGATCTACTCTAAATTGATTTTAGCATTATTTCATTAATTTCCATATTTCCATAATACAGCATAATTTACCCTTCCTGACATACAAAGCTTCACACTGATCCGAACAAAAATCATTTACCTACTGAAATGTTTAAAAAACTAACATCACCATGCAGGTGACACAGATTACCTCCCTTCCTGGTCCAGACTGCAACTGCACAATGAGCAATACTGATCTGTACTCACCATCGCATGATCACATGTTGTGATTATTCTCTTCTTACACATATGTCTGATCTTTACAAACTCTGTATAAATTTATATCATATCACTGTTTCCGTCCATTAATAGTTTCTTTACAGAAAATCTGACGGAAAACTGTTCTGTATTTACTGCTCATATGGTAATAAATAAAAATATTCATAGAAGAATTTATTGATTCTAGAATAAAACTCAATCCGAAACTAACTAGAAACACATTTTTAAATTTTCCGTCAATAGCATAACCTGGAACTAGCACCATAGCCATGAAGTTGATGCTGGCAGGAATAAAACATGCAATAAAAAGTGTAGAAATCATCACCACCATCTTGGCAACATTCTGGTCTCGATTAGTCATAGAGAAAACATTAGATGGAGTTGTAGCTTTCATCCGCCATTTTGTTTTTCTCTTGAGGTTAATTACCAACGTTATAGTAGAAATGAAAACCATAACAAATGCAGAGAAGGGAATGAAAATGTTATTTACAGCGAAAGAAATCTTTTCCACGTTCTCTCGATCTTTTGTGAAAACTAAACCTATGAGTGTTTTGTTTCTGTCAGGGAAAAATTTCATGGCATAACTGTAGACATAGTACACAGGAGAAGCGCTGCATATCAGGACGATGAAAACGGAGATGATTATGATGAAGACCCTCTTGGAAGTAATACTTGTTTTCACCTGGAGAAAAGAAAACAAAAGAAAACACCAATACGAAATCAAATGAAAAAATCGCTAGAGAAATGTGATTTCAGCTGATTCGTAGAATGTTGTTTATGCAATGACTTTTATGAAGTGACACACATTGATGATGATGTCAGTGCTAGATTTACTAACGATAAATTATTCTGAGGTTTTTTTTTCCTTTGGTGACACTAATAGAAGAATCTCAGGGCTTAAAAAATTCTCCACAGCATTTACAAGATGCGCTGATGATCATCTCAAGAAGTAGTTCCACAACATGAACTCACCAGAGTTTAAAATAAATGAAATCTAGACAATCATACATGCAGGATCCGAATCTGAGGCAGAAGAGTTCGGACAGCAACGCCCAGCAGGTCTCTGAACTTAATCCAAACAACATAATACTGAAGAAGTTGGTCTACACTTTCTTAATAGTGATGCTGCATTTTTCTTATAATACTTTAGTACATATATATAATGCTGGACATGTTTCATTTATCATAATTTAAACACTCTAACGAAGACCTTGTAAAAAAAGCCCACCATGATTTGGGAAAAAATAAACAAACCTTCAAAGGCACAGTTATACAGAGACATCTTTCTACTGTAATCAGTGCAGTAATCCAACTTGTAACGCGAGTGAAAATTACATGTGGCCAACCAACCGTGAGATATTCCATCTCTAAAGTGTCAAATGGCAGGTCAGCAAACTGAAACGGGGGAGTAAGACTCAGGTTCAGGTATATCAGTGTTACCAAGCAACCAAAGTCAGAGATTGCCAGACCTGAAAGATAAAAATATATATATTTATCTAATGTCATTATTATTACATTTCCTACATATTCTATATTATCTGCAAAAAAAATTTATGGATATCTGGGGATGATGTATGTTTCTGTAATGTTTAAGATATACAGCCTAAGTGATTATAATTTTATGTATGCAAAAGGTTCTAAGGACTGTTATTGCTGGAGGTAGGGTGGAGAATTCGATCTCCACTCCAACGGCGTGCGTCTCAAACAGCCTCTGGTAGTCAAGTCCAGTTCCTGGCCTTCCCGTGGCAGAACTGTTTAAAGTGACAGGAGAAGGGGCGAGGGCGAATATCTGGGGCCTGAAAACCAGATACTTAGGGTAGATGAGTGGCAAGTTTGGTAGCTCTTCTACCGCTGTTGGCGAGATTCTTCAGCTGCCGTGCGTGGAGCGGTGCTCCTCCCGGCCAATGAAGAAACGTGCAAATGGGGTTGCCGCGCAGCACCACTGCGGAAAATGATAAAGAGAAGCAAAAAGTCAAATAATGGCACCTCTGGTCTGGAGGTCGGCCACGTCCTGATTGCAGTCATATCGGGTGAAATGCATGAACCGGCTTGTCCCAGAGGCTAAGACACTGCTGGCGAGACTCTTCGAATGCCGCGCGTGGAGTGAAGCTCTTCCCTGCCAAGGAAGACAATGCGGAAAAAGAAATAAAGGTTGCTGTGAGGCGCCGACGTGAAAAGGTGGTGGAAAGGATAAAGTGAAATTTAATCGGTATGTCCAGCAGTGTCGCTGCGAGAGCTACACATACCACGGCGCCTCTGCTCTAGAGGCCGGCCACGTCCGAAATACGCCTACATTGGTGAAATCTGCCTAAACAGGCACACACCAGGGGTGGAACTTGATGGCTAGACATGTCATGCCACCTCCTCTCTAGAGGTCGGTCACGCCTGATATACATCCATACTGGTGAAATATGCCTAAACCGGCTTACACCAGGGGTGAATCTTGAAGGCTATGCATATCACAGTACCTCTGCTCTAGAGGTCGGTCACGTCCCAAACACGCCCATACTGGGTTAATATGCCTAAACCTGCTCAACCCAGGGGTGGAAGTCACTAGTAACGAGGATTCGTCTTCCTGGACAAAAGCTCCATCCTGGTCACAACTAGGAAGGATAGCGGCCATGACCACAAAATGCTGAAGTCGGAGACACTAGACCAGGGCTGTCTAGATAGGCAACCACCTCTCACCCGGCGGGGATGTTTACGTATCCTAATCACGCTGAGGTTTTCCGGTGAGAAAGTCCAACTCTGGACTGGATGTGCAACAACCTCTCACCTGCAGTGATACACAGGTATCTCAAAACACGTCGAGGTTTTCCAGTGAGAAGGTCCAACTCTGGCCTGGGTGGGCTACCGTCTCTCACCAAGCGGGGATGCACTGATATCCTAAACACGTCGAGGTGTTCTGGTGAGAAAGTCCAACTCTAGACTAAACTGATGCAACGAAAACCACGGTGTCACGCAGTCCGCTTCAGAGACCCACCAAGAATACACTGTAAAGCCCTGCGATACTCTGAACCTCTTGTGGTCCTCTCGGGGATCTCGTGTGGTTCTTTCGGGGACCACACAAGAGACCACGGGACCTAACGAGGACCACAGGCATAAATTCAGTAGGATCACAGTGCGGTCTTGGTGATAGAAGCGAACGAAGAAGAAGAAGAAGATGTATGCAAAGTGCATCATTTAACACCACTGATTTGTATTCTTGTGGAGAACGTTTCTGCAATTTTATACTCCAAATCAAATGAGTGCGACTTTTAGTCCGTGTTAATGCTTGTAGTACATGTCATTTGGATATAAAACATTGACCTATGGGAGACAACCCTGTTTATACTTTTTAGAGATAAAATATTTTTAGAAACAACTGAAAGTTAACAGATCCCTAATCTGCCTAGAAGACGCGACAAAGGAATAAGTAATACAACCAAAACAAGGAAAGTGTTCGAGATATTTTTTAATAGTAGGAAGAGGGTAAGGAAATGTGTTTTCATTCATTGTCACTTAACGAGTATAAATATATATACACTGTCAATGAATGGAGGAAATTAAATGTATCTAGACAGAAAGTTAAACTGAAGCTTTTATCCCACTAAAATATTGATAAATATCGAGAACAATAAAAAGAAATCTAAGCTCATAAAGAAAACATTGCAAATTGAGTCACTGTTTGATAGTGGTAATCACTGGTCGATAATGGAAGAAAACACTAAATAGAACACGAAGTAAATGAGAAGAGATATACAGAAGACTTCCTAACAGGAGGTTCATCATCATTATGTGCTGTCTCCTCGTGGGAGGTTTGTTGTAATGGCATCCTAAATTGATCTGTTCTTTGTTGGCGTAGTACAAACGGGCATGCTCAGTCTAGTTCATCTCTTTATGTTGTTCCCATATCTTCAGCTTTTCCTTTATGTATGGTTTTCCTTATTGTATTATCTTGAAATCATGGAAATATTTTAAGTATATAGTTCTTATATTTTTCTATATCAATACGAAGTTATCATACTAAGAAATAATAAGGAATCATGTGATATTACCTAAGAAACTGACATTGACTGGATCCTTGAAACCTTGTTTGATAAAACAGATGATATTGATAACATTCGTCACAGTTCCAAATACATCGATAATCTGACAGACGACAGCGTAGATGATCCACTGAAATATTAAACCGAGTTCATCGCTGATAATATTATCTAACATCTCAAGGACACTGAATTTGTCGCTGCTTTGTGAATCAGAAAACGACAAGTTAACTCGCGTTGCGATTAATATTTTGGTTTCTTTCAACATGGTTTTGGAAATATGAGCCATTTCACTACTTCGTACTGTATATGCTCATTCACAGATGTCCAGTTCTGCATAATTTATCTCATATACATTGTAGCAGCAGCCTGAAGAAAAAGGGGTCGACCACGTGAAACTATAAAGAGGACATTGTTAAGAGAGGCCACATTAGTAGGCCTGAAATCCCTTGATGAAGTTGAAAAGCTCGCCGAAAACAGGAACACTTTGCGAACTACTATGCGAGGACTATGTGACGTTTAACGGCACGGGAAGGATGTAAGATATAAGATACATTGTAAATTTCACCACATTATTGATATACCCATAATTCAAATACATTACAGTACTTGGTGTCAACTTGTATATAAGTCTGCATATTGAATTATAATATCTGAAAATATATGTTTTCATTATTTAAAGTCTGAGATAAGAGTAGAATATTTAGTAGCTATTTATAGTGATAAACTGCTGCAAGATGAAAGCACATAATGATGGCTGTCACAACCACAGTATCTAGATATTTCTAGATCATTTCTTTTCACATACGAAAAAATGTTACAAGTATGAAAATTGTCTTTTCATATATATCTGAGAGATTTTTAAAAATGTAATTTATTAATGATTCATCTTATAATTACCGCTGCCAGTAAAATGATTCTGACAGTGCGAGAAACAGACTTTACTAAAGCAGCTCTTTTAAAATATTGCGCCATATTTAATATAAAAAGAAAACAAGACGGAAACAAACAATGTATAGAGCACTGAACTTAAAGAGTTATGTCATATAAATAAAATGCGTCGTGTCTGAACTCTTGTCGTGTACTTCAGCTGCTTACAGCTGCCTCTGTAGACTTTCATTACTCTTGAATGTCGTGTTACAATATGACTAGTCAGATCAGCATGACATCTGTTCGCGAAAATACACTCTTGTACTTCCGTACCTCCAGTTTTATTATGCATTTTTTATGTAGGCGGAACAGATGAATTTAATTTATTCTCACCCTTCATCTTAATCATTAACACTAACCCATAAGGTATTACTTTGATAAACGCTATTTATATAATGGAAAGTCTTAGAGTTTAATAGAAAAAAAAGGTTAGCAATTAGTAATTTCCCATTTCTTATATGAAAATTGTCGATAATAGACAAGTTCTGTACAAGCATTACTAAGTTATGGTAAAAATACGTTATTAAGAAATATCTGGAAAAAAAATCGTAATAATAATTATTACGGGTTACGATAGAGCCGCCCGGGAGGGGGGTAGGGGAGGGAGGGGGTGAATGGACATAATTACATACGTTACTATAAGAAGGAATAAGCGGGGGTAATGGTGTTACATGTCAGTTAATGTCGGTGCTGTGTTAAGAGTGGTATTAAGTTTATAATAGCGAGGCATTATCTCAAGATTAAATCCGGCAACGTTATCCCGTGTCACGAAAATTGATTACATGATTACTGTTGGATAGTTAATCATGTAATGTAGCTTGCGTAAATCAAACATAGAATTTTCTCATACACCAGATTTTCTCTAATTACAATAGAATTTTCTCATACACCAGATTTTCTCTAATAACAATAGTAATTACTGTACTTTATTGTGGGATGTTATTATTGGCAGTTGTATATAGCTAAAAGGAACTCAATAGCGCCTACAATGAAGAGACAATCTACACCTTTTAGGCCAGATGAAATAGTTGAGACATTCGAATAAAAATACATGAAAGCACGGAATGCTGCAATGGCATAGCAGAGGTGTCCAAATTTAAGGGGCCTATGAGCCACAGTTGTATCCACAATCGAGCGGCGGACTGAATCTGTATCAAATAGTTTTTGCCGAATTACATAAAAAATGATACAAATTTTAAAGGTGAGTTTGACCTGTGTAGGTTTCTATTATTCACAAGAAAGAACTAAAATTAATCCTTTCTTGGCTAACAATATTTGTTTTAATAAAATAAATAACATTTTCGTAACAGCCTTATGGGGTCGCGGCGGAATTCGTTGTAGACCGCATGTGAGCCGCCAGCTGACACCTCTAAAGTATAATCACTCTAAACATTAGCCCAGCTCGGCAGCTACAACTGATAGAAACCTCAAAGACGTCTCGGGTTAGACCTTCTGTGACAGTATTTGGTCAAGGGCATCTAACTCTGAATCATTATCTCAGAGTTGGGCCCATGATGGTTGTATGTTTGTAGAATCTTCTAGATTGTTTTGTCCATGGCTTCAAGTTTATTCCTTGCTCGTGAAAAGAATGTTTTGTGGTTTGGGTGTGAGACAAAAGTTTCAACTCAGATAATTCGGAGTTTGACTGGGAAACGTAGATGTTGTGTTAGTGTCTTGCTAGAAATATTATCGTGCAAGTTAGTGTGTGGACAGATGAAAGTTACTTGATTCTCATGACGCTAACTTAGTATTAGCTAGCTAGCAGCCCAGAATCTTGATGGAATTATGTATTATTGAAGACGTCACTTGACATATTTTGTCTGCTCCTTTCATTTTTATCATTATCGTGTTCCATGTAATAAACGGTTGTGAGTGCTAAGATAATGTGGTCTTGATCGAAAGTCCTGCGTGCCAGTTTGTGAACGTCCTTTGGTTGTCCTGTGAGAATTATATCATTACAAGGAATGTTAGTCGTGGTGTTATCTGTAACTTAGTCACAGCACAATGTGACACAGTCAACAGACATGTTTAGCACCAGCACTCAATACAACACTTACCGTGTCACTTCCTAGACCGTGTCACTTCCTAGACCGTGTCAGTTCCTAGACAGTATCACATCATAGACCTTGTCACTTCCTAGACCTTGTCACTTCCTAGACTTTGCCACTTCCTAGACCTTGTCACTTCCTAGACCTTGTCACTTCCTAGACCTTGTCACTTCCTAGACCTTGTCACTTCCTAGAGTGCGAAATAGTGGACACAGAAGCAGCTTGGAACAGATGCATATAACAGACTCCAGGTACATCGTGTGCTCACGGAAAAGTTTTAAGAAGTTGAGATATCTCACCTGATTTCATGATACAAAAAAAAACCCCTTTAAGTGAGAAAGATCAGATGTACGTAAATAATTTATTCATTCATTCAGCTTTCCGACCCATTGGGGCTCATTGCTGCAGACAAGACTTGTCTCCCTTCCTCTCTGTTCTTAGTCTTCTCCTGTCAGTTGTCCTCTCTCTGTTCTTAGTCTTCTCCTGTCAGTTGTCCTCTCTGTTCTTAGTCTTCTCCTGTCAGTTGTCCTCTTTCTGTTCTTAGTCTTCTCCTGTCAGTTGTCCTCTCACTGTTCTTAGTCTTCTCCTGTCAGTTGTCCTCTCTGTTCTTAGTCTTCTCCTGACAGTTGTCCTCTCTGTTCTTAGTCTTCTCCTGCCAGTTGTCCTCTCTGTTCTTAGTCTTCTCCTGTCAGTTACCCACTCCGAGGAGTCGTAGGTCTTCTTCCAGGTTGTCACTCCACCTTCGTAGGTAAATAAACTGAGATAAAGATCTTATGCAGCTACAAACTGTTAATTGAAAAGAAAAATGCTGTCACTGAAAATATCCCATTTCTTTTCGTAAGGAATCATTGATGTCCTGGGGTATGACGCAAACAGAATAAAATAATGAACATAATTAAGGGACAAGGAAAACAAGATACGACATTAGTGTAGTTTAAGGACAACAATGAACTTCTTACAACTTACATCCTTCCCGTGCCGCTAAACGTCACATAGGCCCCGCATGGTAGTTTGCCAAGATTTCCTGTTTTGGGGCAGTTTTTCAATCTCCTGAAGGGATGTTATGCCCACCGACCTGGCCTCTCTTAGCAATGTAGTCTTTAAAATTTTACGTGGTCGATCTCTTTTTCTTCAGCCTGTTGTGTTCCACTTGATAGCTTGTTTGGGGATTTTCTGAGTGTTTCTTCTCATCACATGACCGACATATGTCCATCTTCTTTTTCTGATCATCCATGAGACAGGTTGTTGTTTGCTCATCTGTCTTATCTCTGCGTTGTTCTTGAATTCTTGAATTCAGTTCTTGAATTGAACAAAGAACTATTTAAGATTAATTAACAAACTAAAGTAGATGGGTTCCTGAATTTTTCCTTGGTAAAACAGATAATGGTGGTATTTTTGCCACTGTTACAAATATATTGGCAGTCTGACAGACGACAACACGAGATGATCCATTGACAGATAAAAACAAGTTCATCATTAATAAGTATTATCCGATATCTCATTAACACCGAATTTCATAGTAATGAATAATGGCTGTCACAACTGCGTAGTCTAGATATCATCATTTTCTTTTATGTAGACAAACAGGATGTATCATTTACAATATATTTTATATGGATTATGTTTTGTTTTAAATATCATCAGTAGTTTTAACACTAAATTTCTTCTAATTATTGCTCTCATAAATAGACAATAAAAGTGTACCAGAGTATCGGAAACAAAATTGGTTCATTGCACTTTTTATATTATTATTTTACTCTAAATTTAGCACAAAGAACTCCTGAAGGAAGTCATCAGCATATGAAATACCGAAAAAGAAATGATTTTCTGAGCAAGTATATTCTGAGTTTGTATGACTGAATTCTCATTACGTATCATTATTCTTGAATCTGTCGTTGCCTTTTTGAGCGTCACATAGAAACGGAATAGTAAGTTGAGGGCGAGAGTTTTTAAATATTAAAATACATTTTTGTAATTCCATATTTCCAGTCTTGTTATGCATTTTAAAACTAAAAACAGAAGAGATGACTTACTATAAACAGAACAGATGAACTTACAATACCCTCAGTCTATGCTTTAATCATTAATAGAATTCATCCAAGAAGCATTGCTTTGGTAGACTTTCTTTCTAAAATGGAAAGTTTTAGAATATTAATTATTATTAACTAGCCATTTATTTAATGAAGTGTTTCTATTCAAAAAGTTTGTATAGTTAATGATTAAGATATATCATTAAAAATGTATTGAAGAATGTATGAAACTAATAAAAGTTGTTACAGTTCACGTTTGAGGCGACTAGGAAAAAAAAACAAACCTTATCGTGATTGTATAACTTCTTGAAAGAACAGTTAATCCTGGTAAAAGATGTCATTTGTTGGTTACTGTTGTAAAGGGTATGTAAGGGAATAGATAAGCACATGGGCAGTTGGCAACCCTAAACGTAGGAAATAATGGATTAGTTACCGGTCATTTTTCAGAGGTGCGCAACTCTGAGAGAAAATATCAATTTACTGGACCAGTAAAGAAAGAAACCATGATAGGATTTTAATAGATCGGACTTTATACACTGAGCACTTAGGGACAAGAGGATCGGAGGAAAGTCATTTGTCGTGCAAACGTGAATGAGATGGAAAACTATGTATATGTAAGTTAATAATCGGTTTATAGTTTTGTGATGTGGATAAGTCCAAGATGTGTACATTCTGTGCTTTCCTCCTCCAATCAGGCCCGACTTCATATGATTTAGATAACAGAAATAGACACTGAATACTCAGTATTCCATACAAACATAATTATTCTATGTAAAATGTTCATGTTTAGCAACGAACAAAATGTAGGTTTTGTATGTGAACATGATTATTATTACTTTGTTCTACGTATGAGCATGTTTGCATACAATATGTGCCAATTAGTTAGTTTATGTTTACTATCAGAATCTTAATATTTTAAGTATGATTATTGTGAGATTTTATGCAGACTGTAGGTTGACCTCAAGATCCCTGAAAATGAAACCTTGTTTCCTTTTCTTGTGAGGGTACATTAAAGACAATGCTTACATACACCCCCCCCCCCGGCCCCCCACTCCACAGGACCTGAACATTGTGAAGCAGCGGAATCACGGACGTCATCGCATCGGGTGCTCCAAATATGCTACATTAACTGCATTACGACATATGCTATGTCACCAAGGACGATGATCACATTCGCCGTCTAGCTGTATTAGTTTTCCCACAGCAGCTTTCGGCAAGTGTGAAGGAACCTTTCGAGTACTTTGTATTTTATCAAAAACTTTTACAGATTTTAAACTTGTTTCCCCTCGTCTTCCTCATATTATCAACGAGGAGTAAAATTTTATAACAGTTGATGTAATGCAGAAACTGCTAATTAGCCTTGACTTACTTACATCTTCTACTGCATATATTAATACCTGAAGTAAAATGTGTCTGTTTGCTCAGATGCTTGGCTGAAAAGAAATTTGGTTTGGGGATACGTGTGATACGTTCTTCTGATGACAGTGTTCGTGAGGCTCATATTAAGCGCCTTACTTTCCAAGCCTTATCTTCCCTGCCTTACCTTTCAAGCCTTACCTTTCAGGCCTTTACCTGAAGTCTACACCCAGCCGGTCTGAATTTTCAGTTAAGCCCCCTCTTATTAAATGTTTCCTTGGTTCGTTATACTTAAGTCTATATCCGTGCTCGTGTTCATTTCCCATGTTGTTCTACTAAACTTCTTCATTTGCTCTATGGAACAACAATGTTTAATATTACTATTTTCCCCCACTCTCCCAACAAAATATTAGCATCCAGCTGGCTATAACTCCCATTTCAGCCTTCTCTTTATAACGTTTCTTAAATTATACTATACTCTGGTTTATAACACTTTTCATGTCCATTACTCATTCCTTTTCCCACTACATTTACTCTTTACTCGATGGTCCCACCTATATCTATCTTTCCACTCTTCAGATGACCCTACTTTTCTCCATCATTCAGCTGACCCTACTTCTTTCCACTCTTCATCTGACCCTACTTCTTTCCACTCTTCATGTGACCCTACTTCTTTCCACTTTTCAGTTGACTCTACTTCTTTTCACTTTCTAGCTTACACTACTTCTTTCCACTCTTAACTAACTCTACTTCTTTCGATTCTTCGACTGACCCTACTTCTTTCCACTCTTCAGCTGACTCTACTTCTTTCCACTTTTCAGCTGACTCTGCTTCTTTCTACTCTTCAGCAAACTCTACTTCTTTCCCCTCTTCAACATCTGGCTACTTTTCTCACTGAGTGTATTTCCAATTTATTCTGAGGTAGCAGTCTGTGGCCTATTTTCAACCACAACGATTCTCAGATCAGTTTAATTACGTGTGGCTTTCTTAGCTATGGTTCTTGCTGATACATCTGATGAGATATATGGGGTGTTGTTGTTTTTCTGAATAATTTCAGTCTTCATATCTGCAATTCATTCATCAGGCTCTAAACAAAAGTGACCAAGATCTGAGATGTCGAAGCCGAGTTTTATGAAAATAGTTTCTTCGAGAAAGGAAAATGTTAACTACGAAACCTTCAAAGGGAAGAAAACCACTGTCTTAGAACTGGATGTTTTTCTTCATGCGATAATTATGAAGTTTAGTCTTAAAAATAAATACACAGTAAATATCACTAGTCTCTATGATGAATGCCACAGAAAGATATCGCTAGCTAAAATAAAATGTAAGGGAAAACAATACAAACACAACAGGGAAATATTTAACAAACTAGAATTTATGAACAAAGGACAAAGAACTTATGAATTAATGCATGAAACTGTTAACAAAAGTTACATTCCCGCGTTTTTCAATGTTCATAATAGAGAAATTAAGTCGTTGTTTAAGATGGTTCCTTAGATTCCTTTACATAAATAGCTCTATTCCTCTATGTTTTGATGCTATGAACGAATCAGTGGTCTTCTAATTTTCTACTTCCCCGTTTGCCGCAGGTCCTTGTCTTTCTCACCTTTCATACCTTGTAGAGATGGTCACACAGTCAATCAGTCTTCCTCCACTCACAATTTACCGCCAAGAATAAGCAATTATAACAGAGACGTTTTCATTAAAAGGGGAAGATGTTTAATACGAAGAAAATGACACATTGACAATATCAAAATGAGGCTGCACGAGCCTTCAAAGTGAGGGAGATATGTCAGTACATACACAGCCATAACGACAATACAATGCTTGGTTTTAATGTGGAAATAAGTTCAACACATGGTTTACTTAATTATTTATACGAATTATAACAACTCAAAGATCATCATCATCATCATCATCATCATCATCATCATCATCATCGTCGTCGTCGTCGTCGTCACCATCATCATCATCATCATCATTATCATCATCATCATCATCATCATCACTGTAAGTGAGGAAAAAATCAAGCATCATAACGATCTAAACGTTCCCAACATCACATAGCTTCTATTATTATATAGCTCTGCTCAGCTGGTAGGCAGCACCTGCATGTTATTATATAACTCTGCCTACCTGGTAGGCAGCACCTGCATGCTATTATATAACTCTGTCCACCTGGTAGACAGCGCCTGCATGTTATTATATAACTCTGCCCACCTGGTAGGCAGCACCTGCATGTTATTATATAACTGTCCACCTGGTAGGCAGCACCTGCATGTTATTATATAACTCTACCCACCTGGTAGACAGCACCTGCATGTTATTATATAACTCTGCCCACCTGGTAGGCAGCACCTGCATGTTAAGACATCCTAGCAAAAACGTTTTAATCCGTCCTCGTTAGACAAGATTACATTTCTTGAACCTCACATATCTCATGAACACAACAATACTCGTGGTACCAGACAGCCTGTCAGAAATAGTAACTGATCTACTCTAAATTGATTTGAGCATTATTTCATTAATTTCCATATTTCCATAATACAGCATAATTTACCCTTCCTGACATACAAAGCTTCACACTGATCCGAACAAAAATCATTTACCTACTGAAATGCTTAAAACGAGAAAACTAACATCACCATGCAAGCGACACAGATTACCTCCCTTCCTGGTCCAGACTGCAACTGCACGATGAGCAATACTGATCTGTGCTCACCATCGCGTGATCACATGTTGTGATTATTCTCTCCTTACACATTTGTCTCATTTTTACGGATTCTATATAAATGTTTGTCATATCATTTTTTCCGCCAATTAATAACTTCTTTACAGAAAATCTTACGGAAAACTGCCCTATATTTACTGCTCATATGGTAATAAATAAAAATATTCATAGAAGAATTAATTGATTCCAGAATGAAACTTAATCCAAAACTAACTAGAAATACATTTTTAAACTTTCCATCAATAATAAACTCTGGAACTAGCACCATAGCCATGAAGTTGATGCTGGCAGGAATAAAACATACAATAAAAAGTGTAGAAATCATCACCACCATCTTGGCAACATTCTGGTCTCGATTGGTCATAGAGAAAACATTAGATGGAGTTGTAGCTTTCATCCGCCATTTTGTTTTTCTCTTCAGATTAATTACCAACGTTATAGTAGAAATGAAAACCATAACAAATGCAATGAAGGGAATGAAAATGTTATTTACAGCGAAAGAAATATTTTCCACGTTCTCTCGATCTTCTGTGAAAACTAAACCTATGAGTGTTTTGTTTCTGTCATGGAAAAATTTCATGGCATAACTGCTGACATAGTACACAGGCGAAGCGCTGCATATCAGGACGATGAAAACGGAGATGATTATGATGAAGACCCTCTTGGAAGTAATAATTGTTTTCACCTGGAGAAAAGAAAGGAAAACAGAAATACAAAATCACATGAAAATGTCTTTAGAGAAACGTGATGCGGACTTCGTAGAAGGTCGTTCATGCAATGACTTTAATGAAGTGCCACACTTTGATGATGAAACAAGTGCTAGATTTACTAACGATAAATTATTCTGGGTCTTTTTTTCTCCGGTGACATTAATAGAAGAATCTCAGGGCTTTTTAAAAAAAATTATCCACACAATTTATTTGCAAGATGCGCTGATGATCATCTCAAGAAGTAGTTCCACAACATGAACTCACCAGAGTTTAAAATAAGTGAAATCTAGACAAACATACCTGCAGGATCCGAATCTGAGGCAGAAGAGTCCAGACAGCAACGCCCAGCAGGTCTCTGAACTTAATAAAAACAACATAATACAGAAGAAGTTGGTCTACACTTTCTTAATAGTGATGCTGCATTTTTCTTGAAATACTTTAGTACATATATATAATGCTGGACATGTTTCATTTATCATAATTTAAACACTCTAACGAAGACCTTGTAAAAAAAGCCCACCATGATTTGGGAAAATATAAACAAACCTTCAAAGGTACGGTTATACAGAGACATCTCTCTACTGTAATCAGTGCAGTAATCCAACTTGTAACGCGAGTGAAAATTACATGAGGCAAACCAGCCGTGAGATATTCCATCTCTAAAGTGTCAAATGGCAGGTCAGCAAACTGAAACGGGGGAGTAAGACTCAGGTTCAGGTATATCAGTGTTACCAAGCAACCAAGGTCAGAGATTGCCAGACCTGACAGATAAAAAAATATATATTTATCTAAATCATTATTAATAAATTTCCCAAATATTCTTTATTATCTGCAAAAAAAACACACTTCTATCGTGTTTGAGGTATTAAAACATAACTGATTATAATTTTATTGAACCAAATGTCGTCTTTTTATGCCATTGATTTGTATTTTTTTATTAGGGAATGCATCTGCAATTTTATACTCCAAATCATATGAATGCGGAGTTTTTTTTTTCAGTATTAATACTTTTAATACACGTAACATGGATATAAAATACTGATCTCCAGGTATTTCATGAGACAGCCATGTTCATACTTTATTGCAATCCTTCCCGCTCAGCCCAAAGCTATTTGGCATAAAATGTTTTCAGAAACAAGTGAAAGTTACTATGTGCCTAATGTTATTTTTAAATAGAAGACGCCACGACAAAGAAATGATGAGTAATACAACCACAAACCAGGAAAGCGTTCGTGAAAATATTTTTTTAAATAGTAGGAAGGAGGTAAGGAAATATATTTTCAGTCATTGTCACTTAACGAGCATACGTATGTCAACACTGTCAATGCATGGAGGAAATTAAATGTATCTAGACAGAAAGTTAAACTGAAGCTTTTATCCCACTAAAATATTGATAAATATCGAGAACAATAAAAAGAAATCTAAGCTCATAAAGAAAACATTGCAAATTGAGTCACTGTTTGATAGTGGTAATCACTGGTCGATAATGGAAGAAAACACTAAATAGAACACGAGGTAAATGAGAAGAGATATACAGAAGACTTCCTAACAGGAGGTTCATCATCATTATGTGCTGTCTCCTCGTGGGAGGTTTGTTGTAATGGCATCCTAAATTGATCTGTTCTTTGTTGGTGTAGTACAAACGGGCACGCTCAGTCTAGTTCATCTCTTTATGTTGTTCCCATATCTTCAGCTTTTCCTTTATGTATGGTTTTCCTTATTGTATTATCTTGATATCATGGAAATATTTTAAGTATATAGTTCTTATATTTTTCTATATCAATACGAAGTTATTATACTAAGAAATAATAAGGAATAATATGAAATTACCTAAGAAACTGACATTGACTGGATCCTTGAAACCTTGTTTGATAAAACAGATGATATTGATAACATTCGTCACAGTTCCAAATACATCGATAATCTGACAGACGACGGCGTAGATGAACCACTGAAATATTAAACCGAGTTCATCGCTGATCATATTATCTAACATCTCAAGAACATTGAATTTGTCGCTGCTTTGTGAATCAGAAAACGACAAGTTTACTCGCGTTGCGATTAATATTTTGGTTTCTTTCAAGTGGTTTTGGAAACATAAGGCATTACTTTGTACTGTATATCCTTGAAATTTAGATGCCCAGTCACTGATGTCCAGTTCTGCATAATTCATATCATGTGCATTGTAACAGCAGGCCGAAGAAAAAGAGATCTACCGCGTGAAACTCTAAAGAGCACTTTGTTAAGATAGGCTAAGTTAATACGCATAAAATCCCTTGACGAGATTTAAAAGCTCACCGGAAACAGGAAAACATGGCGAATTACCATGCGAGCCCTATGTGACGTTTAACTTCACGGGAACGATGTAAGATATAAGATACTTGGTAAATTTCACCGCATTCTTGACATATTCATAATTCATATGTATTACAGGACTCCGTGTCATCTTGTATATACGTTTGCACAGTGAATTATAATCTCTGAAAATATATGTTCTCTATATTTACAGTCTGAGACAAGTTTAGAATATTTGGTAGTTATCTATAGTGATATACTTGTGAAAGATGAAAGCCCAGAATGATGGCTATCACAACCACAGTATCTAGATATTTCGTACGCTATCATTGTTTTCACATACGAAAGAATAGCTACCAGAAGTATAAAAATTGTCTTGTAATATAAACGAGAGATTTTTAAAATGTAATTTATTAATAGTTTATCTTATAATTACCGCTGCCAGTAAAATGATTCTGACAGTGCGAGAAACAGACTTTACTAAAGCAGCTCTTTTAAAATATTGCGCCACATTTAAAATTTAAAAAAAAACAAGACGGAAACAAACAATGTATAGAGCACTGAACTTAAAGAATTATGTCATATAAATAAAATGCGTCGTGTGTGAACTCTTGTTGTGTACTTCAGCTGCTTACAGCTGCCTCTGTAGACTTTCATTACTCTTGAATGTCGTGTTAGAATATGAATAGTCAGATCAGCATGACATCTGTTCGCGAAAATACACTCTTGTACTTCCGTACTTCCAGTTTTATTATGCATTTTTTATGTAGGCGGAACAGATGAACTTAATTTATTCTCACGCTTCATCTTAATCATTAACACTAACCCATAAGGTATGACTTTGATAAACGCTATTTATATAATGGAAAGTCTTAGAGTTTAATAGAAAAAAGAGAGAACAATTAGTCTTTTCTCATTTCTTGAACGAAAATTGTCGATAATAGACAAGTTCTGTACAAGCATTACTAAGTTATGGTAAAAATACGTTATTAAGAAATATCTGAAAAAAAAACTCGTAATAACATATATTACGGGTTACGAGATAGCAGCCCGGGGGGAAGGAATGGACATAATTACATACGTAAGAAGGAATAAGCGAGGGTATAGGTGTTACATGTCAGTTAATGTCAGTGCTGTGTTAAGAGTGGTATTAAGTTTATAATAGAGAGGCATTATCTCAAGATTAAATCCGGCAACGTTATCCCGTGTCACGAAAATTGATTATATGATTACTGTCGGATAGTTAATCATGTAATGTAACTTGCGTAAATCAAACATAATTTTCTCACATACCAGGCTCGCAATAGATTCCACACATCCCTGACCTATTCGACTGTAATATACCTCCTTTATGCTGCATTTATGTACTTTCCAATAGTCAGATAGTCATTAATGTAATTTTATATGAATGTTATTATTGCTAATTATATATAACTAAAAGGAATTCGACAGCGTCTACAATAAAGATACCATCTATACATTTTCGGCCTGATAAAATAGTTGAGATATCCGAATAAAAATATGTAAAAACGTACACGTCTGGAATGCTGCCATGACATATATCGCAGGGGTGTCATACTTTAAGCGGCCTATGGTCACAAGTGATTCCACCAGTGGAGGGGCAGACAGAATTTGTATCAAGTATTTTTTGCCGAATTACATAAAAATGACACATAATTTAAAAGTGAGTCGGAGTTGTCGTGATTTCGATTTTTCACAATAAAGAACTAAAATTAAGCCTTTTGTGGCTTATTTTATTAGTTTCAGTAAAATAGATAGCATTATCGTAATAACCTTATGGGGTCGCAGAGGAAATGGTCTTCGACCGCATGCGATTCGCGAGCCGCCAGTTGGACACCTCTAAACTATAGTCCCTCTAAGCTCAACTAGGAAGTTACAACTGATAGAAACCTCATAGACGTCTCGGGTTAGACCTTCTGTGACAGTGTTTGATCAAGGGCATCTAACTATGAATCATTATATCAGGGTTGAGACAATGATGGTTGTATGTTTGTAGAATCTTCTAGATTGTTTTGTCCTTCGCTTCAAGTTTATTCCTTGCTCGTGAAAAGAATATTTTGTGATCTGGGTGATAGACAAAAGTTTCAGCTCAGCTCATTCGGTGTTTGACTGTGAAAAGTGTCTGTTCTGTTAGTGTCGTCTTGCTTTACTGTTAAAGAAACGCAACAAATACGATGTTGCGATTTAAACTGAAGTTTTCTGAGCAAATTGCCTGAAATGTTCGCTTGGACATCAACTTCACGTTCTGACCTGAATTGTAATCAGCAGATGATTCATGAGCACAGAAAAGCACCAATAGTCAAATTAGCATTTTTGACAATAATTCATGACAGGTTAACGAGAATCCCGTGAAACTTAATGAACACAAAACTCACTGACCATGTTATTGACTGCCTATAAAAGATTGACGGTCTTTGAATCATTTCATTTGAAAATTCATTGCGCAAGTATGGGTCATCTCACTACAGAACAACGACTCATCATCATTGAACGTATACAGACTGGACAGTCACAAAGTGTAGTGGCCAGACAATGTAATGTGGCTAGAAGTACTATTAGTGGCCTTTGTAGACGACCTCAAGAAACTGGCTCAGTTGCAGACCGGCAGCGCAGTGGAAGACTCATAGTCACAACTCCTGCCGAAGACCGCTTCAATGGCTGCGTCACCTCAGGAATCAGGAATTTGCAATTGCGTCCTCAACAGTCCAGTCAATGACAGCAGCTCGTTGAATTTCAGATCAAACGGTCAGGAACCGGCTGCACGACGCTGATCTTTGGGCTAGAAGACCCTACAGAGGTCCTGTTCTTACGGACCGGTATCGCCAGAACCGACTGCAGTGGGCGAACCAGCATCGTCAATGGACCGTTGCGAATGATTGGAGAAGGGTTTGGTTTAGTGATGAATCATTCTTTCTGCTCCAGTGACACTATAGACGGAGAAGAGTTTACCGCAGAGTCCATGAGCGCTACGCCCAGAACTGCCTGGATGAGGCTCCTCCATATGGTGGTAGAGACGTACTGTTGTGGGGGACGATCAACTTCATGGGAAGGAGTGACCTGGTGCAAATTGAAGGACGCCTAACTGGCTGCACCAGGGTCGATTTTTCAGCAGGATAACGCTCGACTTCATGTGGCACAACTCACCACCCAGTTCCTCGCTGACAACAACGTCCAGACCATTCCATGTTATCAGACATGAACCCAGTAGAACACTTATGAGATGACCTCAACAGACAGGTCCGCCAGCGAGACATGGCGCCAACCAGTCTTCGACAGCTGTCTCTTGCATTGCGGGAAGAGTGGGCAGCCACCCCACAACAACAGATCCAACAGCTAATCGGATCCATGTCTAGGAGATGTCGTTCTGTGATAGAGCCCAGAGGAGGCCATAGACTTTACTGAAACGGAGGCCTCAGTCGCAAAGAATAAAAATCCAAACTAAATTTAATGAACATCATTTCACTGTTAAAGTCTAAAAGTTTCTTCATGCCAAGATTGAAACATAATTCCGTAAAATAAAATTTTGATACAAGTTTCAAATTTGGTGTCTATTACGACTACATTAGTGTTGCGTTTCTTTTTATGAATAGTATAGAAATATTATTGTGCACGTTATTGTGAGTTTAAACTGTGTGGATAGATGAAAGTTACTTGATTCTCATGACGCTAACTTAGTATTAGCTAGCTAGCAGCCCAGAATCTTGATGGAATTCTGTATTGTTGGAGATGTCACTTGACATATTTTGTCTGCTTGTTTCATCTTAATCATCACTGTGTCCCAGATAATAAACAGTTGTGAGTGCTAAGATAATGCGGTCTTGATCGAAAGTCTTGCGTGCCAGTTTGTGAACGTCCTTTGGTTGTCCTGTGAGAATTATATCATTACAGGGAATGTTCGTCGTGTTGTTACTGCATATCTGTAACTTAGTCACAGCACAATGTGACACAGTCAACAGACATGTTTAGCACCAGCACTCAATATAACACTTACCGTGTCACTTCCTAGACCTTGTCACTTCCTAGACCTTGTCGCTTCCTAGACATTGTCACTTCCTAGACCGTGTCACTTCCTAGACCTTGTCACTTCCTAGACCGTGTCACTTCCTAGACCTTGTCACTTCCTAGATTTTGTCACTTCCTAGATCTTGTCACTTCCTAGACCTTGTCACTTCCTAGACCGTGTATTTCCTAGACTTTGTCACTTCCTAGACCTTGTCACTTCCCAGACCGTGTCACTTCCCAGACCGTGTCACTTCCTAGAACTTGTCACTTCCTAGACAGTGTCACTTCCTAGATCGTGTCACTTTCTAGACTGTGTCACTTCCTAGACCTTGTCACTTCCTAGAACGTGTCACTTCCTAGACCTTGTCACTTCCTAGAACGTGTCACTTCCTAGACCTTGTCACTTCCTAGACTGTGTCACTTCCTAGACCTTGTCACTTCCTAGACCGTGTCACTTCCTAGACCGTGTCACTTCCTAGAGTGCGAAATAGCGGACACAGAAGCAGCTTGGAACAGATGCATATAACAGATTCCAGGTACATCGTGTGCTCACGAAACAGTTTTAAGAAGTTGAGATATCTCACCTGATTTCATGATACAAAAAAACCCCCTTTACGTGAGAAAGATCATATGTACGTAAATAATTTATTCATTCATTCAGCTTTCCGACCCATTGCGGCTCATTGCTGCAGACAAGACTTGTCTCCCTTCCTCTCTGTTCTTAGTCTTCTCCTGTCAGTTGTCCTCTCTGTTCTTAGTCTTCTCCTGTCAGTTGTCCTCTCTGTTCTTAGTCTTCTCCTGTCAGTTGTCCTCTCTGTTCTTAGTCTTCTCCTGTCAGTTGTCCTCTCTGTTCTTAGTCTTCTCCTGTCAGTTGTCCTCTCTGTTCTTAGTCTTCTCCTGTCAGTTGTCCTCTCTGTTCTTAGTCTTCTCCTGTCAGTTGTCCTCTCTGTTCTTAGTCTTCTCCTGTCAGTTGTCCTCTCTGTTCTTAGTCTTCTCCTGTCAGTTGTCCTCTCTGTTCTTAGTCTTCTCCTGTCAGTTGTCCTCTCTGTTCTTAGTCTTCTCCTGTCAGTTGTCCTCTCTGTTCTTAGTCTTCTCCTGTCAGTTGTCCTCTCTGTTCTTAGTCTTCTCCTGTCAGTTGTCCTCTCTGTTCTTAGTCTTCTCCTGTCAGTTGTCCTCTCTGTTCTTAGTCTTCTCCTGTCAGTTGTCCTCTCTGTTCTTAGTCTTCTCCTGTCAGTTACCCACTCCGAAGAGTCGTAGGTCTTCTTCCAGGTTGTCACTCCACTTTCGTAGGTAAATAAACTGAGATAAAGATCTTATGCAGCTACAAACTGTTAATTGAAAAGAAAAATGCTTTTACTGAAACTATCCCATTTCTTTTCGTAAGGAATCATTGACGTCCTGGGGTATGACGCAAACAGAATAAAATATATGTAAATTATTTGAAGTTATGGACATCAAAATAATTAACATAACTAAGGGACAACAACACAAGAGAAAAGTTTTGGGTTATATGTATAGCACTAACCAAGTGTATCAATGGACTGAATCCCATCTGATATGATTAATGAATTAATACTTAGGTGATGTATTTTAATGAAGATACCTTTCATCTTTGCTCATTTATATGTTGTTTTGCTGCATTTTCATAACTTGATGATATTCAGGTATTTTCCTCTTCGATTTTGCTCTCTTACGTTTCCCCTTACTTCAAGGACGAAAATAACAATGTTTTCAACTATCATAAAGGAAGCAGTCAAAAATCATACTGTTGCATAGCAACAGGTCGTTCGAAATTCTTTAATCATTAAATTTTAATTCTGACAGCAACATTTAGAAACATTTTTAAAAAAATAATTTCCTACTTTAAATATTAATTATCACAGAACAAAACTGTGACTGTCTAATAAAATTAGTTTTTAATAGTGAATGTTCAAAGTTTATTATATTTCATTTCATTTCTATATGATTTACACTTTTTCTGAGAAGAATGGAAATGACATGGCAAAGAGAACGTTTCACAGTTAGTTCAGTGATCCAGATCATCGGGCATAGTTAGTTCAGTGAACCAGATCACCTGACAAAGTTAGTTCAGTGAACCAGATCACAGGAAGAAGTTAGTTTAGTGAACCAGATCACCTGACAAAGTTAGTTCAGTGAACCAGATCACAGGAAGAAGTTAGTTTAGTGAACCAGATCACCTGACAAAGTTAGTTCAGTGAACCAGATCACAGGAAAAAGTTAGTTTAGTGAACCAGATCACCTGACAAAGTTAGTTCAGTGAGCCAGATCACCTGACAAAGTTAGTTCAGTGAACCAGATCACAGGAAAAAGTTAGTTTAGTGAACCAGATCACCGGACAAAGTTAGTTCAGTGAACCAGATCACCTGACAAAGTTAGTTCAGTGAACCATATCACAGGAAAAAGTTATGAACCAGATCACCTGACAAAGTTAGTTCAGTGAACCGGATCACAGGAAAAAGTTAGTTTAGTGAACCAGATCACCGGACAAAGTTAGTTCAGTGAACCAGATCACATGACAAAGTTGGTTCTCTGAACCAAATCACAGGACAAAGTTCACTGAACCAGATCACATGACAAAGTTCGTTCAGTGAACCAGATCACCGGACAAAGTTCGTTCAGTGAACCAGATCACCGGACAAAGTTCGTTCAGTGAACCAGATCACCGGACAAAGTTCGTTCAGTGAACCAGATCACCGGACAAATTTAGTTCAGTAAACCATATAACCGGACATAGTTAGTTCAGTAAACCATATCTCCGGATAAGATCCACGATCTCCAAATAACTGATACTGGTTAGAATCATTAATCTTAGAATATGTAAGCTGACCATGTTCGTGCAGAATTTCCATGTAGATCTTAATTTACGGGACTGTTATCATCGGAGCACGGATATTGTTTAGGGGAAGAATAGGGAGAAAAAGAAGAGTTTTCTATTTTCTTGAGTCCGAGTGGTCTTGAAGTCAGTCATTTACATACAACCGAGAGGCCTACAGGAGAGATGTTAGGGAGGCAAAGTTCACCAAATATCACAACTGTTAATGTGTCTAAAAGTTTTATCTGTTTAATACTCTTTACTAGCCAGCCTTCTTCAATGTTAAGTTCTTGTAGTATGGATATATTTAGTTCTTTTCTGTGTCCATGATATTTAAAGAACTCTTCTGTAGCATTTACATTCAAAAGCATGTATGTGTTTCTCATCTGTTTTGTTAAAGTGTCCAGGTCTCACAGGCATATGTTGAGATGGGAAAAATGCATGGCCTTAAAAATCTTATTTTTGTATTTCTGTCTGTTCCTCTCGACACCTTGAAGTAGGTAGGATTAAAATTCGTACCTTTTCTTTTTATATTACTGTTTTAGGTTTAATAAAGTTACTTTCGCCATCTTTTCCAGAAAGAAGTGGTTACTTCTTACGACTTGCTCCATCAGCAGGCGCACACTTGAGTGAGTGTTGGAACGGAAGGCGAAGCAGGTATGGGAATGCCCGGAGTGTTGGTCTTTTAGTCTGTGATTATAATTAGGTTTGCAGTTACTTTTTCGTCATTTTTTCACTTAACATATATCATATATTTCTATTGAAAGCCAAAACTAACACACATCAGATATATAATGGGTTTAAAGTGCAAAAACATCATTTTAAAAAACCAAACAATTTGACAAAATTACATTTCACAACATCAAGTGTAATCAAGGCCATGAAGCAGTTAAAATGTACTCTATTCCGAGGTCTCATCTCAACTGATATCACCTAATCCTGAATGCTCTAACACAATACTGGAGTTACTGGGGCTTTGACCTTACCAGACATTGAATGGCATCCAGTGGAATCGCATCCCACGCAAGCTGCAGCGCATCCTTCAACTGTCGTTGAGTCCCAGGCTGCTGATTGGTGCAGAGACACGTGGCGTCCCAGCATGCTCCACGAACGTTCAACACAGTTCATGTCTGGTGAAACTACTGGCTAGTACATGACTCTTACTCTCCATTATGCTGAAGAAAGTGCTGTGTGAGACGAGCAGAATGTGGCCGAGCTGGACAATGAACCTTGCATAACCTCCATGTCCTACTAACGGAGGCAGCAGTTGTGGCTGTAGCATTTCGTCAACATATTGCTGGGCAGTAAGGGTAGCATTAAAAACGCTAATTGAGAGCGAAAACTATAGTTTATTGCAGCACAGACCATTAGTGAGGCACTTCTGCGTGGCCCTTTCTTGGTTGGGTGTGGAAACTCGTGGAGCACCTGGTCGATCAGCGACACTGACCTGGTAACGACGTACCAATCGATAGATGGCACGACGGACTAAACACCTGAGGACATGCCGACCTCCTGATGTCGTTCATCCTTAATGAGTCGTGACATCTTATTCCAGTGTAAGTTTACAATAGGTTTTACGCCCACTTAAAAGGGCTTTATGTGGACTATAGAAAACAACATTCATAAATTTTGAAAATCGTGTGATTCACGTGCTTCAGTGAATTCATGATTTCCTACGATACACTTTACCGATTTGTTACTCAGTGTTCACACGTGGAATGTTCTCTAATGTGCTGACTACGTTTCAAAACATTATGTTTACACTCACAGCTGTACTTGTTTTGTATGTAGTGTGCGTTATTTTTGCCCCTCAATATATCCTCAGAGATGTCCAACGCTCTTATATGCTTCAAAACCCGTGGTTCAATGCAGTTTTTTGATACATAAGAAAAGTTCCAACGTTATCAGTGTTTTCACATAAATAATTCTGGAAACATTCTTCTAGCCTCAGAAATCTAAATGAAACCTTCTTGCTGTACTGTTCCAGTGTTATTTTGTTCTTTTTTTTGTTTGTTGAAGATAAGGACCTTTCTTGACAAAAGAAAACATTCAGACATTTTTAACTTTGTCGGAGAAAGAGAACACCTGCCTCTATTTTCTTTCCAGATAATCCCCAGTGAATAGAGATCCAGTGTGCCAAGGAGAAAGAAAATCACACAGCCAATGGAACATGTTTGTCTGACAAGTCTAGAGATCGCCACATTATACAGTGCAACTTTCATGTTCTGATTGTATGTGCAGAAAGTTGAATAGATTTCATATGAACTTAAACCTTCTAAAATAGCTTATTCTTCAAGTACACGTATGTATTTATAAATTTAATGAACTTCACGAACTTATATAATGTGTAATAGTCATCGTTATAATCTTCTGCCACATCCAAGAAAAGTTTTTTTTTTGTCATAAACCTAAATAGTTTTGAGCCAACTGCTTTCATAACAAGTTTAATTTTTTTAGTGTTCAGTTTTTTATTATTATTCTGACCATTCATATCAGCCGATGTTGTGTTTTCTTGTAAAGTTTCCTTCAAATTTTCTCATTTTTAATATATAAAAACATCACAGACAATGATATACGAATAGATGGTTTTAATTTTATCAGGCGCGACCCAACTAGGAAGCTAGAGACATGAAATTCTTGCAAAAAAGCAGGAAGGCTATAGATTACACCCTGACCTAACAAAATGTATTACATCTTTTCTCTCAGGTAGAAAACAAGTAGTTTGCTTTAGAAACAACATATTTGGCTCGTCTGTGGTTGATACCGGTATTCCTCAAGGCTCCATTCTTGGTCCTCTTCTCTTTGCTATCTATATTAACGATCTACCACTACATTTAAAGCACTCTTCATGTGATCTTTTCGCTGATGACTGTACTGTTTACAATAGTGACTATGACATCAATAAACTACAGACAACGCTCCAAAATGATATAAACAGTTTGATTAAATGGAGTAATAAAAATGGTATGTTGATAAACACCAACAAAACAAAATCCATGCTCATCACTACAAGACAGAAACTGTAGAATGCAACAAAAACTTCACTACAGCTTTGTGCTGGGACTAAGGCAATAGAAAATGTTCATGAACATAAAACCCTAGGACTCATCATTGATCAGCATTTAACTTGGAATTCTCACGTACGTAACCTAACAAACTTGATTGCACAGAAAGTTTACCAGTTAGCCAAAATTAAACACTTTATCGACAAAGACACAAGAAAAATATACTACATATCACACATACAAACACACTTAGATTACTGTTCCACAGTTTGGGATGGATGCTCAGTCTCAAACACAAAAAGGCTCCACTCACTTCACAAGCGAGCATTAAATCTTATTTGTGACAAACACCCAATACAGACTGTAGATCAACGCAAACAACTCAAAATTCTACCCCTCAAAAATAGAATCATTTTTAACAAAGTTAAGTTTGTTCACAGAATTCTGTCGCACAATGCTCCGCCTTACTTGTGGTCACTGTTTATGTACAACACTAAACATAGCCAGCGTTTAAAAAACTGTCTTCTTCCTAAACCCAGGATTGATCTGTACAAGAAAAGCCTTGCATACTCTGCAGTACAGCTCTGGAACACCCTCCCCTACAATTTAAAATCCATTGGTAATACTTCATCCTTTAACTAAAACCTGTTTCATTATTTACTTGCTTGTAATTATATGCCTCCATAAAATAACCAGCACTCTCTCAACACATGGCTCGTAAACCATCAAGTACTTCAGAAACATAGTTAGAAAAGCAACTTGTTAGATATTGTTAGAAATTATTTTAATGTTTGTTAAAAAAACATATGATAGAAGATCTGTATTTCCAATGTATTTTTATTTATGTATATGTCTGCGTGTGTATGTGTGCGTGAGTGCTATTTTATTAGGTTAATTACTTCTTCTCTTTTACTTTGAATGTAGTAGTTAAATCTTACACTCTTTTGATATGTTTTTCCTAATTTAATTTGTATATTTGTACTAAATCAAGTGTGTGGTAAGAATGAAAGATGGAGTGATGAAGGGCAGAATGTAAGACGGGCCTGCGTGTCCAATTCTTTACCCTTTAAAAATAAAGATTATTCATTCATTCACAGTTGTATGATTTTTAGTAAACTGCTGTAATCCTTCTTTGATCGTTCAGTGTTAGAATTACATTTTTATATTTACAAGTTCGTCTCTGTTGAAAGGAACTTGCTTAGAAACATAGAAGGTCGCACAAGACAGAGAGGTATGGCCGGCAAGTTGTTTTGGAACCTAAATATTGTAAAGTAAAAAAAAGGTAAAAGTAAATAAGGAAAGGTAACTATTGAACGACAGAATTTCATTTTTTCAAGTTATTCTCAGTTTGTCTTCGCATATGTTCATCTCGTTCAAGAATGTTACATTTTAGCTTTTCATGGGCAGTAAACAAAGAAAACAAAAACACAGGCAGCAAACAAAGAAACAAGAAAATGGGCAGTAAACAAAGAAAACAAAAACACGGGCAGCAGACAAAGAAACAAGAAAATGGGCAGTAAACAAAGAAAGCAAAAACACGGGCAGCAGACAAAGAAACAAGAAAATGGGCAGTAAACAAAGAAAGCAAAAACACGGGCAGCAGACAAAGAAAACAAACATGAGCAGTAAACAAATAAACAAGAAAATGGGCAGTAAACAAAGAAACAAGAACACGGGCAGTAAACAAAGAAACAAGAACATGGGCAGTAAACAAAGAAAAAAAACATGGGCAGTAAACAAAGAAACAAGAACATGGGCAGTAAACAAAGAAACAAGAACATGGGCAGTAAACAAAGAAAACAAAAAAACATGGACAGTAAACAAAGAAAACGAAAACGTGGGAAATAAACAAAGAAAACAACAACAAAAAAAAACATTTTTAGTGAAAGTTATCCCAGATGTGACGGCAGCAGTTATTTTAAACTGAAATACAACCCCCGTACTGTTATCTTCTCCAAACAGTAAACTGTGCTACAACACAGAGACTGCAGGGAACAAAGATAGTTACATCCGTTCCCACGGATCATGACACTAAGAGAAACTCAGCTTTATTCACTGACTCCAAAAAAAAGAGTTTTATAATCTTTTGAAAAGATCTCTTTCATGTCTTCTTAAAGCTCCCTTCATACAGTTGACAGAACAGAACCCGCCACCGCGCTGAGAAGGTAAGATTATCTTTTGTGTGTGCAATGGCGTAAGAAACTCAGCTTTTATAACAACAGCGGCTAACACAACAAAGAATGTCGTTTTAACAATAGAATCACTGAATATGCAAATGTCCAACATTATAAGAGATATTTGGCTGATTTATATCTCATACACATTCACATTTTTTAAAACTGATATTTAATTCTTTTTTTGTTCTTCTTAAATATATATTTTAAAAAGTTTCATTCATCAACCACTAAGTTCACTCATCCGAAGGATTTGTCTGATTTCAACGACTTGTGGAAATATCTAACAGAAATGTCTGTTGTCAAGACGCTCTCGTACGGGGAGACAACAGGGACTAAGTTTGTAAGATTCGATGATGAGTAATTCATTGGTAGCGAGCATGTTTTTTTTTTCTTTCTATTACTGGTGTGAATGAGAAAGAAAGACATGATGTTGTTGTGATTTTGTGTCCCAGTTTCAGTTATATCTCGAAATCCTTCATGGAGAGAGAGAGAGAGAGAGATATAAAAAGGATCTGCTGTGATACGAAAAGACAAATTGTTTAGGGTCAACAAGATGCTGTAACACTTTAGAAAAAAAAATACTTCGAAAAAGTAATATTACTGAGATTGTAAGCGCACTTGAGCTTAATATGGAGGGAATGTTGTTTTCATACAATGACTGTCATTGTATTAATATGGAGAGAATGATGTTTTCATACCATGACTGTCATTGTATTAATATGGAGGGAATGTTGTTTTCATACAATGACTGTCATTGTATTAATATGGAGGGAATGTTGTTTTCATACAATGACTGTCATTGTATTAATATGGAGGGAATGTTGTTTTCATACAATGGCTGTCATTGTAATAATATGGAAGGAATGTTGTTTTCATACAATGACTGTCATTGTAATAATATGGAGGGAATGTTGTTTTCATACCATGACTGTCATTGTATTAATATGGAGGGAATGTTGTTTTCATACAATGACTGTCATTGTATTAATATGGAGGGAATGTTGTTTTCATACAATGACTGTCATTGTATTAATATGGAGGGAATGTTGCTTTCATACCATGACTGTCATTGTATTAATATGGAGGGAATGTTGTTTTCATACAATGACTGTCATTGTATTAATATGGAGGGAATATTGTTTTCATACAATGACTGTCATAGTATTAAAGCAACATTCCCTCCACAGTGAAGAAGTTAGAAGTTTCATAAAGCTGAATTTAGACTAATCTCAGCTCTCATCTGCTCTTTCCTTTACTCCCAAAATATTATAGAATCTTCATTTAATCTGTTCTCCCCATCTTTATCTTTGCTTGACAACCACTGCATCCCTATCTCCCCTGCCTCACTCCTCAACCGCTACTTTGCTATTAGCCAACCAGGTTGGTAGCAAAACCCAGAATTCTTCCATATAAACAGTATCTCTCTCTCTCTCTCTCTCTCTCTCTCTCTCTCTCTCTCTCCCTCCCTCTGACACAGCTTCATAAAAATCAAGAGATAAGTACTCATGTTTCTCTCCCCTCCCCCCCCCCCTTTTTTTTTTCTTTCATTTTATGTATTATATAAGAACTTTATATGTACATTTCAGTACAGATCAGGAAAAGGAGATGGACATATGTTGGTCACGTGATGAGAAGAAATGATCAGAGAATCCCAAAACAAGCTATCAAGTGGAACACAACAGGCCGAAGAAAAAGGGGCAGACCGCGTGAAACTCTGAAGAGGACATTATTAAGAGAGGCCAAATTAACAGGCATAAAGTCCTTTGATGAGGTTGAAAGACTCGCTGAAGACAGGAAAAATTGGCGAACTACTTTGCGAGCCCTATGTGACGTTTAACGGCACGGGAAGGATATAAGATATAAGATAAGATATGTACATTTAGACTTTCTCTTTTGTTTTCTGATTCTTTGTCCCGTATGTTTTTCTGTGAATAAGGCACAAAACCAAAACGTTACAGCTGCCTTCTCCGTTTTAATGAACAAAGTTGTCCCCACATTTAAAATGTATTATTATTTATTTGTTACCACGTTAGTATCATAATTCATGCCGTGATTATGTAATAATATTAATCACTTTAACCACAGACAATGTGAAATTAAAATTAGTAAGTAATTTAACATGTGCATTAGAAAATGTAAGCAAGCGATACAGTAATAGCTGGAACGTTTAATAATAATTAACATCGATATCTTTTAATAAATTTGATAAGTTTTAACAAATATAGTTTCCCTGCTGGAGGTAAAACCACGGACGTTCCAGTTCTGAAAGAGTAAAAGCCCGGGTCTTGATATATATATATGATTTGTATAGCGGGGGGGGGGGGTATAGTTGTAAAAGTGAATATAACAAAGTATTTCCGCGTTAAACTTATACTTATTTTGCATAAAAAAAAAACTGTAAATGTATGAAGATTCCATAAATGCAGTTTTTTTTCAGAAAAAAAAGAAGTGGCATGAAAATAGGAGAACATTTTTAGCACCAACAACAGCTAATACAAACTGATTGTGTCCTACTTATCATCGGCACAGTATAGATCTACCAGTACCACACATGAAATTTGGTATGCTTACAAAAATACTGTCTGAAATGACCTTCTAGCTACTTTTTCAGTCCGTCTAATAGGTTTAGATCTACATGGGGTACATTCAAGAACAACTGTCTGGTCGTAGCGCATGTCCGTATGCCGAAGTCACACAAAAAAAAGTTGAAAAATATTCGATCGAAACTTCGAAAATCAGGAAGGTTGCTACCCACGCTTCAAAATGACGACGAAGGGTCACTGGACATGTGCACTAAACGTTTTACAATCAAAATTTGTACCGGTTTTTTAATGAAACAAAGCTTGGAGCCCTAAAGAGGCAACCAGAATTGACCAGGCACACAGCAGGGAAAAAGTGAAACGCTACAATGAAGCTAGAAAAATTAAATAAATGAAGTATTGTGAGCTGAGTACAATTTAAAAAGAACTGCTCAGTTAATCTTCAATCAGCCGAGCATGTTCTGTCTCACTGGTTCTGACCTGCATAGTTATTCCATTCACATATGCCCTACCACCGACTCACATAATATAGAATATTATTACGAGCAAATTCTTTACCAGTTTTGGAATTTAATCAGTTACAAAGTTCTTAAAAAATGGCTCTTAACCTTCACATTCCTCATAATCATCAACATACAAGCAGTTCTGATATATATATATATATATATATATATATATATATATATATATATAATATATATATATATATATATATATATAAATTAAATACATGAACCTGTGTATGTAAATTAAAGACATAAATCTGTGTATGTAAATTAAAGACATAAATCTGTGTATGTTTTTGTTTGAATAAAGACGTAAGTGGAAACCTTAGAACTCCTTGCTCAATCAATGAACTGAGGCTGTCTCCAGTTATAAAAAAGTAAATCTAATCGTTGGTAATTACCCACGATGGCAGCGGCCATATAGGATATCTTGGATGTCTCTCCATGTATTCTATTGTACTATATATTTCTTTCCTGCAACGCCCAGTTTTTTGTTTCAGAACAGCTGGCTACTGGGTATGACCTAGCTCTATTGCTGGTCTGAGGGGGCTGCTTCATTACACTCGGGACATGGGAGTGGGGGAGGGGGGAGAGTCTGGGCAAGATATGAAAACAGTACTGAGCCATCAAATGAATTTCCCGCATGTTCAAAGTCCTAACACTGCCAAGCCCAATACAAAGAAGAAAAAAATCCATTAAAAATATACTATATAATAACGAGAGAGAGAGAGAGAGAGAGAGAGAGAGAGAGAGAGAGAGAATAAAGATGTCAGTTATCAGTAACTTAAAATTAGCAATTACAGGGACAGCACACAAAAGGAACGGCTCTCTAGGACACGAAAGGTTATTTCCCCTTGGCAGTGTTAGCTCAGATCCCCACAGCTTCATCTGATCAATGTACAGCGTGCTGACCCCTAACTGCAGAAAATAATTTCAAAAATTATGGCGGCAGTTACATATCTGTAAAGAAAACAAAAGTGCTATTATGGTTTGCTAGCGTTCAAGCTGAACTTCAGCACCGAATCTTCGTCGAGACTATAATTATCATATTTCTCGTGATCTTTGCATGCAGATCGGACATATTACAATATGATATTTTCATCAATAATCATTTGTTAAGTTCTCCGTCATTTTTCCTCTGGTTTTCTTCGATATCTGCTGGTTATTTATTCAATTATCCTTTACATTTCTTCATCAGCAAATTTAAATTTTCAAACATTTTCAGACTCACAAACAGTCAAAGACAACATTCTCTAGGCGCAAGTTTTCTTCTTAGGTGCTTCTACAAGGAAAACATATAAACTTGTTGCAGGTAAATTTTAAAGAAGTAATAAAAAGAATAATTCGGTTAAAAGAATATGTATTTTTAGTTCTATAACAAAGAAATTAAAAAAAAAAACTACGTTCATAATGATTCTTACATAGCTACTAGATCTACGGGAGCCGGGATGGTGTAGTAGATTAGACACTGGCTTCCCAGCCAAGATACCCTGTTTCTATTCCCACTTACCACAGTGGCCGCCAGACCGTGACTAGATAGAAAACCTCAGGGGTCCACCCAGCCTCCAAAAATGGGCAACAGTATTAACGCTCTGGGAAGAAAGAAGGAATGTTCTCCCTAGTGATGGAGTTCTTGCTAACAACGACGACACACTAACTGGGAGTTTCTGGTTAACTTCTGGCTAGGCTGAAAAGCGCTTATGGTTTTGACAGCGTGCGCCCGACTCTCTTTAACTTACCAGATCTTCGACGCGGTAATCTTTGAGCTTTAAAAGCAGCCTAGTATGTGCTGTTTACAGCCAGTTTGACTGGTTTTATTGTGTTTTCCGTCCATGCCATAACTTTACTGTCTTGACAGCCAACCCGAAAATGTCTCGTTTTCTATTCAAGATGGCTGCCACATAGAAATTTGGCGATTATTAATGAGAATGAAAGTTACATTATAGTTGCTGTCTGACCGAAGAAATCTCTGGTCAAAGGGTTTGAAATACTTACAATATGCCTGAAATGTCAATCGTAAGTCTGAAATGTCGACCATAGTTGTCATAAAATTAATCATGGCGTAAATCATTCAGAAAAATAAATATGTGACAGTACCACGACTAGAACGTTTTCTGAAAGTTTTGTGAAGTTGATGCAGAAGACCAGGTTATACACTGCAGAAAACACTTTGATACTTCGCTTGGCGTAACATTGCCATGTCACGACTATTTGGGCACATTGCTGGCTCACAAATTCTCATTTTATCATTGGATATGATAATGAGGCTATGATTACGTGATCAGGAGGGAAGAGAGAAGGACGTGATAGAGTTTTGTTAAGGAGAGTTATCGTTCGTTCTGGCAATGGCCGGCAGCATATATTTGTGCCTGAGGGAGCTTATGTCTTTGCTTTACAATGGCAGATGTATAATTCAGTTATTAGGGGTTCGTGAATATGATTGTTTAGTCAGGATTGATCTCAGAGTGCTGCTCTAGCCGCCTTGTTCGTATAAGTCATAATTGCCAGTTATTGTCAATGTCAGGTGAAGTCACGTAATATACGGTGTCCGCTGTCATTAAATAGAATGTGTTTTTATCCCTGCAGTGAAACATACTTTACAGGACGCCCAGGGCGATCACATACTGGCACATTGGATACATCTATCAAGACTGCATTATCTTGGCACTCACATCCGATTTATTGCGTGAACGTGATGATGATGGTGATGGCTGACGACGCAGGTATATGAAAATCATTTCCCAGAAACATGCATATCCCAACACAAATAATTCCTGACTGTTATCTAGGGCAAGTTATTAAGATAGCGCCACAAAATTCATGTCGACTAACAACTATCACATACTTAACATTTATCAACACAGACCAGCTAACACTATCTTCTCACTCAGCAGTCAAAATCTCTCTCTCCTCTGAGCCGAAACTTTCGTCTCAGACCCAGAACACAAAACTTACTTTTCACGTGCAACGAATGACTTGAAAATCACAACACTGACAGAGAAAGCAAGCATGGGCCTAACTCTAACACAATAATTTAGAGTTATATAAGGGGTTAGATATCCTTGACCAAATACTGTCATACCATAACGTAATACATGCACGTCTTTCAGTTCCCATAAATCTTCTCCAAAGACGTATAGAGGGAACCAAAGCTATCATTAGGAATAATAAGGTCAAACAGACTTTGAATCTCGCAATAAGAAGCCCAATATCAGACAAAACAAATCAGTTAAGAATCATAAAGGTGCATAGATGCATAGCTTATATCTCGGGTATGAATAATTACATCTTCATCAAGGTAGCAGATTATATAAGGAAAAAAGCCACAAAGACATAGATACTGCAACATTCATGCTCGTGCATCTTTCTTCCAGGTCTTGAGATTTCTGATCTTGGTTGCCTGCTGACTCTGATGTATCTAAACTTGAGCGCCATCCCGCCATTCCAGTTTGCTGATCTGCCCTTAGACCCTTTCCAAGCTGAGTATATCACGGTTGCCTGGCAACATATTCGGGTTACTTGTTGGATTACTGCACTGGTTACCTTAGAGAGCTGCTTGTGTATAATTGTGCCACTGAAGGTGTGTTTATCAGCATCATTTGCGTTGCTGTGCTTGTTTTGTTTGCTCTCGTACTTTCTTCACACGAAGTGTAAAAGGAAAGTAGGTAGCTTAGGGCTAGAAAGCACTTTAGCAGTGATAGATATTTAGATTCCAAATAAAGTTAAGACTTACAAATGGCTAGACCCTCATTTCAAATAACTCTCTAGCAATGTTACCATTAACGGCGATTTTTTCTGTCTCCAAACGAAACAAGAAAGCTGATGACTTATTGAAACAAACGAAAGCTATTAAGTCCACAAGTAATGTCCAGGCAAAGGACTCGGATAAGGCTAGATATTGTGCACGTAACTGATAACTAAAATATCTCCAATAAACATCCAGACCATCTCGCCAGATTAACTTTTCACTTTCAGTATTAGTAATAGTTGACCTAGCATCTGTGAAAATAGGAATAGCAGCAGTAATAATGTTAGTAGTAGCATTTGTAGCAGGAGCAGACAGGGCACATTTCATCACATAATCAACTTTTTATTTGCTGTATCCATATAACAGGAGCAGACAGGGCACGTTTCATCACATAATCAACTTTTTCTTTGCTGTATCCATATAACAGGAGCAGACAGGGCACGTTTCATCACATAATCAACTTTTTCTTTGCTGTATCCATATAACAGGAGCAGACAGGGCACGTTTCATCACATAATCAACTTTTTCTTTGCTGTATCCATATAGTTTTTCACATCACACGCACTCACAGACGCAGCTTCTTACAGGCCACAGCTGCTTTTTTTTTTAAAAAATCATTTTTTCATTCTTATTTATTAGGTATCATTGAAGTCAGTTTACATTTTCTCTTCTTGTCCTGTCTCATTTTCCTGTATGTTTTTGTATGATGACGGTGTAAACGGAAATGTTACAACTGTGAACTTGTTAATAAAGTAGTTCCTACTTTTAGTTTAAATAGTCTTATAATCTTGTTATCACAGCTTTACTGCAGTGGAGTTGTGTATTTTTTAATGTATTTAGTGTTATATATATTTACATCCAAAAAGTATAGTTTTTCTAAGATCTAGTCAACACTATAAACTGAAATAATTATAAGTACGGGTACAACTTTGCAACATGAGTGTATCCTGAAATAATGTTTCATATATTCGACATTTATGTTTATTGCTTGACGTTAATTATGAAGCATAAATTAACTGGTCTATTTTTCTCCAGGTCAAGGCCATTATTACCTCTAAGCTAAGAGAGCCTGGATCACAATCGTCTCCTTGTTCGTCACACTGACCTGTAATGCCAGGCCGGTGTTCCGTGCCACAGATTGGCCATGAAATTTTTCCCTGCCAGAAACAAAACACTCATAGGTTTAGCATTCACAAAAGATCGAGAAACGGTTGAGAAGTTTTCGTTTGCCATCAACGTTTTCATTCCTCTCACCGCCTTTGCTACAGTTCTGATTTGTTCCATAACTTTGGTTGTTAAGCTGCAGAGAAAATAAAAATGGCGAAAGGAAGCAGTGGTGGCATACCCTAATGCTAAAACTACGACCAGCCGTGACCAGAATGTTGCCAAGGTGGTTCTAATGATATCAACGCTTTTTTTTTATTGATTGTTTTATTCCTGCGGTTGTAAATTTCATTATATTACTGCTGGATCCCGAATTCCACTTTGACGGGAAAAAGAGAAATTTATGCTTGATAGTCCTCGGTGTGGGATATGTTTTAGAATCAGTGAACTCTTCTACGAATATTTTTTATTTACTGCCGGGTGAGCAGTAAGTACAGAGCAGTTTTCTGACAAATGTTCTGCAGAGACGCTTTTAGGGAAATGCAACAATAGTATGATAAATTTATTTCTAAACATTACATTAAGTTCAGACAAACATGTGAACTTGTAACATATCTTCCCATTTCTTCTTCTTCTATATTAATAGTCAATACTTGTGATCTTGTCTCTTGGATAAATTAAACTGCTTTTGTTTCTTGCTTGGCTTCTTGGGTCTTTGATACGGTGGGTTAGTTTCTTTGCCTCATAGCTGACCCTGCTTTGGAGGACTGTTCTTGGATGCCAAATGTCGGTGCACTTGCACATAGAGTAGTGCAAGTAGATATCCTCAATTTAATATTACAATCATAGAAATGTCACTCAGTGATGTAGCAAATATAGATAACAGACAGGAATAGACTGACTGGGTACAGAAATAAGAAGTTGATACAAGAGTCACTGGTAAACGGAGTCATATTCTGCGTGATTTGGCATCCAGCGACCCATATCTGATAGGCTAGCCTCAGGGTTGGCGACCCATATCTGATAGGCTAGCCTCAGGGTTGGCGAGCCATATCTGACCATCACTGTCCCACCTCTTCGTTCGTAACTCTAACAACAGATTTATCCTTGATAACGGGGCAGGGATCGTCATAGACCCCATCTCATGGGGGTGGAATCTGCTAAAGAAATACTGCAGGTCCCTGCTTATTAGCTCCATTCAGGGACTGAAAAAAGTACCCACACTAACCCGGTTCCAATCCGACACCATTCTGTACATCAACATATTAATCGTATCGGCTGCATAGAACACTAGCTCGCTTTTCCAGCAAGACAGAAGAACAAAAAGAACGCAGTAAGAGCTCTTTCACTAATGTAAATGATGACAAGGTGCATGAAATTTCAGCGGTGCATATGAATGAATCAGATAAAGTATATAAACATGTCTGAAATAGTGTAAAGCAGATGTTTAAAGAATGTTATGGGAAAAAAAATCAGAGACTGCAGTAATAACAATAATAATAATAATAATTTTTATACCATTTTTGTTACTTTAGAAGAAGAAGCAGTATTATTATTATTATTATTATTAGTAGTAGTAGTGGTAGAGGTAGTTGTAGTAGTAGTAGTAATATTTGTAGTAGTAGTAGTAGTAGTAGTAGTAGTAGTAGTAGTAGTAGTAGTAGTGGTAGTAGTAGTGGTAGTAGCAGCAGTTATGTTAGTAGTAGTATTAGTAGAAATAGTAGTTGCAGTGGCAGTAGTAGTAGTAGTAGTAATAGTAGTAGTCGTAGTAGTAGCAGTAGTGGTATTAGTAGTGATAGGGTTAGTAGTAGTGGTGGTAGTAGAGCTAGTAATAGTAGTAGTAGTAGTTGTAGGAGTAGTAGTGGTAGTAGAGCTAGTAGTAGTAGTAGCGGTAGTATTAGTAGAGCTAGTAGTAGTAGAGGTAGTATTAGTAGAGCTAGTAGTAGTAGAGGTAGTATTAGTAGACCTAGTAGTAGTAGAGGTAATATTAGTAGAGCTAGTAGTAGTAGAGGTAATATTAGTAGAGCTAGTAGTAGTAGAGGTAGTATTAGTAGAGCTTGTAGCAGTAGAGGTAGTATTAGTAGAGCTAGTACTAGTAGGGGTAATATTAGTAGAGCTAGTAGTAGTAGAGGTAATATTAGTAGAGCTAACAGTAGTAGGAGTAGTATTAGTAGAGCTAGTAGTAGCAGAGGTAATATTAGTAGAGCTAGTAGTAGTAGTAGGGATATTAGTAGAGCTAGTAGTAGTAGAGGTAATATTAGTAGAGTTAGTAGTAGTAGAAGTAGTATTAGTAGAGCTAGTAGTAGTAGAGGTAATATTAGTACAGCTAGTAGTAGCAGAGGTAATATTAGTAGAGTTAGTAGTAGTAGAAGTAGTATTAGTAGAGCTAGTAGTAGTAGAGGTAATATTAGTAGAGCTAGTAGTAGTAGAGGTAGTATTAGTAGAGCTAGTAGTAGTAGAGGTAATATTAGTAGAGTTGTAGTAGTAGAGGTAATATTAGTAGAGTTGTAGTAGTAGAGGTAATATTAGTAGAGCTAGTAGTAGTAGAGGTAGTATTAGCAGAGCTAGTAGTAGTAGAGGTAATATTAGTAGAGTTGTAGTAGTAGAGGTAATATTAGTAGAGTTAGTAGTAGTAGAGGTAATATTAGCAGAGCTAGTAGTAGTGGTGGTGATAGCAGTAGTAGTAATGGTAGTAGTAGTTTAGCTAGTTACAGTAGTAGCAATAAGAATACATTTTAAATCGGAAGAAAATTAATGTGATGTATTTTGTACAAAGGTAAGACAATGAGGAAAAGGAAAATCAGGAAAAGGAGATGGACATATGTTGGTCACTTGATGAGAAGAAATGATCAGAGAATCTCAAAACAAGTTATCAAGTGGAACACAACAGGCCGAAGAAAAAGGGGCAGACCGCGTGAAACTCTGAAGAGGACATTATTATAGAGGCCAAATTAACAGGCATAAAATCCTTTGATGAGGCTGAAAGACTCGCCGAAGACAAGAAACATTGGCGAGCTACTTTGCGAGCCCTATGTGACGTTTAACGGCACGGGAAGGATATAAGATATATAAGAAGAAGACAATGAAACGGACACTTCCTGTATCTAAAAACTGCAGCTATTCACTGATCATCAAATGATGTAACTGAATGTGGTTCCTTTTTCTCAGATCCTAGTATTAATACAACTCCAGGAAGTGTACATTGTTTGTTATGATTTTGTTAATATTTCCTAGAAATCTGTAAGAAAACTTAAACTACAACCTGATCTGACTTTTAGTTCACAGAGTTTTCTAAATATATAATTTTTAGTTCATAAGAATCTCAAAAAATGAAACAGTTCCACATGGGAACAGTATACTAAATAAGTCAAGCCTATAAGACATTGAGTTATGCTAAAGTATAATTTCGTCCATGACTAGACAAGACAAATAGGTATAACAGATGTGCGATAAAATCTTTAGTGTATCCCTAGTAGAAATAACAGGTCGTTAATGAAGACTGGCACTGGTTGTGTGAACGCTACTTCTAGTCTCCGGCACTGCAGCAAGAGTCACAAGAGACAGTTCAAACATCTACCAAACTGGACTCTTTCTGACTGAAAAATCAGATCAAAACTTTTGCGGATGAGACCACGTGTAAGGAAGACTTGAAGGTAATTTGAATCTTTTGACTGAAGAGCTTTTTTAAAGAGCTGTAAAGAAAGTTCTGACGACTGTTTAATTATACGAAGCTGTAAAGCAAACAGGCTGTTGGGACTGTTTAAATCTGCAAACAGTTTCTTGAGTCGTTGCATCCAAGACACTTCCATGAGCCCTCCGCAGCCTGTATCGACATCCAACACAGCTACGGCTGCTGATTGTTCCTGTCACACACTGGTTGTGGGTGATACGTGCCCTCTCACACAGGTTGGATTATCTGCTGCTTCCAATCCCCTCCCCCCTCCCGCCAGATATAACATTCACTTAGCGCAGGCGTTGTCCGCACAACGGAAATTTTCGTCCGCAAACCGTCCAAAGCAGCTCTCGTAGTGTCCATTCTGAAAGTTCCCTGGATCGTCGCCTTTCCTGCCAGTCTGTCAACTATTTCGTTGTTCTTGACCACTGTAAGAGCTGGGCAGTGGATCTATGTCAAGGTTGTCACCTGCTAACCTTTGAGAAAGTAGACCTGCTCTCTGCGGAGGAAATGTCTCAAAATTTTCCGGACTAACTTGTACCAATACTTGTTGGGTCTAATTTGTACCAATACTTGTTGGGACTAATTTGTACCACTACTTGTTGGCTATAACTTGTACCACTACTTGTTGGGACTAACTTGTACCACTACTTGTTGAGATTAATTTGTACCACTACTTGTTGGGACTAAGTTGTACCAGTACTTGTGTTGATTAACGAGTAGCAATATAAAATAAAACGAAGACGACGAACCAAACAAATGTCGCAGTAAATTTCATGGCTTTCTAGTCCAACATTTGCTTCCTTCTTCAGAGAAAACGGATGCTTCCAGATCATCAAGTGAACATTGGCATTTGTAAGAAAACAATAGGCAAACCAAAAGAAATAGGCAGAGCACAGTTTGACATTAGTATATACGTACAGTTCATCTGCTGAAATACAAGTATATTCTTTTTATATCTTAAACCAGATGTTACAATTAGTTCATTCGTGTCTTACCTGATCCTTAGTTTACAGTATCAGCATCACTGCATTAATTGATAATAATTTTACACTTCGCATTCATAAGGGAATTAACAAAATAAAAACTAGATAGTCAAGACAGATTGTTTCCCTTTTTTATAAACAAAGCTTGTTAAAAGTCAGATCAACAGGATATTCACATGTCACTATAGGTTTTAGGAGAAATAAGTAGAGTTTTTAGACTCATAGAGTCCTGTTCTTGAACCCGTTAAAACAAAACAAACTAGACAGCAGAATACAATTTTTTAAAAATTGCATTTGATACAACCTATTAATTATAAATTACCAAAGTCATACAGCTGTGTCTGTTGTTTGGTAAAATTACTAGTAAATAATATCTTGTCATAATGTTTGCTCTGACAACAAAATACATCAACACACAGACTTTTCATATTATCTTGGTATTTATTACGTCCTCTACATATACAGATAATCAATTAGTCTTCGCTACGCCTACTTGCCTGCCCCTACACATTGAAGTAATTATCGCTGGCAACCGCTATTTCCAATACACACTGAAGAAAATATATCACATTTTTAGCAATGATGCTTAATGTATGATATTAGTTACGAACTGCTAACTGATTGTTCTATTTTATTATAAACAGTATTTCGAAGGGGATACAAAATTAGATGTTTTTATTTTCTTAAAGAGAAATTATCAAGATAACATTCTTCCGTTGTACCATGCTTTATATTCAAGGTTCAGACTAAAAATAAACAATTTGAAGTCGATCTACAGATGACAAAGAAAAATAAATAAAACATACTTGATGCAAAAATAAAAGATTTCTTATTATTTCTTAACAGAAAGAATAATATGAAGACTTCTACATGGTAATCTAGCAAGAATATGGTGGAATAGATGATTGCAGTTGGTGTAGAGTGTTTGTAATCTGTGAGGAAGTTCTGAATTATGTGTTGCAAGTGAGAAAGGAGTGGATTTTAGTGCAGAGGGATTATGATTGCAGAAGACAAGAATGTTACCTGAATTGCGAGTTCACACCATGTGATTCCAGCGTCCTATGTTCCTGTTCTCAAGCGCTAGGTGGCTTCCTGTCGACAGCGTGACATTGTTTTACGGCTGTTAAAGAAAATCAGATTTGTCTCTGTGACTGGGGCCATTGAAATTATTAGGGTCTGGTTTCGAAGCATGCACGTCATACAGATGTTTCTGCATGCGGTCACCTAATCTGAGGCCAGTTTCACCAATATGTTATCCTGCATCTTTTTGCATACAATGGCATATATCAGATTACAATACACGCAGTGGAAATTGATATACTGGCAAAGGAATTACCTGATTCAAGGATATGAGTCCATTAAATGTACAAACCAATGAAATTTTTCCTGTTTCACAGATATTAATGTTGTTCATTGCCAACTTCTCGTTTTCTGACTCACAAAATGATCTTGAACATAGCTCCAGCCAGAAACTGGATAAAATTGTCAGCGATGAAGGCCTCTTGGTCTGCCAGTGGATTCTTTTTACAGTCATCTGTCAGCCCATAGATATATTTGGATCTGTCACAAACGTTATCAACATTATCTGTTTTATCAAACAAGGTTTCAAGGACCCAGTCAACGTCAGTTTTTTAGGTAATCCTAAGAGTTTTTTTTTCTTTTTTTTTGTTTCGGATTTTGCTCGGTTTCATGTAACCTGAGTCCAGTACTAGGATTTAACTACATTTACTTTTTCCTGTCTTTACTTTATCCTAGGATCTTTGTAATTAAGTTTTTTTTTCTTTGTCTTCCTTACTATCCGTTACTTTCGGTATCTTCTTACTAAACAAAAGTGTAAACTATTTAAAATGCAGTGGCTTTGTTTGTACTTGTGTATATATTCGTTTACCCTAGAAACTATTCTTGCTTCCTACTACGTAGGAAACTCTATTGTCTCAGAACAGAAAATCGTTTAGAATTTAGGTTACCAAACGCTGAAAGGAAGTCTCTCAATTACTACTTCTTTACTACTATAAAATAAAAACTTTTGTTGTCTAGCACGGTAATATATTTGGAAAGCTTTATTTTCTTTTCTAAATCAAAATGTTTGCCCACAGTTTTGTCACGATTTATGGCCTCGTGATTTGTGGTCCCCTCTATTTATATATAATACAATCAGAGGATTTCATCAGCTTTGAAAATAATTACTAAACCAAATCAAATACATGCATGAAACGCATAAAATCAGACTTTGATTTTGATTTTGAAGGCAAACGTCGTTCCGTAGAGCCATGAAGATAGATGCAGGACACGTTTTTAGTGCCAGTAACTTCCACGACCTGTCGACCCACCAGAAAGTGTGTCTCAGCATCTAGCCTGACCTATTTTTCCTCGGACAACTCCATCATATGTTGTCTCTATATCCTGCAACAGTAACTGGCCTGGTCTTCTTTCCTCGGACAACTCCATCATATGTTGTCTCTATATCCTGCAGCAGTAACTGGCCTGATCTTCTTTCCTCGGACAACTCCATCATATGTTGTCTCTATATCCTGCAGCAGTAACTGGCCTGATCTTCTTTCCTCGGACAACTCCATCATATGTTATCTCTATATCCTGCAGCGGTAATTGGCCTGGTCTTCTTTCCTCGGACAACTCCATCATATGTTGTCTCTATATCCTGCAGCAGTAACTGCTGACTGCCGCCTCGCAGTGCAGTGGAAATATTGTGAAAATAACTTAACAGACTCTGGTAATGATCAGACAGTTCATCAGACACTTGCATATCCCTTACGGAACTTTGCTTCCCTAACAGCTTTCCTGTAGGCCTCTCGGTTGTAAGCAAGATGTCCAGACAATAATAAAAATTACATGCGTCTTGTTTTAGGTCTGGCGATTTCTGATCTTAGCTGCCTGGTGACTCTGATATATCTGAACTTGAGCGTGACTCCACCATACATGTACGCAGACCTGCCCTTTGACCCTCTAGAGCTGGAGTATCTCATAGTTGCCTGGCCACACATAATATTCACTCGTGTTACCAGTTGGATTACTGCTCTGATTACATTAGAGAGATGTCTGTGTATAACCATACCGCTGAAGGTTTGTCATCATCATCATCATCACCATCGTCATCATCATCATCATCCCTATTTTGCAGTGATATTTAATTAATTTGTTAGCTCCCTTGCAACTTAGAGGAGACTACATTCTTTTCAGCACTTATTAAGCCGCTTGTGCTGAAAAGTTAAGCATAAACTTGAAATCTACTTTGCTGTCTCATCCTGAGCTGTCTCCAGCCTGAAGACTGATACAATGGTCCCTTAGCTTGCTCCGTTCACTGTTTTAACCAGCGAGCTAACCAAGAAGAATCCAGTACATATCATTATGTTGTACATCCATCCATACTGCTAACATGTTTACTATATCTACTATGACAGATTTGGAGTACAGCACTCATGTAATGTGATATGCTGGTTTCCGTGAACTACTGAATGTTTTCATTATTTCTTAATGAAAAACACCGTTACTCCATTGCTTATAAATTTATCCATATAGTGTATCCCTTCTTTCTTATTACAGACAAGGGCGTCTACCTGCAATTATTAAATAACTAGGATTTATCCAAATTTTGTTACAAAATCCTAAATAACATTAATCGATTGTATCTCTGCAATGGTCTGCCCGAAAAAAAACACACATTTATTCTGTTACATATGTTCCTCTCTCTCTCTCTTTCTCTGTCTCTCTCTCTCTCTCTCTCTCTTTCTCTCTCTCTGAACCTTAAGTGTCAAAAGCACATGGGACTTCCGCAAGGATTTTCCACAAACGCCTGTCCTTTGCCTTTTTTCCGCTCTTGCCCAATTCAGCCCCCACGTGGTACCCAGGACCTGGCCACATGGCTGGAAGAAAAGAGTAGGACCACTGTATCCTACCACGCATGATCGTAAAAGGCGACTAAGGAGGGTTTGGAGGGTTCGGTATAGGGCCAGCAACACTATCCAGTAAGAAAATCCATCAGACTACTACAGAAACAGAAACAAGGGGAAAAAACAAACGCGTATGTTCATCAAGACTGCATTATAACCTCAACCTTCGTTCATCGACTAACGTTTTAATTATTATATTTTTATTCTCTACAGGTGAAAACAATTGTCACATCCAAGAGGGTCTTCTTTACAATCGTTTCAGTTTTCACCGTTCTTACCTGCAGCGCCACACCCGTGTACTGTGTCAACAGTTTGGCCATGAAATTTTTCCCTGACAAAAACAAAACACTCATAGGTTTAGTTTTCACAGAAGACCGAGAGAGCGTGGAGAAGATTTCTTTCGCTGTAAATAACATTTTCATTCCTTTCACCGCCTTTCTCACGGTTCTCACGTCTACCATAGCATTAGTCGTCAAACTGCGGAGAAAAACAAAATGGCGGATGGAGTCCGCGGCGTCTGCTAACGCCAGCTCTATGACTCATCGCGACCAGACTGTTGCCAAGATGGTGGTGATGATTTCTACGCTTTTTATTGTCTGCTTCTTCCCTGTGGTTGTCAATTTTGTTGTCATGATATTGGTTCCAGAGTTTGCCTTTGATGGGGAACAGAAAAATATATTCATGGTAGTTTTTGGTCTCGGCTTTCTTTTGGAGTCAGTCAATTCATCGACGAATATTTTCATTTATTACCGGATGAGCAGTAGATACAGAGCAGTTTTTAGACAAATTTTCTGCAGAGATACAGCGAGAACAGTAACATAATAAGTCTTCAGAAACAACTAGATGAAGCAGAAAAGATAAAAGTATGTTAAAGAGCAAAGTCGTATATTCTCTCAGAACAGTCTAATGTGGGAGATATTTAAAGGAAAGTTCTACGCTCTTAATATATGTAGAAGAATGATCACACGCAGAGACACCATTTTCGTGAAGTGAAGCTAGCGATAGAAGGAAAATACTGGAATAAAAAGGCAGCAATGAACAGATATTCCTTAATCCTCAATACGGAGAGAAGTCACATGTATATATGTCTATGCACATATAAGCATATAACAGACAGGTATAAAAATCACGCAGTTGCTGTCCGTGCTTTAGTCGAAATTTTAATGTTCCAGGTGTGGACCCGGAAAAAAATGCTTCATCTTGGAAAGTGAACACGATGGTACTGTAGGTTTAGAAGAGACAGAACAAGCTCCAGGTAGAACATCATTTCGCTCACCATCAAGATTCCTTATACGATCTTTATCCCAACATGCAGCAACCTGCCTAAAAGAAAAAAAAAACCGGTAGATGGCAGGATCAAAGCTAAACTGCAGTTAACAGTAAATCTTAGAATATCAACTGTTATTACAAAGTATAACAATATCAAAAAGTTTATAGCGGAACAAATCATCTCTTTATAAGCAGACAATCAAAGAGGAAACCAATCATCAAGAAAGAAGTTAAGATCTTCGGCAATTTGTTTTATTCACATGTTAAAGTAATCATGCGTCATATTTACCTTCTTTCCCTTGCCCTCATTGTGTAAATGACTGAGAAGTCTAATATGCATGCAAAGGAGAAAGAGTAACACAATCATTAGTCATACTGGAATTATGAAAGGTGACTGTAGGCTACCCAGCAGTGCAGGAGCAGTTGGCAGCGATTCACGTACAACCATACAAGAGTCCAGACGAGAAGAAAATATAAAAACCTGCAATGTAAGGTTTATGTAAGAGTATGAGATATTTTTTGTTTTGTGGTTATTTTCCATTTTCATATTTAATTTACTGCTTAAGTCGGCTGAGCTGATCATCCCTGACTCGAGAAGCCTAAAAAAGTTTCCACTAGTCACGTGTATATAATTTCCTGCACGAGCCTCGAATGCGAGCTCAGGGCCGCTAGAAGTATAGGGAAGAGTTTGTGGTTTTTTTGTTTTGGTTAGTAAGACAGTGTTATGTTAGCTCTGGTAGCGAGCTGTAGAGTTTCTTTCTTGTGTTGGTAATGACTAACTTAGGCCCAACAAGAGACTGTCTCCTAGTTTCGAGTTCTGATAGTTGACTGACTGATGATAGCTTCCTACTACCAGTGTATCTATATTCTCGTGTGTTCCACCAGTATTTTGACCTATTAGAAGCTATCATCAACCGCACTCAACAGTTACATCAGTATCATTTTCACCATTAAATATTATTTCAATCGTCCAGTGATGTGTTGAGACTTATACATTTTATATCACTGTGTCAGCATGTAGAACCTGGTTATTGTTGGAGTATTTCATACAGCCGCTGTTGTCGTGCGTCCAAAATATGACATATTTGTGTGTTGATAATCCAGTCATCGATACCTCAGCGGTACTTTTGTCTCAGTCAGTTACATCGGATGGCGTCATACTTTCTCATCTAAAAGCCTCACTGTAAACCTAGGATGGACGAACCTTCTTCATTTAGAGAGCTCACCGTCATCAAGGTCAGCACCTGCAGTCTACCAAGTCTCCACCATTAATCTGTGACAACTGTTTACAGTAACCTCTGTTAACTGTGTGGGATACAGTCATTCTTCTTTAACAACGGCCACGCAAACGTTTTTTTCATGAAAAAAAGTATGACACTTGTATATCACCATGATATACGAAATGATAATGATATACGAAGGGGTCTAATGATATACGAAATGGTAAGGTAAAAGCTAAAATTCCCGTTTAAACGCCAAAAAAGGCCAATTGAAGATACCGTGTTAGGCCTTAGGCCTGTATTTCTAAAACCATCAGCACATGAAAGCGATGTTGTCAGTATCACTAATGGCCTATTTTCCTTCCCAGATTTATCTGGTACTCATTTTTAGAGGCTGAGTGGACCTTGGGGCTTTTTTCGCGTGGTGGTACCAGAAAAAATGCCCACTGCTGAGACTTAAACCTGTTACCACCGGATTAGTTGCCCTAGCCATACGAAAGAATTTCAGCCAAAATCTCATTAAGTAATGCCACCGACTTGCATACATTTATTTAAAATGAGTTCTACATCCATAAAAATCCTTGAAATTGAGAACCGAAGAAATATGGCATTTGGCATTTTTCTACTCGAGAAGATTTGGAACTACATAGTTACTGTCACAGCTGTCATGTCTCATAACTACATTGTTAAAGTCATAGCTATCTTGTCTCATAATTACATTGCTACTGTCATAGCTATCTTGTCTCATAACTACATTGTTAAAGTCATAGCTATCTTGTCTCATAACTACATTGTTACTGTCATAGCTATCTTGTCTCATAACTACATTGTTTCTGTCATAGCTGTCTTGTCTCATAACTACATTGTTACTGTCATATCTGTCTTGTCTCATAACTACATTGTTTCTGTCATAGCTGTCTTGTCTCATAACTACATTGTTACTGTCAAGCTGAACTTCTGTTTAAAGTTTTACCGCAACAAGAACACAAGAGACGATAACTTTGTAACCTCTGCAACACGCGAGGTCTTCGAGATGACAGGGCTGCTAAGGCTGGAACTCTGCACCAGGTATCACCCAGTTTTCCCACATTCTATCTGCTGAATAAAGCTTCCAAATGTTTCACAGTTTGACTGCAACACACACATTTACACATATTTACACATATTTACATATATGTACACATATTTACACTCTTCAGATTATGAATGAAGCGAGGCCGCAGCAGCATGGACGGCATGAACGTGATGTTACTGAACTTTAGCTCACATGTAGGGACACTACACGGCCATGTCAGCTCCACGACTGACTTCCTTTTCTTCCCCAGTAGCAGAAAGATCCGCGGACAAATTCCTGTAGCAGAAAAAACATCCGCGGACAAATTCCTGTAGCAGAAAAAACATCTGCGGACAAATTCCTGTAGCAGAAAAGATCAGCGGACAATTTCTTGTAGCAGAAAAGATCCGCGGACAAATTCCTGTAGTTGGGTGTCTGGTTTAGAACACCACGGATAGCTAACAAACAGGGAATGTCTAACAGAAGCAAATGTAGACAAGAAACTAATTAAACACTTAAGAAAGCGACAGCCATCATTAACTAGACTTATAATGAAAAGTGGAAGGCTTGAAAACACCATAACAACAGTAAAGATAAATGGAAGGAGAGGCAGGGGAAGACCAAGAGAAAAACTCATGGACAGTCAAAAGCCATGGCACAACAAAAAGTCACCTAGTGAGCTGTGGGTAAATGTCAAGATTTGGAGAGAAATTGGAGACATGGGTCACCCCAGTGCTTACCAGAAGGGCACATGATGATGGTGATGATGAAAGGAAAGTGAGATTACCCAAGTTCAGTTTAATGCGAGCACAACCAGAGACTAATAAATGATTCGTCGTGGCAAAACTACTGTGTGAATTAAAGTCCTATTCAGCTCATCAATTTGTAGCACACAAAAGACACGATGTGCAAAATTCGAAGAGTTTCAAAGCTACAAGAAGTTGTATTATTCTGGGAATGGCAGTGTTTGTGCAATAAGTCCAGACTCACAAATGTTAGGAAAGATGTAACCATCACTTCGAATTCAATGTTTACGAGCTTTGTTTCAAGATCTGATCCTTGAAACTTTTATGATGTATCTTTATAGAAAGTCTAAACAAGTAAATACAATTCACATTAAATGACTGTTGATACAGTGTGACAAAAATACTTAGCGTAATATGACAGTCAGGAAAACATGTTCGCCATATCCCTGCAGCATATTTCTTTAATCTGCTATGATGAACACAAAGACCCATTATGGCAGTATTGCCATAATCGAAGGGAGCTAACAAGATCAAATATATGGAAAGCAGTTGTATTGTCCCCCTAACAGACGGTCTCTATTTGTTCACCCTAGGTCGGGAAACACGTGCTAGAGTAACGGAAGTTTAGGTCTTAAGGTTAACGTAATTGGGTACATGAATGAAAAGTTCACTATCGCACGAATATTGTAGTGTAAAAATTAGGAGAAGGTTAAATTTTGTAGAGTTTCATGCGAAAGTGAAATTTCACAGGTTTTTAGAGAGGTTGTAGAGTTACAAAACTTATTTTTGAGCAGAGTAAACACATTAGACATTAGAACTAAGACCTCAGAACTCAGTTTACAGAAAGTAGACGGAGTTCAGAGTTTCATTATGATTGCTGTCAGAGCTAGAGATAGGTCAGATTAGAGAACAGTTAGGCCAAGGCTTTGGCCGGATTTGTGGAATTGTTCCAATATGTTATGTTTGTCCTTTTTAGGTCAGCTTAGTAGCTAACTGAAATGCAATAGATTATGTGTGTCAATTTCCCACTTGAGGATGTTCATTATGTTATTGTTGGAAATGTGGTTACATTACTGTAAGATTTCTTACAAATTGTAAGCATGGATGTGTAAGTAATTCTTTTATTTTCTGACTGAGATTCTCTTACTTCTCTATGGCGAACGAGTTCTCACCGGGAAGCTATGGTCCTGTATATTTTTTCCTGGCGTGTGGCAGACGTTTCCTTCATCTTTATACTATTCATTCTCAGTTTCCCCCATCAATAAACTTGTTGTCACTCATACCACACCAATGATTCATTTGGGTCTCCTATCTATGTCAACGGTTGAGTCCTGAAAGTCTGTCAAGTTTCGACATTGTTCTACATTGTCCTAGTGTCTGGTTGAATGCCTGGATGTGTATATACGTTTTAAGTGTTTACCATAGAACGAAGAGCTTTAAGATCTAAAATCAGATCTATCAGAATTCTGTCAACTAAATTAAACCATTAGGCAACATTTCTATCAGTGGTAGCGTTTTTAAAAAAAAATTCCACAGCCTTCTGTAGTAGCAGGAGCTAACTTGTCTCATAACAGGCACTCTGGTTTAACTGGCGCCGAGTCGAGAGAGACATCCAGCAAAACCATCCTCGCTCACTCATTGCACACGAAATTTTGTTGATTTCTGAACACCGAAAACCTAAACATTTTACAATTCATAACTCATGGTAAAACTCTTAATGAAACAAAAGAGAAGCTTTTTTTTTTGGTTTTAATAAATTAGCAAAGTTTGGAATGCACACCCAAACAGGGTCATCATAACTAGCAACTATTTGCACGTGTTTTGTATATGACATTTTCGATAAACTTAAATGACATAACCGCTTCTCAAGTTTGATGATATTCCTCTGACTGTTATCTTGTGGCAATGTTTACCTGACAGGAGGTTGCATGCCAACTTTGGTAATGATAAGGTATACGCTGAGAAGAGTGAAAGTGTGATAAATGTTTGTATTCTGTGTGTGTTCAAAATTATGGGATATTCTCGTTTGCTGTGACGCCGAAAGCGAACAGAATTGAACTGAACTAAAGCGCATGATCAAGATCAGAGAAACCTTCATTGAGAACGTGTATAGCAAAGTAATTATCTTTGACAAGTTCTCATTAACATCATCAGCGTGTTCCATTTTTCTTTCAGCCTGCCATAATTTTAAAATGTTAAATGACTGCTAATTATTTATCACCGAGATTCAGTTCCTATCTGTAAGTACCTTTAAATTATGCTTTCTTTTTCTCCATAAATAAAAATTAACAACGTACTTTCCGAAGTATCTGATTGGGTAAAGTCAGCCAATGAGATACAAAAACAGAAGTGATCACGTGCTGTGTTCAAGATAGTTTGAGGGCTAGCATTAAAGTCATATATTGTCGTCTTTAACGTGCAGGCTGAAAGTAAAATATATGAATTTGTTCCTTAAACTTTAAATATATAATCGAAATAAGGGGAATAACAAAATAAATGTAAATCTAACCATAGATAATGTACATCTCGGGTTTCAAAATTTAGTGTAATAGAAGTTGTCGCTTTGAAAAAAAAAACAATAAGGAAGTAACAGTCCTGGTTGTGTGAAGTCAGCTACATGCGATCAGTAAAAGTCAAAATATTTCATAAATGCATCTCTGTTTTTGCTTCTACCATGTTTACATTGGTCATTTTAAATTGTTTTGTTATGATTATGATTATTACTATTATTATTATTATTATTATTATATGATCATGTCCTGTAGCGGATAGCTTTGGCGATCGTGTTTGTCAATCTTGTGCGCCCAGTGCTGTTTCCGATCAGATCAAATGCTTCGCTTTCTTCCATGCCACGTGGTCAGTCGACTTAGATATTTTTCTCTTGGTCTTCCTCTCTTCCTTTTTCCCCTCAAATTTTCCGGTCATAACTACGTTCTCCATCTTCTGTCTTCTCGTGACATGTCTAAGACATTTTGATTGTCTTTTTCTTATCATTTAAACCAGATTTTTCTTTTTTTTTTTTGCTTTGAAACTTCTTTGAGGATTATCTTGGTTTTGTTTTTCTGTTTGTCCAGAGAACTTGTTGCATCTTTTTCCAAAACCAGATTTGGGTTACTTTCAGTTTCTCTGTCCTGTTTTTGTTGAGTGTCCAAGTTTCACAACTTTACAGCAATATTAACTCTATATAGCACTCTAATACTCCTTTCTTACTTTTAGGGACATTTTCTTACTTGTTAGAATGTTGTTAACGTCATAAAAAAAGCTGCCTTTACTTATTTATGTTTTTATTTCATTTATGCACTTTCCATTGGCTGTTATTGTTCTTCATGGCAACTGAATTTGTTTACTTGTGTCAGTGTTGTCCCGTTTGGAAGGATGTTGCATTCTGGTAAAATCACTCTTATTGATATTACCACTGTTTTTGTCTTGTTGCTGTTTAGCTCTAATTATCATATTATTTATTATCTTATTATTGCTCACTTCAGTAATCTTGTTCACAAGTTTCTGCAAATTGCTTTCATTTTCTATTATTAGATCGGTGTTATTCGCATATATCAGGTTACTGATATTACGGCTCATATTTTAATTCCTCTCACATGTAAATGCCTCATGTTTTTCCCTGTAAAAAAATAATAGATCAGGTGACAGTACTCACCCTTGTCTTACGCCTAGTTTTATACACTGACACCCATCTGGGAGGGGGGGGGGAATCTATGAAAAAAGGTGGGACAGTGATCATAGGTAAGAAAACTTCAAACACTGTTAAAGGACACTGGGAAATATCAGACCTGTCAAATTGTTTCGTGTCGTTTGTTAAATACATTTTAGATAATTTAGGATATATCTGTAGAAGATTTTACTAACACTCTTGTCGTACTAACTCCGCTTTTTGTGACACATTAAGCGGTTCTAAGGACTGTTATTGCCGGAGAATTCGCTCTCCGCCCTAACGGCGTGCGTCTCAAATAGCCTCTGACAGTCAAGTCCAGCTCCTGGCCTTCTCGTGGCAGAACTGTTTAAACTGTCAGCAGAAGGGGCGAAGGCGAATATCTGGTGCCTGAAAACCAGAAACTTAGGGTAGATGAGAGGCACGTTTGGTAGCTCATCTACCGATGCTGGCGAGATTCTTCAGCCGCTGTGCGTGGAGCGGTGCTCCTCCCGGCCAATGAAGAAAGGTGCAAATGGGGTTGCCGCGCACACCACTGCGGAAAAGGTGGTAGGAAGGATAAAGTGAAGCAAACAGTCAAATCATGGCACCTCTGGTCTTGAGGTCGGCCACGTCCTAAGTGCACTCATATCGGGTGAAATGCATGAACCGGCTTAACCCAGAGGTTAAGACACTGCTGGCGAGATTCTTCGGATGCCGCGCGTGGAGTGAAGCTCCTCCCGGTCAAGGAAGAAATTTCGGAAAAGAAGTAAAGGTTGCTGAGCGGCGCCAATGTGAAAGGGTGAAGGAAAGGATAAAGTGAAGTTTAATCGGTATGTCCAGTAGTATCGCTGCGAGAGCTACACATACCACGGCGCCTCTGCTCTAGGCCACGTCCGAAATACACCTACACTGGTGAAATATGCCTAAACCAGCGTACACCAGGTGTGAAACCTGATGGCTAGGCATGTCACGCCACTTCCGCTCTAGAGGTCGGTCACGCCTGATATACACCCATACTGGTGAAATATGCCTAAACCGGTTCACACTAGGGGTGAAACCTTTAGGCAACCCATGTCACGGTACCTCTGCTCTAGAGGTCGATCACGTCCCAAACACAGACATACTGGGATAATATGCCTAAACCGGCTTAACCCAGGGGTGTTAGTTACTAGTGGCGAGGATTCGTCCTCCTGGACAAAAGCTCCGTCTTGATTACAACTAAGAAGGGTAGCGGCCACGACCATAAAATGCTGAAGTCGGAGACTCTGGACCAGGGCAGTCTAGATAGGCAACCACCTCTCACCTGGCGGGGATGTTTGTGTATCCTAATTATGCTGAGTTTTTCCGGTGAGAAATCCAACATTGGATTGGATGGGCAACCATCTCTCATCCGGCGGTGATACTCGGGTATCTCAAAACACGTCGAGGTTTTCCGGTGAGAAAGTCCAACTCTGGCCTGGGTGGGCAACCACCTCTCACCCAGCGGGGATGCACTGATATCCTTAACAAGTCGAGGTCTTCCGGTGAGAAAGTCCAACTCTAGACTAAACTGGTGCAACGAAAACCACGGTGTTACGCAATTCCGCTTTCGAGACCCACCAAGAATACAGGCTCAAGCCCTGCGATACTCTGAACCTCTTGTGGTCCTCTGGGGGATCTCGTGTAGTTCTTTCGGGGACCACACTGGAGACCACGGGACTTAACGAGGACCACAGGCGTAAACTCAGTAAGATCACAGGGCGGTCGTGGTGGTAGAAGTGAACGAAGAAGAAGAAGAAGAAGAAGAAGAAGGAGTGACACATTAAGCAACTTATGATCACACAGCTGCTTCCTACTTGGAAAGAAAAGAAGAAAAAAAAACAAGTTCATATACAATTTGGCTACTCATTAAGAACTTTGGCTCCCTCCCCCCACCCCACCCCCTATCTTCTTTATTTTGTTTCGTCTATTTTTTGTCTTAATTTATATTTTCCTTATTTCATTCATTCATTCATTCTTTCTTTCTTTAGATTTATTACTATTTGGTTACTTTATTCAGCAGTTTCGAATAAAATTCACACTCTTCCCATTTTACCTGCAGAAGATAGTTGTGAAGTTAGGTCTCATCTCCTTACCACCAGGTTCATGCCCTGTCACCTTATCTGGTGCATTATGTCATACTGAGCTGTCAGATATTGTTGTGGAACATGTTATGGTACCTGGTACGAGTTTTAAAAAAAATCAACATCACATAGAAGATGTAGCCCTAGCAGCGTTCCAGCGTTATTTTTTTACAACGCAAACTATCACTTCACTTTTCTATCACATAGATTAATAGCATATGTGTATCACTTATAGGGGAGTTCTGATACACTGCACATTTGTATCACTTATAGATGAGCTGTGATACACCGCACATTTGTATCACTTATAGTTGAGCGCCACTACAAGAATTTATAATTTTTAAAGAAAGAAAAAAAAGGAAGAAAAAAAATTGTTGAAAGTAAATCCGGTGACCTTTTTTCTGTTTGTAGGAATTGAACAACTCAGAATTCAGTTCTGTCTGAGGCAGAGATATGAGAACAACCAAAATGGTTCTGTTATCAAAATCAGTTTTTCTTGAGTTGGCGACGACGTATTCGCCAGGGCTGGATTCGCCAAATCACCCAAATGATGGACAGAAGGAATATGATGCAGAGAGCGTTTCACATAATATATTCAGCTATCACGGGAGGCTGTTATTCCAGTGGATATGTAATGCTATATTGTGCCAATCTATCGATCTGTTTGGAACGTTCAGCAATATTATCAACATAATTTGCTTCGCCAAGCAAGGCTTCAGTGATCCTGTCAATATCAGCTTGCTAGGTAGTTGATTCACGTATTCGTTTACAGTGTAAATGTTTCAAATAATAAACAATCAGGCTTTCACTTAGCATAGTAGCAGATCGCATTGTTAGCCTTTGAAAAATAAGGGCCTGTTTGTCTATTATTTATCGAAAAATAACCATACAGTACTGGAGCCTGAATGGCCGAGTAGTTAGGCGCTCGGTTTACTAATCCGGTGGTACTGGGCTCAAGTTCCACCAATGGGTTTTTTTTGTGGTACACACAAAAAAGAAAATGGCCCCAGGGTCCGCCCAGCCTCTAAAATGGGTACCAGGGAAATCAAGGAAGGCGAATGCGGTCATGCGTGATACTGACCACATCACGCTTTAATGCGTGAAAGGCCTTGGAGATAAGGGCCTAACGCCGTATCCCCAATATGGCTAAATGACATGGGAACTGAAGTTTTACATTTCTCTTTAACCATACAGTACTGCGTTCTAATATAAGAGCGATGTTATAATTATTATTGGTATTTGGCGGCTTATTATTGATGGATTACGCGCAGTCTGCCATTTTTTTTGTAGAAAGATGTTACATCCTAATTACAAATTAATAGTTTCAATTTCCAGTTAGATCTATTTTGATATTCCACACATCAACAGCAGTTTTGTGTCTTTGAGCAGTTGCCGTTATCTGTTGTGTTGTGGTTCCTTAAGTCTTCACCTGCATTTTGGTAAAAAGATGAGACTTAAGAAATGCTTACTCCGAAAGTGAGCGAACATGCATAACTAAATCTATCATGCATCAAGAGGAACCTGGATATCAACACGTGACGTTACTGACCAGATGCGGGGCATATTCAGACTTAAGAGATATGGATGTTTTCTGGAAATATTAAATTTTTATTTCTCGATATTAACATAAAACACAAAGAAAATATCAATCGGACAAAAAGGTGAAAAAATAAACATTTTCCGTTGTGTGTTATTTCCATAGGCTTGGCGGTCTCCGATCTTGGATGTCTGGTCACGCTGATATTTCTCAACTTGTGTCACACTCCAGCTTTCCGTGAGTCTGACCTGCCTTTTGACGCGTTTGAGTTCCAGTATCTGACGTCTGGCTGGCCTCACGTTGTTTTCAGTCGCATAACCAGTTGGATTACAGCACTGGTTACACTGGAGAGGTGCCTGTGTATAACCATGCCACTGAAGGTTGATCTATCTATCTATCTATCTATCTATCTATCTATCTATCTATCTATCTATCTATCTATCTATCTATCTATCTATCTATCTATCTATCTGTCTGTCTATCTATCTGACCGCCCGCCTGCCTGCCTGCCTATCTACGTATTTGTCTGTCTATATATATGTGAATTTTACTCATATATACCTTCCATCCAACCATATATATATATAAGTCTTTTTTTCAGGTAAAGACCATTGTGACATCGAGGAGAGTCTCTATAGCTGTTGTGTGCATCTTTACAACATTCATATGCAGCGTCTCACCTGTGTACTGCGTCAACAGTTTGGGCATGAAGTTTTTTCCAATCAAAAATAAAACTCTCCTGGGTTTAGTTTCTACAGGCAACCGGGAAAGCATTGAGAGAGTGTCCTTCGCCATCAACAATATTTTTGCACCGTTCGTCGGATTCGCGGTCGTCTTTGTCAGCACCGTCATTTTAATCATCAAACTGCAGGAAAAAACAAAATGGCGGCAGAGGGCTGTAAAGTTGAACAGTTCTAACGAGACTTCCAAACGTGACAGGAAGATAGCCAAGATGGTGATGACGATTTCTACGCTCTTCATTGTCTGCTTTATTCCTTCATGTATTTTCTTTGTTGCTATGATATTAGAGCCGGGATTCGCCATTGATGGGAAACATCAAGACGTATTTCTAATAGCGTTCAGTTTTGGGTTCATCTTAGAGTCCACTAACTCTGCAGGGAATATTTTCATCTATTATCGTATGAGTAGTAGATACAGAGCTGTGTTCCGTCATATTTTCTGTCTTCGCAAAGAAGATTGATGACCTAGGAGATTTTTATAAAATAAATTTTTATCCTAAATATTATCAACCAACAAAGATTGTATATTCCAGTTGAATTTGAACATTTCTGACTCCCATAGAAATTATACATAGGTAAGCAGCCATGTTTAGGGGCATCTTATATTGGTTTCTTTATGCAATTTGCTATAAATGTGTAACAGTATGTTTTGAGTAGGGTATTCAATCCCATACATGTGATTGTAATACTGCCTCTGAGCCAGTGTTTGTAAATAGGCTGCTCTTAAGCTATACTTCTGAGTCAAGAAACTCAAGATTCTTCGCGCAAATTATTGGTATTTAAATGCCGAGAAACTGAGTGGGAGTACAGGTACGTGAGACTGCGAGAATGGATTGAGAAAGAAAAAGTACTTAGCACTTGAGCGAGCCCACGTTTAAGTTGTGAATGGTCCGATGAACAAGTAGTAATGTCGTGTAGTGAGTGCAAGGATTTTTGAATATTTCTTCGCTGAGGGTCAGTGGTCGATTCAACTATCAAGATCTGTATGGACGAACTCGTTCTGATCACTTTGACGCTACTTGACATCCCTATGCTTCATCAATCCATTCATCATCATGTATTGATGAACCCTTAAAATGCTTCGATGTTGTTCTAGAGCGGCTTGTTGGTTACTCCAAGGTTTATTGTTCGTCTTAGTGAAGTGTGATGTCGATGAGGAGAAGATTCTGTCTACCAGGACTGGTGTTGTTGTTGTCGTGGTAACCTTTGTGTCACATGAATTAAAACCATCTCACTGAAGCATGCTTAATTAAAGCAGACTAGAGAGAGAGACCATCAAAAGAGGTGTCGTGATGACCACTACGTTACCATGATTAAAGTGGTGCTCTTGTCCACCACTACGTCATGCCGGCATAGGTGTACTGCTCTTGTCCACCACTACGTCATGCCGGCATAAGTGCACTGCTCTTGTCCACCACAGCGTCATGCCGGCATAAGTGCACTACTCTTGTCCACCACTACGTCATGCCGGCATAAGTGCACTGCTCTTGTTCCACCACTACGTCATGCCGGGATAAGCGCATTGTCACCAGTCGGCTGTCTTCATGTTCACGGTTGGTGCTGTCCAGGCGCCATTTTTCCCGACGACATTACATGGACATTCTGCATGGCCACTTCATCAAGCTGCCTATTGTGATGACCCCCGCCCCTTACATGCAGTCAAGTGTACGTACATGAACTCTTCCTGTTACCAGTGCCCGTATGGTTGTTCAGGTAGTCTGTGGCAAGTAGTGGCCCTTTATCTGTTACAACCATTGCTCGTGTGGTTATCCAGACAGCCCGTAATCAATACCTGTCTCTTTTATATGTGGCAACCATTGCTCTTGTGGTTGTTCAGATATCTAGTAAGTAAGCATTGCCTGTTACAGTGTCTGTGGCAACCATTGCTCTTGTGGTTGTGCAAATATTCAGTCCGTAACCACTACCTGTTCTATGTATGTATCAGCCATTGCTTTTGTGGTTCTGCATATAGTGACAGATGGCCAGTTTGTTCCAGACCAGAGATGTATTGTGTGAGCTTCTTCGTGATCGCCACTTCCTGTGATGCTAGGAGACATTAACATGGATTTCAGTGTGGTCGTTGACGTTATCGTGACACTGTTGCTTTCAGGACAGAACTACGCTGGTCAATGTACACTGTTTTGAAAGAAGATGCTAATGTACGGACTGTCATCAGATTCTGAAGATAAGCCAATGATACCTGTATTCCTCCTCCTCCTCCTCCTCCTCCTCCTCCAAGAAAACAGTTGTTGAATGGTAAAGTCTTGATCAACAGATTGACACTGACTTGCATCCATTACCTTGGTGGAAGTTACAGGAGGACAAATATCCAATTCTGGTTAAGTTAACTACAAAATATTTAGCCATCCCCCGCGAGTAATGTACTTTCATAGGACATGCAATGAGAAGAGGGGGCATTGAAAATATTATAACAACAGGAAAAATAGAAGGAAGAGGATCAAGAGGAAGACCAAGAGAAATGATACTGGACAGTCTGACGGGATGGTGTGAGAGGAGATCACCAACTGAACTGATGGCCTGCATGAAGGATCGCGAACTCTGAAGAAGCATAATAGCCAACGCCAGTCGGCACGGCACATGATGATGATGATGAAATGTGTATGGTCATGATTGCTCTGAAGACATCTTCACCCTTAATGTTTCAAGTTCTGCCACAACGCACCAGGTTCTTACTGAGCTCAAGAAAATACTGCCACTCCTGCAGTCACTTCTCTAACCCCACTCACCAACGTAGACAACACAACATAAGCTTAAAAAAAAGAAGATATAATTCATTCTTCTTTTCTTAACATAGATTTCAACGTACAGTACCAACACACACTCGTCAACAAAACACGTGCCAGGACCAGTAACTCGACTCCCCGGCAGTCACGTGACAGAAACAAGACTTCAACAACTCGACACTGACCAACACACACTGCACCAACCAGCCGTTCTGCTTGGCTGCGCAAATTCTTACACAGCAGTTCACGATACTAAACACACAACATTCAGCATATAACAAGCATCAGAAAAGATCATTCCAACAGGGAGACTATTGCCTCTTAGCACTTAATCATTGTCGTCTCAATATGTCCCACCGGACTGTGTCCATAGAAGCAACGATAAACTTAAATTTAAGCATAATCAAATTGTAGTCGCACAGTAAAACATATTCAAGAACTAGCGACCATTCTTCCGTGCAGTGTATCAGGAGACCGATCCTCAATATCACAAGACATTTAATAAAGCATTAATCAGTCGCATACATCATCATCAGTCAGTAACATACAGAGAAAGAACTTCAAAAGCATAACAAATATCCCTTTACACATTTGAAGGAAAAAATTATCACGGCACAAAACTCTGGCCAACCAGGGCCCTTCCTTCTTCCTCGACTCGTCCTATGAGTCTTCTCTCTGCATCACAGGAATCTCCTACCTCACCAGCCAACAGCTGAACACGAGTAAGCTATCTCTCTGCATCAGCAGGAATCTCCTACCTCACCAGCCAACAGCTGAACACGAGTAAGCTATCTCTCTGCATCAGCAGGAATCTCCTACCTCACCAGCCAACAGCTGAACACGAGTAAGCTATCTCTCTGCATCAGCAGGAATCTCCTACCTCACCAGCCAACAGCTGAACACGAGTAAGCTATCTCTCTGCATCACAGGAATCTCCTACCTCACCAGCCAATAGCTGAACACGAGTAAGCTATCTCTCTGCATCACAGGAGTCTCCTACCTCACCAGCCAATAGCTGAACACGAGTAAGCTATCTCTCTGCATCACAGGAATCTCCTACCTCACCAGCCAACAGCTGAACACGAGTAAGCTATCTCTCTGCATCACAGGAATCTCCTACCTCACCAGCCAATAGCTGAACACGAGTAAGCTATCTCTCTGCATCACAGGAATCTCCTACCTCACCAGCCAACAGCTGAACACGAGTAAGCTATCTCTCTGCATCACAGGAGTCTCCTACCTCACCAGCCAACAGCTGAACACGAGTAAGCTATCTCTCTGCATCACAGGAGTCTCCTACCTCACCAGCCAACAGCTGAACACGAGTAAGCTATCTCTCTGCATCAGCAGGAATCTCCTACCTCACCAGCCAACAGCTGAACACGAGTAAGCTATCTCTCTGCATCACAGGAATCTCCTACCTCACCAGCCAACAGCTGAACACGAGTAAGCTATCTCTCTGCATCAGCAGGAATCTCCTACCTCACCAGCCAACAGCTGAACACGAGTAAACATCGACACCTACCCATAAAAAAAACTCCACTGACTACCCATCTTGGACACTAGCCCTTTACGCAACAAACCGGAGATCGGCACATATCATACCTACCAACTTTTTCTGGGATCTCCCCATCCCAAGGCTTCAACCGGGAGTCAGTAAGTCAATGGCACGAGTTCCAACATGCTTCCACCAAGTGCCCCACAGCTGGACAGCCGGCGGCCTCTATCGGACATCGGACAGCCGGTGACTGCCAACTGTCTGGGCTTGTGCCTCGAACCCCGACACAGTTGTCCTTGCTCACCAACTTTACCTGCACGATTCAACCGTCCATGTGGCCACATTGTGTGTATATATATACATACATACATACATACATACATACATACAGAGAGAGAGAGAGAGAGCCAAACTGGACTTGTCCTCACATCCCTTTATAATAGGATTTTGGTAGTCTTGTTCTTTCTGTCTGTACTGTTGGTGTGTACAGTGTGTTAATGGGGCTTTACTTAGGCTGTATCGTATCGTAGTGATCACGTTATGCACGTGAACAACAGGTTAGACTTTCATCTTGAGTTGAGGTTACTGGACTAGTTATACACATAATTCCAGCTCTCACTCTCACTTGCTAGATTAGTTACACACTGTTCCAGACATACTTCTCATCCAGGCTCGTTCAAAACCTCACGTTGACGATAACTGGTACAGATAGTCAAGTAAATCCTGGGTAACGGTGACTTGGAACATTTATTGATGGAAGGATGATAATGTTGATGAAAATAACATTAAATCTGACTGCCGGCTGGTTATCCCTGCCATGTGGCCAGTCCATTCATACGTACAACCGCAGTACAACTATAACGTTCATATGTTCCACGAAGACATCACACCGCTCAAAAAACGTCCACACAGTTCCACGTTCAAACCAAAACTGACTCCACGCACTCAGGCCCACGTGACCTTCTCGAAGGATCTCAACAGGAGAAAATTCAAAAAAGAAAAATCCATAATAATGCCCTTACTAGCAAGCCAACAGTTGTTACATGAATACTGCTATACCTTGAACCGACCAGTGTAAATAAACTGGTCTGCCAGTGTAAATAAACTGGTCTGTTTAAATAACTGGATGAACGAATAATTTTTTTAATCAAAGAATCAGTTATTCTTCATCTTCATATTCTTTTAAAGACATCGTCATTTCAATGTGAAGTGGTTTTAAAAGAATGGGTTACTTTTAGCTGTCGATCGATGAACTTAGTGTTTCATTGCTTATTCAGGTATTTATGTTACACAAAATGTTATTAAACTAACTGGAATAATCTAATATACGCAGGCAAGCGGTAAAACTCTTATATCTCTGACCATATCTCTGGGCTATTTCTTCTTTACAGAACAATATTAATATGCTTGAAGGAAGTATGTAACATTTTGTTTTATACGCTGTCAGTTTCGATTAAAAAATAATTGTGCGTTTAATTGTGAGTGATTTTTTAAAAAATTCAACAATAAAATGAAGTAAAACACAAACTGAATACTTGTGTCTCTACAAGAAAAATAACCGTTTATTTCGTAAAATCGTCCACAATAATTTTTTTTTTAAGTTTCAAATTAGTCTGTAAGGGGTACTACCTATTTTTTGCTTTCGTCATGTAATAAATCAAAATTGATGAAGAACTGATCTTTCTGGTGAGATTCAGTGTCACTTTGGAATATGACTGGACAGGCCTTGGGCAGATTTGGCAATACTAGACCAGAAGAAAGTAAAAAGATAAAAGGAATAATGAGTAGAGAAACAAATGTAAGAAAGCACGATTTTATTGGTGATCGAATTATTCAGTTCATCGAAGAAAACTTTACCAAAGTAACATTAATTTTGTGAAGTTATTGGTTCAGTTTTATACTTTTATAGGCCAAGATTGTCGTATTCCTTCAGTATCGAAAGAAGGAAAAAAAAAATGATCAGATTTCCTAAAATGTGTAGGTAGAAACATTAATTTCGTTTGAGATCATCTGCGTCCTCTGTTTCCTGCAATTTATTTTTAACATAAACTATCTCCACCTGTTATAAGGTAAAGGGGAACAACCAAGTTCAACTTAACGCGAGCACAAGCAGCGTCTAATAAATGATTCTGTGTGAGTTTTGATGTATGCACTGAAGTCCTGTTCATCTCATCAAATATGTATCGTTCAGGTGACATATGACGTGCAAATTATGAATAACTCTCCTCAATAGCAAGCAATTTTATTATTTCCGGCAATAGCATTGTTTGGCGATATATCCAGACTTTGATATTTTACGAAAGATGTAACCATCACTTCCAGTTCAATGTTTACAAGTTTTGTTTCTAGATTTGATCCGTCAAACGTTTATGATGTAAATGCGTAGAAAGTATAAATAAGGACATTAAATGACTGTTGCTACAGTGTGACAAAAAGGCCTAGCGTGACATGGCAGCCGGGAAAACGTATTCGCCATGTTCCTGAAGCATGTCTCTTAAATCTGCCATGATGCATACATTGACCTATTGCCGCTCATTCACTGTTCGTTGCTGTATTATGTTTTTGTTTTAGAATAGACCCTCAGACGAGTTCTCTAGAACTAGCAGCTATTTGCACGAGTTTCGTCTCTGCCAGCAACGACATTCTATGATCATTTGTTTATAAAGAACGTGACAAAGTACAGCGAGTATCAGGTTATATAAAATAAAGCGATGCAACCTCTTCTAAAGTTTGATGATATTCCTCTGAATATTGTGTAACAGCGTTACATGACATATGTCAAATAAATCACGGAGACTTGCATGCCAACTTCAGTAACGACCACGGGTATCCAGGGAAGCCTGGGGGTGTGACACATGTTTGCCCTCACTAATAGCAACGTGTGTTAAAGATTAGGGACATTTTCATCGATTTTTTTTCCGAGAACGTGTAATATAAAGTAATTATTTTTGACAAGTTCTCCTTTACATCATCAGCGTGTTCCATTTTTCTTTCAGCCTGCCATAATTTTTTAAAAGTTAAATGACTAATAATTATTTATCACCGAGAGTCAGTTCACGTCCTTTCATATTTTTAATTTATGCTTTGTTCTCTGAAAGAACATTATTTATCAAAGTGTTCTCCGAGGTATCTGACTGGCTAAGGTCAGCAATTTGAGATATAGAACTACAAGTCAGTTAAGATTGATCACGAGTTCTGTTCACTGTAGCTTGAGAACACGAACAAAGGTTGATCTGCATCAATTATATAGATATAAAACAGGGAATTATTCTAAAATGTTTCAGCTGAAAGTGAAAAATAGTCAAAACATAAGAATCAGACAGTTAAAATATTTCAAACGCGTCAAGAGGTAAAATGTGTAATCAAATCTATACTCAAAGTGCTCAAAGGAAAATGTGATAGAAGTAAGAGCAAGAGGACGACAACGAAGTAGATGGATGGACAATAAAAAGAAACTGCTAGACTGAGCTTGATCTGGGTCAAAGTGAAAACAGACACTGGGCAATTAGGGGGGGGGGTCTTTAGACAGAACATTATGATGATGATGAGCGTTCGAGAATTGCTTTACTTTTCCTTCAAATTTTTGTTTTTGAAACTTTAGTGTAACCTATCCAGAAAGTATAGATGTAATAACATTATTATAACAAATAGTTTAGTTTAACTCATCCAGAGAGTATAGGTGTAATAACATTATTATAACAAATAGTTTAACTCATCCAGAGAGTATAGGTGTAATAACATTATTATAACAAATAGTTTAACTCATCCAGAGAGTATAGGTGTAATAACATTATTATAACAAATAGTTTAGTTTAACTCATCAAGAAAGTATAGTTGTAATAACATTATTATGACAAATAGTTTAGTTTAACTCATCCAGAAAGTATAGGTGTAATATATAAATATTTTTTTATGTAACCAGTCCAAGTGATGTAGTCACAAACAGTGACTCATTCATTCATTACAAAACTCAGCTTTCAAATTCATTCATTCATTCATTCATGGGACCTTCATTCATTCATTCATTCATTCGTGTGATATGTCCTTTCCAGAACATTGCCCCTCTCACAGCCTCCCTGAATGTAAAACTGTTTTGCTCACGTTGACCGCGCCTTGCAGTGACACATTCACTTTCCGTGATGTCTCGAGACCACCTGCGGCGAGGTCGTCCCTTTTCTGTTTTTTGCCGGGCGCTCTGCCTTCTAGTACCAGCCTCTTCAAACCTCTGTTTTGTGTCTCTTGATGTGTATCTCAGCTTTCTAATTTGTATGGTGTTAACGAGCTAGTTTTCTGTGACGCCTAATCACATCAGTATATCTTTATTTGGCTTTCGTTCTATCGATGATATTCTGTAACATTTCATTTCAAATGCTGTTTATTCTCTTTTCTAGTGATTTGTTAAGTGTCCATGTTTTACATCCGCACGTTGCCATCTGGAATATGTAAGCTCTTAGTAAAGATAACTTTGTTTTCTTCTTGGTACTTCGCTATATACCCTTCATTTGTGCTAGTTTCTGTGATGAAACTGCAATTCCTCTTTTGATTTCCACTGCTCAGTTACCATTGATGGTGATGAGTGAACTTAGATATTCGAATTTATATACGTTTTCAGGCTTTTGATGGTTCTGTGTAATTTTGGGCTTGCTTCTCATTAATTTGGTTTGTTTTTTAGAGTATCAGATGTTACACTTCTTCTGAGCTGTTTGATAGAAGGATAGTATCGTTATCAAATTTCTGGAATCCGATGTTTAAAGAGTCAAATTTAGCTGTTTCCTGTTAAGCTCTTGCATTCTTCATGATGTTTTCGGCGTAGATGTTAAACAGGTATGGACAAAGAATACACCCTTGTCTTACGCCCTTTTTTGCGTCAAACCAACCCGATGTTTCGCCATCTATCCTCACTGCTACAGTGAGAGTAGAAAACTTTCTCATACCGCCGGAAATTTCTGAGGTTGGGCTGGGAAAATCTCATTGTTTTAGAAATAGCGGAGACTACAATGAAAGATAACGTGAGTCAGTGTTTATTTTTTAGTTTAGATAACTAAGGCTGTTATTATTAGTATTCTAATATCAAAGTAAGATTCTACCATCTGTAGTGCGTAGACATTGATTTGACAGCACTGAAGTTAACATTAATGTATGGTGCATAGTCTCACAACACTCATGCATATATTAATCTGGTAGCACTGTTGTGTAGTCGATAATTTAGTGGCGCTATTGCATAATGCATATTTTTTAGAACTGCTTCATATAAAGCCAATCTCACTATAGAGAAAATAACTAAAGTGAAATATAACACACTGGTTCACAGACATCTACAGACTTGGCATCTGACTCCAAGACATGAGTTCATTAAACTACCAGCCCGACAAACCGCTAACGCTGTCATACTTAAACTTGTCATTGTCTGATTCAAAGAAGTACCATAAATACAGGGAAGCTGAATCGTCCGACAAGGTCATCAGCGACCAGGGCCTTTTGATCTCTCAGTGGGTCCTTTTTGCCTTAATTTGTCAGGCTATTGATATATTTGGAACCGTGACGAACGTTATCAATATTATCTGCTTCATCAAGCAAGGATTCAAGGACCCAGTAAACGTCAGTTTCTTTGGTAAAACTGTTTGCCGTAGCTCATTCCTATAAGTGTACTTAAATGTTTTAGTTCCAGCTAGACGTGCCAGTCCAGACTTGTTCGCAATACACCAGTATAATATTGTTAGGTCACGATCAATTTCTTACTACTTTTCTTTCATTCACGTTGGTATCTTGTATGTTTTACAATACAGCACCGTGCTATATCTACGTAATGTCTGACTCACTCCATTGATCTTTCTAAAAATGTTCATGTGCCCTTCAGTTTCTGAACTTTTCAGTAAATGTCATTGCTCCTCTGTACCAGAACAGATCAGCTTTCTCGTCAACTTCGTAGAGCCATTAAGAAATATGTGCCTTACGATCTGTGTCAATGTGAAGTGCCGCCGTGTGGAAAACCATGATATTGCGTAAGGTTTCCCGGATGTCCGCTGTCTTTCTTACATTTCTAGACATACAAATTCAGCCCACTCAGTACTTACAACTAAATGTAGTCATAATTAATGGGCTTCTCAACAATTTCAAAAGTCTATTTTAAGATGGAACAATTACAGTTGAGAAGGTCGTAAATCACATTATGTTTTTTTTTTAACTAATTTAATTTCTGTCCAGATAACTTGGTGAGATTAATTTCTTAAAATACGAGAGAAATAAAATCATTTTACATAACAAGAAACGCACAGCAGAATGAAGCATTACATCTATTACTTCTCATGTTTATAAATTCTATTAATTATTATTCTATTGCTTATTATATAAGCAAATATATAACATTGTCTTGACGAGCTTGTGACAGATTTACAAATGTGGACTCTCACAGATTTTATAACCTCATTCTTATATCTTATATCCTTCCCGTGCCCGTTAAACGTCACATAGGGCTCGCAAAGTAGTTCGCCAATTTTTCCTGTCTTCGGCGAGTCTTTCAACCTCATCAAAGGATTTTATACCTGTTAATTTGGCCTCTCTTAATAATGTCCTCTTCAGAGTTTCACGCGGTCTGCCCCTTTTTCTTCGGCCTGTTGTGTTCCACTTGATAGCTTGTTTTGGGATTCTCTGATCATTTCTTCTCATCAAGTGACCAACATATGTCCATCTCCTTTTCCTGATCACCCATGAGACTGGTTGTTGTTCAGTCATCTGTCTTATCTCTGCATTGTTCTTGAATTCATTCCACTTGATGCCGAGTATTTTCCTTAGGCATTTGTTTTCAAAAGAGTCTAATTTCTTTTCTATTTCTTTAGTTGTTTTCCAGCTTTCACATGCATAAATGAAGGTGGATATTACATTTGAATTGAATAGTCTTAACTTGGTTTTTGTGCTTATAACTTTTGAATTCCATATGTTCTCAAGATTCTTGAAGATTGATGCTGTTTTTGCAATTCTGATCCTAACTTCCTTTCTAGTGTCACCATCCTGGTCTATGTAGCTGCCAAGGTATGCAAATTGATTGACTTCTTCAATATCTGTCCCTTCTATGTGTATTTTTACATTTTGATTGATGGGAATTTTCATTATTTTTGTTTTCTCCTTGTTAATTTCAAGTCCTATTTTGCTAGCCAGTGAAGACAGGCTATCTGTTTTTTCTTGCATGAAATTCACATTATTACTGATAAGAGTTATGTCATCAGCAAAATCAAGATCTTCTAGTTGGGTCCCATGTACCCAGTCAATACCTGTGTTACCTGTGCAACATTTTTTCATTATGAAGTCTATTGTAATCCCAAAAAGTAAAGGAGACAGTATACATCCTTGTTTCACGCCTGTTTCAATCTGGAACCATTCACTCATCCTTTCTTCTGTCTTGACTGCACAACCATATCCATTGTATAAGTCCTTAATGATGTTGACAATTTTAGATGGTATTCCATATAGACATAAAATTCTCCATAATGAATCTCTGTGTATGCTGTCAAATGCCTTTTTAAAATCTATGAAGTTCAGTATTAATGGTTTCTGCTTTTCAATATGTTCTTCAAGTATTATTCTGAGAGTAAAGATCTGGTCGAGACAGCTTCTCCCTTTTCGAAATCCTGCTTGTTCTTCTCTCATTACAGTATCCACTATATCTTTGAGTCTATTCAAAATGACCTTGCAAAATACTTTTGACACAACTGATATTAAGTTTACTCCTCTCCAGTTGTTACAGTCACTAAGGTTGCCCTTTTTTGGTATTTTAACAATGATTCCTTTCTTCCAATTAGAAGGGACCTTTTCTTTTGTAACCTCATTACAAGCGTTTTATACAAAGCTTGTTATAATGTATTTTATTTCTTCATTTTCTTATAGTCCGAGCTGTACCACTGCCCTCAGCGGTTCGTATCATGACACTCAGTTTATCCTGTAATGGTGTATTTCAATTTTAATGGTAACAGGCCGATTTTTAATATACTCACCCTAGTATTGAACAGTATTAGAGTTCCTTGTCTTTGACGACACAACTACTTCTATTTAATGATTCGTGACTAAAGCAAAACCAAAGCAGGTGTTAGTCAAAGCCTAGTTAGCCTAAGTTGTCCTCAGACATCTCGATGTTGACAAGTAAAAGAACCCAGTACTTATGTTTTATGGAATATGGCTAAGGTTCTAAACGTATTTCAGGACCACTTATATATGTAACTTTCTTCATTTACGGAGTTCCTTGTTAGGCATTTTGGCCGAATACGATAAGAAATAACATCTTGCTGGCAGAAATGCAAATGAAGCCACTGACTTTGGTTACCGAGAACAGATGGTGCAATGTACTCCAGGTTATGGAAAACTCATTACCAAAAATATTGCTGAAACTGATACCTCAGGGAAACAGCAAAGGAAACATGGAGAAGATCAAAAGTGAGAATGTTGAGTAATAGACCTGGGTGAAAAAAAAAGACAAAGGACAGGCGTTTGTGGAAAACCCTTGCGTAAGCCCCGTGTTCCTAGGGCACCTAAAGGTCCAGAGAGAGAGAGAGAGAGAGAGAGAGAGAGAGAGAGAGAGAGAGAGATATGTTGAGCATTCTGAATGTTTTCAATTCGAGCTGCTGCGCAGCAAAACATATTGAAGAGGTTGTGAGACTGTTACAAGGTGAGATCACAGTGAAGGTAAGTAAAGAAATACCACACTTAGAAAACGCTTCACAATTACTGCACAACGTGGTTTCAAAAAATAAATCACATAAGCATAAACCATTTCTTAGGCTTCATTATTAAATCTTTGATTATTTGAAATCTCCGTCACAGCGGGATTGTTGTCATGTACCTGATCACGAGAGTTACATAAAAACTAAATATCTCTTCTAGTATTACAAGATATTCTTCTTGAGCTCCGGCAGTCTTTAATGCTATACATAAAAAGCTTTAGGTTCAACTTTGTGTCACTTAATACAGCTTCAAATGACTGACATAAATGAATGAACAGATTGCGATATTGGAAGAAAGTTATCAACAACAAAAAAATCTCCGACAATTGTTTTCTTAATTACACTTATTATTTTAGTTTTTTTTTATTCGTACACTCTCAGACGTCCAGCTGGATATCTCTGAAGAACGCAGCAATCCGCCTTAGATCGTTGACATCCCCGTACAGCTTGGTCCGGACTGATATCCTTAATGGCCGTAAATGTCCCTCTGGTTCCTCATATGCAGAACAGATCCTGAGTGTGGCATTTTTCCAGTGCTCCAGCCTACACTCGTCTTTTAGTATTGTGATAAACTGTTCTCCTCAAATCTAGAACAAAATTCTCAGTCCTTGTAAAAATGATTTTTTTAAAAATTGTTCATAAGCTGCCAGAACCCGTTTAGTTCCCATAGTTCCTTGTGATCAGTGATACAGAAGTCGGTGATGAAATCGGGAAAACAAAATCTAGATCAACGAATGAATGTCAAACATCCAACATATCCTACAAATCTAGATCAACGAATGAATGTCAAACATCCAACATATCCTACAAATCTAGATCAACGAATGAATGTCAAACATCCAACATATCCTACAAATCTAGATCAACGAATGAATGCCAAACATCCAACATATCCTACAAATCTAGATCAACGAATGAATGTCAAACATCCAACATATCCTACAAATCTAGATCAACGAATGAATGCCAAACATCCAACATATCCTACAAATCTAGATCAACGAATGAATGTCAAACATCCAACATATTCTACAAATCTAGATCAACGAATGAATGTCAAACATCCAACATATTCTACTATCGTTTTCTTCTACCGCTTGAGGAACCTTATCAAAAGTTGTCGAAAGCTTGAGCCCTGTTAGAAAAGAAGATCCTTTGACCTGGATTGACACATGCCACACACTAATTTCACTGGCGACTGACTTTGGATATAATTTCGATTCGCCTGGTCTGTAGCACTCAGTCTCCCTCCACCCCAGTCCTTCCCCCACCCCTCTCCCCACAGTTAATTGTTTTAAGTGGACCCCTCTCTCCTTACTTACAGATGACTCACGGTATAGATGGATTTTTTTAACACCGTAGACGTTACTGAAATTATGTTCTTACAAGTTCTGTTTCTTTCAGGTCTAGCGATTTCAGATCTTGGTTCCTTGATGACCCTGATATACCTGAACCTGAGCCACACCCCGCCTTTCCTGCACGCAGATCTCCCGTTTCATCCTTTAGAAATGGAGTACCTTGTAGTTGCCTGGCCCCACGTTATCTTCACCCGTGTGACCAGCTGGATCACCGCGCTGATTACCGTGGAGAGATGTCTGTGTATAACTGTGCCGCTGAAGGTACGTCAATCCTCCTCCTCCTCCTTCTTCTTCTCCTCCTCCTCCTCATCATCATCATCATCGTCATCATCATCATTATCATCATAATCAGTCTTTCCAGCGAAGTAAGACTGCAATATGCTTATCTGTTTCATGAGGTATTTCTGAGATACAGAAATAACAATAGCCACGACATTTAGGAATTATCTTCTAAGACATGCAGACAGAATTATCCTTACAGCAGAAAGTGCATGAAGTTTACCAAAACAAATAGTTAGCAAGGTTATTACAGAACATATTAAAGTGTCAAAACAAAACAAAACAAAGCAAAACAAAAATAGTCGTAATCTCAGAGTAAAAAGGCAGATCAGTATGTATATAAATAAAAATTCACTGTGAAAACTGCATGCATTACACAACAGCAGCTTCTTCTTCTTCTTCTTTTTCTTCTTCTTCAGCTTTCCGTGCCATTAAGGCTCATTGCTGTAGATAAATTTCGCCTCCATTCCTCTCTATTCATATTCTTCTCTCTCCAGTTGGTGACACCAATTTCTTTTATATCCTCTTCTATGTTGTCTTTCCATCTCTGTCTTGATCTACCCCTTGGTCTTGTTTCCCTCATCTTTTGTGCCTACATCATTTTCGTTTGTTTGTTCTCTTCCATTCTTTCTTCATGCCCCAGCCAGCGTCGTCTGTTCAGTTTCAAGACATTTATAATTCGTTGGGATTTAAATAAGCTGTTCAGTTCAGTTTTCTTTCTAGCTCTCCATTCTCTGCTGTTAGTATCTCTTATAGGCCAACAGATTCTTCTTAGGATCTTGTTCTCAAAGATCTGCAATTGTTGTTCTTCTTACTTTGTCGTACTCCATGTTTCTGATCCATACATGACGACTGGTCTTATTATAGTTTTGTAGATTGTTATTTTGGTGTTTTGAGACAGGATTTTGTATTTTAACAGGTGTTGCAAAGAACAGTATATTTTATTCCCTATCCATATCCTGCTTTTAATTTCCTTACTTACTGTGTTGGTTCTGTTGAAGGTTGTGCCTAGATATTTGTATGTTTCTGCTTTCCTAATAATCATATCGCCAACATTTATATAATCTGGATCATTCTGCCTCTGGCCTCTTGTTATCTTCATATACTCTGTCCTATCTTGGTTAATGTTCAAGCCACATCTCTCAGGTGTATGCAGGTATTGATGACTTCTTGCATAGTTTCCCCCACCACGTCGATGTCATCAGCGTGTCCTAGTATTCTAGCTTGTTCTTCTGTACTGCTTTTTTCTTTCACTTTTCTGATTACCTTTTCTAATACTAGGTTGAATAGTAATGGAGATAATGTATCACCTTGTTTTAAACCAGTTCTTATAGAGAATGGTTCTGACTTTCTTCCTCTGTATATTACTATATTTTGTGTATCCTCCATACATATTCTGGTCAGATTGATTAATTTATTAGGTATCTCAAATTCTTTCATAATTTTCCATAAGTTGCTTCTATCTATGCTGTCATATAAGCAATGAAGATATTATGTAGTTCTTTTGCATATTCCCAGTACTTTTCTGCTCTTTGACGTAGATAAAATATTTGATCTATAGTTGATCTATTCTTCCTAAAACCTGCTTGATAGTCTCCCAGTATGTTCTCGCTGTATGGTTTTAATCTATTTAAAAGTATAATAGATAGTATTTTGTAGCTTGTAAGGACATTCCTCTGTAATTTTCACACTTGCTGTTATCGCCTTTTACACAAAATAGCATTAGACAGAAGGAAATCACTATTTAATTCAAATAAAAAATAACGCAAATGTTATTTTAAACTTCATATGAGAGATATCAACAAATGATAGAAAGCCATCATCAGTGAAGAAAATGAATAATACAGTTCTATGCAGAATCAAGATTTCTATATACTTATGAAACGTTGGCAGTAAACAAATGGAACAAACATATAGAAATATGCTTTAGAGGCAGAAGCAAGTGACATTTTAAACATATTAACCTTTCAGGTGTGCAAGTTTTCTGAGTACATATTATCTTAAATAGTTATCTTATCTTCTGAAGTAAACGAGAAATCATATACACTATCATAACAACAACAACAACAACAACAACAATATTACATTATTGGAAACTGGCTGGTCATGTCTTTAAAAAGGAATCAACTGCATACACTACAGCATCTAGACTTAATAAAGTAGAAGTGAGTCTAGATTAGTGCTGGTGTTAGCCTTCCAAGATTTCGAGATGACCGAATGGACAGTGCATTGTCCTCTTGTAAGTGCATTGTCCTCTTGTAAGTGCATTGTCCTCTTGTAAGTGCATTGTCCTCTTGTAAGTGCATTGTCCTCTTGTAAGTGCATTGTCCTCTTGTAAGTGCATTGTCCTCTTGTAAGGGCGTAGTCACTAAGCCGATCCAAGTCCACGGTTCGAGCCACGTTTACTCTTTTACTTCTCGTCTGTTCTCGCCTCGAAAGTGCTTGGTCATTTTCCAGGCAAATAATATAACGCTGTGCTTTATCACTTTGCTCTGAGCAACCTCTCTGTGACCTGTTGATAGAGCAATGATAATACTGTACTACTAAACGACAACATTACAGCCCATGCGCAGTAGTTTACACAGGAGAAAGTTCTATAGGTAATACTGACTTACCGACAGAGTGGATAGTGACTGCTCTACAGAGTGGATGCTGAATGTTCGACAGAGTGGATACTGACTGCTTGTCAAGAGTGGATATTGCCTGCTGTGTTGACCGTTAAAAGTTATAATGAATAGCAAGACTGCGTGAGCCGTTATGAATTTATTGATGAGAATTATAAAAAGAACAAGACAGAAGCTAGTAAAAGCAAATTTGAGAGATGTAGCTTCATTTCACAGAAAAGCTGTTAGTTCTATTGTGATCGTAATTCCTAATTTCTTGATTACTGTTTTTATGCCATTGTTTCAGCTTTGACCATCCTGATGTATGAGTCACTCTCTGTTTCTTCTATTCAACAGGTGAAGAACATTATTAATTCCAAGAGAGTCCTCATTATAATCATTTCCGTGTTCGTGGTCTTGACTGGCAGCGCTACACCTGTGTTCTGCGTCAATAGATTGGGCAAGAAATTTTTCCCCGACAAAAACAAAACCATGATAGGTTTAGTTTTTACCAGGGACCGGGAGAAAGTTGAAGAGATTTCTTTTGCTGTTAATAACGTGTTCATTCCGTTCTCCGCCTTTGCTGTAGTTCTAATTTCTACCGTAACTCTGGTCATTAAACTTGAAAGATAATCAAAATGGCGGATGGAAGCAGCAGCCTCTAGTAATGCTAACGCTACGACTAAGCGCGACCAGAATGTGGCCAAGATGGTGGTCCTGATCTCAACACTTTTTATCGCCTGCTTTATCCCTGTCGTAGTGAACTTTGTAACCATGTTGCTGATACCGGAATTTTCTTTCGATGGTAAAAAGAAAAATCTATTCTTGGTAATGTTCGGCCTTGGCTTAGAATCAATCAATTCCTCCATGAATATTTTCATTTACTACAGAATGAGAGCAGGTACAGGGCGGTGTTTCATCAGATTTTCTGCAGAATCAGAAGGAATTGAAACAGAAATTTGCTTTAAAAAATAATTTAAATCACTATTTTAAAGGTGTGTAAATTCTGAACAGCGTATAGAGTAGATTATTATGTAAACTATTATGTTCAGAAATCTCCTTTTACTTTCTGTTATATTTAGCTTCTATTTTCTTTTATTTTTACGTCTTATTTTCTGTTATTTTTATACATAAATAGACAGCCTGTAATAGTGAGAAAGGAAGATAGATCAAACTTTACATTTAAAAAGTGAAGAACTGAACATCCAGGCTCACCTGACATTCAGCTTTCCATTGCAAAGAGAAAGAGAGGGATTGAATGTGAATGAAATAATGAACTTATATCATATAAATAACGAATTATTTATATAATGAATATTGTTTAGTACTTGAATGTAAATATTTGGACTATTGTACTTCAGAAAACGATTGTAGTTCTGGCGTACAGAGAAAAAGAGGCGGTTATTATCTTAAACATTTTATTTTGTGGAGGCATTTTTTTTCTGAACTTCAAACCACTGAATCAGTTTATAACACCTCACATGATAAAATTTTGCTTATGGTTAAAAAAGACGTTGAATCCTTATTAGAGTCTGAGTACTTAAAAATACTTTATCGTTTGATGTTAGTTGATGGCATTTGCTACCAGCTGAGATCTTTGTGGAACTGAATCAACATTATCTTAGTATCTAATAAAAGTCGACCTATCACAGGAGATCATGAGTCAAATATTTTGTTTTAGTTCTACTGATACTGCAGGAAAACATCTGACGCCAAATGCGAACTAGAACAAGTTTAGTCTAAACTTTTCATCAAATTTAGAACAAACCTTTGTTTTGAAATAAGTCTTCTACATCTGCAAAATGAATAAACATTCTTTTTTTTTTTTTTAGAAACATCGAGAATAGGATGTTTTTTTAAATTCACAAATGAGTCAGCTGTTGGTCTTACTTATATATTCTTTTCCATCGTAGAGTGACTGTAACACTGAATGTGTGTCTCTATGTGCAGATTTAATATCTCTTTACAACATGACTCGCTTGATCTTTGGTGGGCAAGAAACAAGTGCCAAAAGGAACTGGAATAATGAGCGGAAAAAGACTGAAAACATAGAAAATGTGGGCTTCATATAGTTCTTTAAATTAATTACGTACACCGTTTTAAAACTGCGCAAATACAATTTTCTATATAAGATTAACAAGAAAAAAAAATACATTGCACTCAACGAGCCACATAAAATTCTAGAAGTTAAAAATAAAATTTCTGAAATGTTATAAGGCCCTGCGGATTCTGTACTTTGTCTTCATCCGCCCCAAATTTTACACTTGTGATTTCATATCATCAGATCATCAGATCATCATATCATCACATCATTATACCGTTATATCATCATATCATTATATCATTATATCATCATATCACCATTTCATTATATCATCATATCATTATATCATCATTTCATTATATCATTATATCATCATATCTTTATATCATCATATCATCATATTATCACATCATTATATCATCATATCGTTCACATCCCGCCCAGTCCCTTCTTCCGTTCCTGTTCCCCTTCCCTCCTCATCCCCCTTTCCTCTTCCCCTCACTTTATTCAGCCTGGCTTAACTTTAGGCCACATTGCTGAATAATCTCTCCTGATCGCAGACTCACTTGTTTCCCATGGTCGCACAGCGGACTTCATCAGTTTGCTCTGATAAACATAGAATAGTCAGTGTATGAGTATATACACGGAGCCACTGCAGTAAAGCTGTGATACCAAAATGTATAAACTAGGGGGGAAAAAAGTAGGAACAGCTTTATTATTTAACGAGTACACAGTTCCTGACGTTTCGGCGTGAGCCTTAATCGTACAAAAACATACAAGGAAGAAGAAACAGAGAGAGGCGATAAAATATAAATTCACTTGAATGCTATGTTAAAAATAAATAAATCAGATAAAATGAACAGAGCACATAATTGTAACTTGTAAGAAACTGTGGCTTGTCTGACGCTGTGTGACAGAAACGCGCATGGTGGAGTGTAGAGAGTATTTAAATGAAGACTTGGGATGTCTGATATGTGGGTCGTAAATGGAAGAAGAAGTTACAGTGTTCCAGTTAGGAAACAGTGGAGGGAAGAGATAGTGATACAATGGTAATCTAGCCAGGAGAAGGTGAAATATGTGATTATAGTTGGGATAGAGGGGTTGTAATGTGATGCTGTGAGGAGGTTCTGAGCTATGTGTAACAAGTGAGAAGGGAGTCGATCTTAGTGGGGAGGGATTATGATTGTGGAAGAGGAGAATGTTAGGTGTAGCTGAATAATGAGTTGAAACCATGTAGTTCCAAGATCCCACATTCCTGAATGTAGCGGTTCTCAAGCGCTAGGCGGCTTGTCATCTGCGTGACACTGTTTGATGGCTGTTACCAGAAAGTCTGTGTTTAGGGGCATTTAAATGATTTAGGACTGGTTTCGAAGAAAGCTGGGTGATATCGTTCAGATGTTTTTGCATGCAGTCCCCTAATCTGAGGCCAGTTTCACCAATGTAAGTTACTCTGCATCTTTTGTATAAAATGACATATATCATATTGCGAAACTCGCATGTGAATCCCTCATGGACAGTGAGGATAGATGTTTGGAAAGGTGATCATTTTCGTTTGCCAGACTACAGGGCAGGTGACACAGCGAGGGTGGTTACATTTTCTGGTCCTGTATGTTTGTGTATGATTAAGGCTCACATCGAAACGTCAGAACTGTGTACTTGGTAAGTAATAAAGCTCTTCCTACTTTTTTTTCCTAGTTTCTACATTTTGGTAAACACAGAGACCCATGGCGGCTGAATCTATATTCAACACAGTATCTTTAAATCGCGTATTCGTACAGTATTTTTAAATCGCGTGTTCGTACAATATCTTCCTAGCGTGTTCATACAGTATCTTCCTAGCGTGTTCGTACAGTATCTTCCTAGCGTGTTCATACAGTATCTTCCTAGCGTGTTCATACAGTATCTTCCTAGCGTGTTCGTACAGTATCTTCCTAGCTTGTTCGTACAATATCTTCCTAGCGTGTTCATACAGTATCTTCCTAGCATGTTCATACAATATCTTCCTAGCGTGTTCATACAGTATCTTCCTAGCGTGTTCGTACAACATCTTTATCCCGTATTGGTAACTGTCATTTTAACTGTTAATATTTTCACAATCAAAATTTTAACTTTTAATATTTTCACAATCAAAAGGCGATCACACAGCGACAGACCGGTATGTTGCTACCCCTTGTGGCGCTGTTCAACGCTGTAAAGTGTAGTCACAGTCCATGTTCTGTCAAATCTATTGTACATTTGTTGAAGAGTGGCGAACTCATGGCACGTGTGCCAAATATGGCACACATGTATTTTTTTTAACCTCAAAAGTTAAACAAATTTTAAAGTTCAGAACCTGCAGTCACAAAGTGATTTAGCACCTCATAATAAAACAAAAAAGATTAAAACAAATGCACCCTGACATAGTAAAGAAACAAACAGTAAATGGTTGACAGAGTTTTGTACTTAGCGGCTGAAAACAAAGACACTCTATAGTAAGAATTCGACAAAAAAAAATAACAAAGCACTGAGAATTAGTTTCAGTAAGTTAAAATAATATAAACCGTTTCAAATTTCTGATGCTATTTGTGTAAATAGTATCTTGTGCAATATCTACTTGTCTGATATCAAATACATCACTTGGATTACATACTAACGACAGCGATGATTGCGGGTATGCAGACAACCAAGTACCTGTAACAAGTAACAAAATGTTCGCCTTCAGTAATAACAATGTTTGCCGAGGATCAGGTCAATATTCACTGGCTTTCTTCGGAAACTTTCACATTTAAAATTATCATCTTTGACAAGTTCCTATTTACATCATTATAGTGACCTAGAAAAAAAAATGTCACATTCTTTTTAGCCTGCCATAATTATAAACATTTGAAAGATTACTAATTACTTTTCCAAGAGGGCGCATTTCAAATCACTAGGTACTTACATATTTATTTATTTATATTCTACTAACAACAGAAAAGTTATACAATTTTTTTTCTAGGCTGAGGTCAACCAGTCAGAAATAAAAGCACAAGTGAGTTAGGAATGATCACTAGTTGTGCCCAGCAGTTTGAGATGGACATTCATGTGAGCCATGTTTTTCGCCCTTAAAAGTGCAGGATGAAAGTAAACCACATTACGTTGGTCTTGAAATTTTATTAAAATAAGATATCAGAAAAAGGGAATCATAAAATGCGGCAACATATACTGAGTAGAAGTACATGAATTATAGGCAGAAGACAAGGATTTAAGTGATCCAACCGAAACTGTTAAGAGAAATGAAATATGTGACAACCAGATAGTTATATTTGGGCTATATATTAATCACATACATTTTAGAAGATAACATAAAAAAAGCTTCATTGTTATTTAACTATACAATAATATATAGTTATTTATAGAATAATAAACCATAAAGAAAACCATCTAGACGGAAAAGTTGATTGAAAAGATGTCAAGAGAACAATGGCAACGTAGATGAGTTGACGACTTGAAGACATGGACTAGATTCAGTTTAGTCTAGGGCGCTGTAAAACAAAGAACAGATAAAGTTAGAAGGCCATTACAACCAGTCGTTCTGGGGATGATGATGATGATGATCTAAAATTGATTTTATTTTGTTTTGTTTTTTTTTTCATCAAAATATTATAGCTGTGATTACCTCATTTACAAAAAATACTAATACTTCGGTGTAATTCACTTTCGTGTAGTTATAATGGCCCTTATTCGTTCACTAGAAATTTTTCAAAAAGAGAAGCAAGGAAGCTTTCGCACAGAGCAAGAGGTTTAGCACGTTTTTTTTTATGATCAGCATTCAAAAAATAGTAAACAAAGCAGTTTATGGGTGAAAGCAAGAAACTAAAGAATTCACACTCCAAAATTAGGCAGTATGTGGTAGATGGCCAAGTTCGTAGTGCGCTGTTTCTCATGACTAGGCGACTACTCGCCATACACGGCCTCCGTGGTTCCAGCCCCTGGTAGTTCTATTATCGTTGTTCTGTTTCTCACGTCTTGTTCTTTCATTAGAAGACTCAGCTTTCTCATAGCGCCAGAACTTTCTACGGAAAGCTGGGAAAAAACCTCTTTGTCCTATAAATAAAAAAAAGCGGACAGAAAGCTAACAAGAGACAGTACGTGCCAGGTCAGTTAGCTGCACGTACCAACCGAAACTGTTAAGAGAAATGAAATATGTGACAACCAGATAGTTATATTTGGGCTATATATTAATCACATACATTTTAGAAGATAACATAAAAAAAGCTTCATTGTTATTTAACTATACAATAATATATAGTTATTTATAGAATAATAAACCATAAAGAAAACCATCTAGACGGAAAAGTTGATTGAAAAGATGTCAAGAGAACAATGGCAACGTAGATGAGTTGACGACTTGAAGACATGGACTAGATTCAGTTTAGTCTAGGGCGCTGTAAAACAAAGAACAGATAAAGTTAGAAGGCCATTACAACCAGTCGTTCTGGGGATGATGATGATGATGATCTAAAATTGATTTTATTTTGTTTTGTTTTTTTTTTCATCAAAATATTATAGCTGTGATTACCTCATTTACAAAAAATACTAATACTTCGGTGTAATTCACTTTCGTGTAGTTATAATGGCCCTTATTCGTTCACTAGAAATTTTTCAAAAAGAGAAGCAAGGAAGCTTTCGCACAGAGCAAGAGGTTTAGCACGTTTTTTTTTATGATCAGCATTCAAAAAATAGTAAACAAAGCAGTTTATGGGTGAAAGCAAGAAACTAAAGAATTCACACTCCAAAATTAGGCAGTATGTGGTAGATGGCCAAGTTCGTAGTGCGCTGTTTCTCATGACTAGGCGACTACTCGCCATACACGGCCTCCGTGGTTCCAGCCCCTGGTAGTTCTATTATCGTTGTTCTGTTTCTCACGTCTTGTTCTTTCATTAGAAGACTCAGCTTTCTCATAGCGCCAGAACTTTCTACGGAAAGCTGGGAAAAAACCTCTTTGTCCTATAAATAAAAAAAAGCGGACAGAAAGCTAACAAGAGACAGTACGTGCCAGGTCAGTTAGCTGCACGTACCAACCAAAACATATCTAAGTTTATATACGTCAATAAGCCACAATATTTTGGTATCAGCATTAGATTTTATTCACAGTATATAATTTGATAGAACTGTTGTATAGTGCATTCTTTGATGGCCGTGTTTTATAGTCGAACTCACTATAGACAGAATAACTAAATTGAATAATTGACACTCTGTGGTTCACGGACTTCTACTGCGTTACAATCTGATTCAAAAGGCATGAGTTCACTAATGTATAAAAGTGACAAATCGCTAACGATGTCATATGTAAACTTATCATGTCATCACTCCGAACAGGATGATAAATACAGTGAACATGAATCGTCAGCTACGCTTATAAGTGAGGAAGATCTTTTGATCTCTCAGTGGATTATTTTTGCTTTTATTTGTCAGGCTATGGACATATTTGGAACAGTGACAAACATTATCAATATTATCTGCTTCATCAAGCAAGGATTCAAAGACCCAGTCAACGTCAGTTTGTTTGGTAACTTCACAAAGTTCTTTTTTTTTATAAACACGCTTAAACTATCTCTGTTCTTTCTAAAAGTTTTCTTAAGTCGTCTGAGTCCTCTAATTTCCAGAACATTTGTCGTCTGAGTCCTCTAATTTCCAGAACATTTGTCGTCTGAGTCCTCTAATTTCCAGAACATTTGTCGTCTGAGTCCTCTACTTTCCAGAACATTTGTCGTCTGAGTCCTCTACTTTCCAGAACATTTCTTGTCTGAGTCCTCTACTTTCCAGAACATTTGTCGTCTGAGTCCTCTAATTTCCAGAACATTTCTTGTCTGAGTCCTCTACTTTCCAGAACATTTGTCGTCTGAGTCCTCTAATTTCCAGAACATTTGTCGTCTGAGTCCTCTAATTTCCAGAACATTTGTCGTCTGAGTCCTCTAATTTCCAGAACATTTGTCGTCTGAGTCCTTTAATTTCCAGAACATTTCTTGTCTGAGTCCTCTATTTTCCAGAACATTTGTCGTCTGAGTCCTTTAATTTCCAGACCATTTGTCGTCTGAGTCCTCTACTTTCCAGAACATTTGTCGTCTGAGTCCTCTAATTTCCAGAACATTTGTCGTCTGTCCTCTAATTTCCAGAACATTTGTCGTCTGAGTCCTTTAATTTCCAGAACATTTCTTGTCTGAGTCCTCTATTTTCCAGAACATTTGTCGTCTGAGTCCTCTAATTTCCAGAACATTTGTCGTCTGAGTCCTCTACTTTCCAGAACATTTGTCGTCTGAGTCCTCTACTTTCCAGAACATTTCTTGTCTGAGTCCTCTACTTACCAGAACATTTGTCGTCTGAGTCCTCTACTTTCCAGAACATTTGTCGTCTGAGTCCTCTAATTTCCAGAACATTTCTTGTCTGAGTCCTCTACTTTCCAGAACATTTGTCGTCTGAGTCCTCTAATTTCCAGACCATTTGTCGTCTGAGTCCTCTAATTTCCAGAACATTTGTCGTCTGAGTCCTCTAATTTCCAGAACATTTGTCGTTTGAGTCCTCTACCTTCCAGAACATTTGTCGTCTGAGTCCTTTATCTTACAGAACATTTGTCGTCTGAGTCCTCTACCTTACAGAACATTTGTCGTCTGAGTCCTCTACTTTCCAGAACATTTATTGCTTCCCTATACCAGAACAGATGATCTTTATCATGGGCGTCGTCAATACATTCATAAACTCACTGTGAAATGTCTCTCTCTGCCAAACATCCAGATATTCGTTTTCAAAGCGTTTGGTTTCTTTCACTTCTTTTTTTTTTAATAATCTTTATGTCTGTTTTTCCCCCTCTACTTACAATAATATATTTCTCAATATTTTCAAAATTGTGATCTTAATTGAAAAATATCTTTGAGATTTATTTTCAGTTTCGTTTTTAAACAAATTTTAGATCTAATATATTTGTATGAGATTAACTTGTTATAATATACTAGATAGAAGGTTAAAAAACAAATAATATTGGGAACAAATGTGCTAGCAGAACGGCACCAAGTATTGTAAACTGGAGAACCAGAGACTGGGTGTACTTGGCCCATCAGCCACATGTGATCACTGAAATAGTAGAATTCTGTGATAATCCTTAGATCTCCGCAGAAACAGGAGCAGCTCATAGGAGTGACATACAGAAGGAGTGACATAACAAAGCAGTAGCCTTGAAGGAGTGACATAACAAAGCAGTAGCCTTGAAGGATTGACATAACAAAGCAGTAGCCTTGAAGGATTGACATAACAAAACAGTAGCCTTGAAGGATTGACATAACGAGGAAGTGAAAAACCCGAGATGAATTTCGATGAAGTTGTAAGAATGATGTTTCCTGTGCTAATCTACAGATTGTGTTTATGATTATAGATATAATTCATTCAATCTGTTTGATTACACAAAAAATATTACCCACCATCAATGGGTTAATGTTTATGGTAGTGTCAGAAGTAACAGAACAACCTTAGTTTTCACTTTGAAATATTTTTAATAAACGTATCCGACTGTCACCATTCGTTATGCCATTCCTTCCGTATGGTATTTATGTCAGTCCTTCCATATGTCAATCTTTCAATATAGTATTTATGTCACGCCTTCGTAATGCTATTCCTTTGATATACAGTTCCCCCCCCCCCCCCCACCCCCCAGAGAACCTCGAGAAAAGTCACAAGAACTCATCTCCACATCCAAAAAATGCCAGGGCTTCATCATCAAGTCGGCTGTAGAGAATACAAGTTCCGAGTTCAGAGAGACCAAGCCACGGAGAAAGGGTTGGCGTGGAGGAAGCTGCGATCTCAACATACCTGTGGCTTAAATGAGCCAGATCGTCAAACAGGGGCAGAAATTTAAGTGTCATAAACAGTTTAACGTGTCATTCGATTTTGATACTGGAAAACAAGTCTTCTGGTATTTATGTTCATCTTCTAAATTAAAACTGGCATTTAGAGGGAGAGAGAGACGGAGAGAGAGAGGAGAGAGAGAGAGGAAGAGAGAGGGAGAGAGGGAGGGAGGGAGGGAGGAGAGAGAGAGGGAAAGAGGGGAGAGGGAGAGAGAGGGAGGGAGAGAGAGGGAGGGAGGGAGGAGAGAGACAGGGAGAGAGAGAGAGGGAGGGGAGGGAGGCAGGAGAGAGAGGGAGGAGAGAGAGGGCGTTGGTAATCTCAATCTGTCCTCTTTTGACACACTTCTTCTTCTTTTTCTTCTTCTTCTTCTTCTCGTGTTCAGCAGTTAAGACAAGGATACAGGACGCCACTCTGAACCTCACTGCCAGCGGTAGTTCTTGCTCATAGTGTTCAACCCATGCTCTTATCCTGGGAGCTAAGAGGTTTGGAATTTTAGGTTTAGTTGAGGATGGAAGTTCGCAGCACGTGTCCTCAGTCTGTGGACGTTTTAGCATGTGCAGTTTCATCAACCTTCACTTTGTGTAGATATGCTTGCACCTATTATTTAATTTTGTCCCAAAATTGATTTTAAGTATGCTCCGTCCCAGTGGGTTTACAATTCATGTTTCTTCTTTCTGGGCATGTCCTACTTCAGCTGACCTTCATGTCTCTTTCCACCTGAACGGTCCATTTAGATTTTTGTTTTCAAGGTCTTCCATTCTTTTTTTTTCCAACTGAGTTTTCTAATGATTTGAACTTCTTTCTTTTCACGTCACGTCCAGACGACTGGTTCCGTGTTCGGTATGGCTTTAACTCTAATTAATCAATGTGAATGCGTATTAAAAACCTGCGATTGTGAAGTAATTATGAATGACTTTACAACTTATCTATGACATTTTTTGGTTCTTAATTGATTAACATAATAATTCATAAATTATTCTTATGTAATTTATTAAAGGGCTTGCGATTTCTGACCTGGGTTGCTTAGTGACCTTGATGTGGATAAGCCTGAGTATTACACCGGCGTTCCAGGATGCTGATCTCCCCTGGGACACTGTGGAGGTCACCTATCTGACCGCTGGGTGGCCACACGTCATGTTCAGTCGCGTGACCAGCTGGATTACTGCACTGGTTACTTTAGAAAGATGTCTCTGTATAACGATACCTCTGAAGGTAGGTTAACTAAATCTACTGCTTTTGTTTTTACTTTAAACATATATTGTTTAAGATGTAACTGAGAAGAATCTTTAATATGTTTCTCACTCAAATCTAAGTCAGCATTTTCATGCCACTGGGGTGTGAATTGTTAGTGCCTTCACATTTCTAGGCCACTACAACATTTGAGGTAGTTTAAGAAAATAAGATATGAAACTGGTAGGGAAAACGTTATTTCTACATTTTATATTGACGTTGTACCGTCTATTTTTATTAGTATGGACAATAGGCAAGTCTGCACAAAAATCACTGGAAGCAGCAGAAATGTGGTTTATTAGAAGAATGTTGCGAATCCCCTGGATAGCAAAAATAACTAATGAAGAATGTATCAGAAGAGCTGGAGAGACAAAAAACCTTGTCAGAAAGATAAGAGAGAGACAATGTACTTTCATAGGACATGCAATGCGAAGAGGAGGCATTGAAAATATTATAACAACAGGAAAAATAGAAGGAAGAAGATCAAGAGGAAGACCAAGAGAAATGATACTGGACAGTCTGACGGGATGGTGTGAGAGGAGATCACCAACTGAACTGATGGCCTGCATGAAGGATCGGGTACTCTGGAGAAGCATAATAGCCAACGCCAGTCGGCACGGCACCTGATGATGATGATGATGGTTGGAAGGGTGATTATGCTATACATTCACACATTACGTATTGACACTTTACACCAATGAATAGAAACATGAAATAAACAATCCTTCATATAATCATGATCTTTGTATTGACACAATATTGATTTATAAGATAGCAAAATCAAATGAATCTTATGTATGTGATGTTAAATATCATGCTGATATGTATTATCAAATCATTAAAACATTTCCTTGAACCAAATGGGTTCAACTCTGATTATAAACGCACATAATCTACTGGTAAAAATACAAATAGATTCTAGCTATTGCGAACATTTTTGTTTGTGGGTTACAAATTTGCGTATTTCATAAAAAAACAAAAAACGTCCCTCTTGTTTTGTTAAGCCGGCGGGGGAAGAGAGAGAGTGTGGGGTGGGGGAGGGGGTTGGGAGAAGTTTTCAGTGGGCCCCAAATCTTCCTTCTCATCCTCCTACAGTGCACAGAGGAGCCAGCTGTTATGGCACTTCGTCCAGACCAGCATGGTTGAAACATACCTGTTCGTCAAAGTAGTGGAACATCCAGGAGAGCAGATTTCTTAAGTTTGACCCTAAAGGCTGGAAAATAACGCCGTATCAGACTGCCTGATTTGAAAGATTTTCATAGTCAATCTCTTGGTCTTGCATCTCACAAGATGAAGCTTTTTGCTGGCTGAGGCCATGTTAAAGCTGGATACTCTGCTTTCTTTTCCTCCATGAAAATAAAGCGCAAGTCACATTCAGTTTAGCCCTAAACTTGACTATGTTGGAAGCCGGAAATACAAAGAAACTGTGAAATCATTGTTTCATGCACACACAAAATTCAGAACAAAAACTATAATATCAAGACTTAAAAACATGTTTGCATTGTAGTTATCCGCTATTTCTGATCTCATCAGAGTCATGAAGCTAATATGGCTAATATGAGGTTCAGCTTTCCAGGACGCTGACCATTCATTCACTGTAGTAAAAGTGGACTATCTAACAGCAGCTTGGACTCACGCCATCTTTGCTTGAGTGACAACCTGGGTATATGAGCACTTTCGGAAGAAATACATGTGAATACCCGTGTCCCTGAAGGCTTGCACATAAAATTATGGCGTTGGCAGACTATATTATTGGTACGGTATTTTCACACTGTTTTTCTTGTACAGCTAATAACATGGAACATTTTCAGAGAACTGCATACTTTCCACTAGTATAACTGATAATATGAAAAGTGTTCTCAGCTTTTCAATCTGTTTAACTTGAATAACTGGTAATAGGGGAAGTGTCCACGTATATGATATGGAAGCATTTAGATGTTCTGGCTTAAAGAAGCTTTAAATCCATCACCATGGCACCAGAAGTGGGTGTACAGACGTCTTGAAAATAATCTACAGATCTTTCAGTCCGAGTATGTGCTACGGCGCTTCAATTAGAAGGTGTCACAGAACTTTTAACTGCATTGTTTGCATGCAGATTTGACATCCAGCGGAGACATCCACTTACCCATTTACTGAATCATACACGAATCCACCCACGAACACAATCATTCACTGAATCACACAGCATACCCTTGTTCGTAGGTTAATAATTCTCTCATTCACGCATTCACTCAAGGCTTGTTCTACTAGAGCTCTGTTTTCTGTATTTTCGGCAGGTCTTGCACATAGTAATCGTTACCTCATCGTTACCTCGCCAATGAACTTTTGCCTCTTGACTTGTCCAGACAAAGATCATCGTCACTCTCAAGATTGTCACCATCATCTTTCTAGTCGTTGATGTCGTCATAATGAGAACTGTATGTCCAGTGTTCTCCGTCAACAGACTGGGTCCGAAATTTGACCCCATCAGAAACAAAACGCTTGTAGGGCTAGTGCACACAGAGGACAGAGAGAGCGTGGAGAAGATCTCGTTCCCTATAAACAACATCATCGTTCCATTCACCGCCTTCGCCACGGTCCTGACCTCCACCATAACGCTGGTCGTCAAACTTAGGAACAAACCTCAAAGGAAAAAAAAAATACTTTAAATTTCACCTGACCACGGTCGAACCTTTTCCCCCCACCTGTGCCAAGTTCTCTGGCTGACAACCAGTGAAAGTAGGGAGCGATACTCCCTACATAGGAAGCCATACTCCCTACATAGGAAGCCATACTCCCTACACATTCAGTCTGTGTTATTACTGGGGTCTTCTTAGCATACTGGACTTATCACCTCTTCTCTCTAAGTTATCTTAAGCTGCTCTTACAGATATCGAATACATTTAATTGTTTTCTGAATAGTCCCGAAAATTTTGTTTAGTAGATAGTCATTTATAATGTATGTAGTTACTTCTGTACTGAGTGAATGTTTAAGAGCGAAACGTAAATGTTATATTTTATTTTATGTCTCTCAGCTTCAATATTAGTTATGTTTGTTATATGAACAGCATATTTGTAGAATGTCTGGAATAGAATGAAAGATGTATGATAAAGGGCAGAATGTCAGACGGGCCTGCGTGCCCAATTCTTAACCCTTTTGAAATAAAGATCAATCAATCAATCAATCAATCAATCTCGGCCCCCTCCCCCACACAGACACCTTTAAATGTCATATTTCTGCTTTAAACCGCAAAACCACTGATATGTGAAGATTACCTGACTGACAACGCCCGGAACGTGACATCAAGGCCCAACAATAACGTCACAAAATCATGTAGGCAAACTCAATAATAATAATTAATAATAATAAAATTCTATAACAGAAACACCTAGAAAATATCTGGATTCAAATGTTGTGCCAAGCAAAAATATTACACTCTTCACGACAAAATTTAAAAAAAAAAACAACTCATGGCGTGAAAAAAAGTCTCAATATTTATGTGACAAATCAGACATTTGAAGACATAAAAAAAAGCAAAACAAAAGCATACAATTGAAACATCACTTAATGTAATCATCATTATACGGCCAGAAATCTGTATCATACCATAAAAGCCATTTAGGTACTAAAACATTGATAGCATAATATTGTGTGTGTGTGTATATAATCCAACCACCTGATGTGTCTATAAATAGAGGCTCATTCGTTCATTAGAAGAACCAGTTTTTGCATACCATCAGAACTTAGGCTGGGCTTGAAAGGCCTCCTTGTCTTATAAATAGCAGAGAATACATCGAAATGTCACATGAATCAGTATTCTGTCCAGTCAGTTGCTCGTACAAACTGGAACAAAGTTTATGCTTACACCAGTAATAAATCAGAACTTTCTGGTCTTAGCAACATAAGATCCCATGTTTACTATTTGTAGTCAGTCATTTGCATGTCCCTTGCGCAACTTTGCCTCTCTAACAGCTCTCCTGTAGGCCTCACTGTTGTAAGCAAGATGCCCTGCTGCTGATACATCCATTTGCAGATTATCAATGATGTCTTGCAGCCATCTTCGCCTTGTTTAACCATTTGTAGTACGTAAAGGTTAATTTAATTGCACCATAGTTCGATAGTATTGTTGTATAGTGCATAGCTTGATAGCACTGTTGTGAAGTCTTAGCTCAATAGATCTACTGTGTAGTTGATAATTTGATAGAGCTGTTGTACAGGACGTAGTTTGATAACACTTTTTAATTGCCAATCTCACTATAAACAAAATAACTAAACTGGCACATGACGCTCTGACTCACGGACTTCTAATGCGTTAATATCAGATTCCAGGACATGAGTTCATTAAATTAGCAATGTAATTAAGTGCTAGCGATGTCATATGTAACTTAACATTTTCTGATTTAGAACAGGGTGATAAATACGGTGAAGGCGAATTTTCGGGCAAAATTATCAGCGACCTAGGTGTTTTGATCTCTCCCTCGATTCTTTTTGCCTTCATTTGTCAGGCTATAGACATGTTTTGAACCGTGACAAACATTATCAGTATTATCTGCGTTATCAAGCAAGGATTCAGGGACCTAGTCGACGTCAGTTTGGTTAGTAGAACTATCTACATTTTCGTTTATTGTAGCTGTACCTGAACGTTGTGGCTTCCAGTCAGACGTGTACAAAACAGACTTGTTTACTTGCTCCAGTTTAATGTGTCGACTCACACTCATTTTCTTTTTTTAAATTTTTCCTTCTCTCGCGCTTAAAGTGCTTTGTATTTCTGGAGATTGATAATACAACAAAAGTGCTCTATCAACATGATGTTTGAATCATGTCACTGATCTTTCTGAAAGCTTTTAGACTTCTGAACCTTTCACTGTTGTCTATATCAGGAAAAAAATCAAGTTCCTCTGGACGCTGTTAAGCTACTCATAAGAGCTGCTATACTATGTATGACAACGTGAAATAGAATCTCGTGTATCATCTAGACACAAGTTTTCAGATGTTTCGTTCCTTTCTTTCACTAACTTGACAATGTTGACAATGTCAACTTACTCAATACTTAGAACTAACCGTAGCCAAATAATTAATGGACTTCTCAACAATGTTAAACTTGCAACAGCTCTTGAGATCAATGTCCACGTTCTGTTTTAAAACTAACGTCAATCAAGTACAAAGTCTTCTGAATTAGATTAACTTATTAAAACACGCGAGGGATAAAGTTAAAAACGAGCAAAGTACACCAGATCCAAGATATACATTTGTTACTTCACATGTGTATAATTTCTTTATGATTTCAAGGGATGACGTTAGCCTTACAGAACTGAACATTTCCAGGCTATGGGAAATAATTTATGAGCGTTTTTATCACTTAAAAATATTATCATTATGGATTTTGTTTCCTTTTCCTTTTCTTATTTGCAGGAGAGGCTGCACCAGTGTGATGACGCATAGATTATCTTTTCATAGTAATTTACCATTTTTAGGGCAATAAGTCCATGTTTAATACACTCACCCAGGTAACAAACATGGGGGATATTAGAGTTCCATGTCTTTAATAACACAACTATTTTAACTTTAACGGCTTGTGATAAAAGCAAAACCAGAAAAAAATGTTGACCAATGCCTAGTAATTGAAATTATTTTTCCGGCACCTCAGTCTTCGAAAAAGAATCCAGTATGGCATACAACGAAGATTCTAAACACGTTTCGGAATCACTTATACGAAACTTCATTCGTTTACTGCGTTCCATTTTCCAAATTCTGACTGCTTTTAGCTCTATAAATGTCTGATGGATAATCGCATTGATGAATTTATGACGCTTACAAGGTAAGATCAAAATGAAGGCTAAAAAGCTACATAAAGGAAATACTTCAGCATCACTGAAATCCATGATTCTAAGAATAATCTGCGAGAACTTATAGGATAATCTTAGAGTTCATGATCAAATCTATGATCATCAAAATCCAGTCACAATAGAATAGTTGTCATATACAATGACATGCAAGAATATTGACCATTGCCCTTGAATTAATAATCTCTCCTCCGGTGTTACAGAATATACTGTGTTAGTTCCCCTGTTCTTTTTTTGCTATAGAGAAGAAACTTTAGGCTCAATCGTGTGTCATTTAATGTAGTCTCATCTGGCCAATATAAATGAACGATGAGAAAGGACTCTACAAATGTTTATCAAGAAATATGCGATAAATTTGCTTACTTCATTACACTCATTATTCTACAGTAGTTCATTTCCTTCTACCAATCTCAGACTGAAGAACGCAGAAATCCACCTTAAGATATTGACAGCGCCACAGAGCTTGGCCTGCCATATGTGCCTACATTTTTCTAATATGAGGGCCACTCCTAAAGCATAACCTGTGCTGCCAAGTTTTCCAGAGCAACAGCTGCACTCGTTTTTTTTTAGTATTTTGGTAAATGGCAACTGCTGTCTCCAAATCTAGAACAAAATTCTAAGTCCTTGTGTACATGATTTTTAAACTCGTTTATAAACTACTAGAACCTGTCTCAGTCCTTGTGTACATGATTTTTAAACTCGTTCATAAACTGCCAGAACCTGTCTCAGTCCTTGTGTACATGATTTTTAAACTCGTTCATAAACTGCCAGAACATGTCTCATTTCGTGTCTACATGATTTTTAAACTCGTCCATAAGCTGCCAGAACCTGTCTCATTTCTTGTGTACATGATTTTTAAACTCGTTCATAAACTGCCAGAACCTGTCTCATTTCTTGTGTACATGATTTTTAAACTCGTTCATAAACTGCCAGAACATGTCTCATTTCTTGTGTACATGATTTTTAAACTCGTTCATAAACTGCCAGAACCTGTCTCATTTCTTGTGTACATGAATTTTTAAAACTCGTTCATAAACTGCCAGAACCTGTCTCATTTCTTGTGTACATGATTTTTAAACTCGTTCATAAACTGCCAGAACCTGTCTCATTTCTTGTGTACATGATTTTTAAACTCGTCCATAAGCTGCCAGAACCTGTCTCAGTTCCAAGTTTTCACTTTCTAGTGACATGTTCTCTTTGTGATCAAACTCACTGACATGAGCGATGAAACAAAACCCAAAAAAATGTATATATATAGATCAACGAGTGGAGTTCAAACTCCAAAATATCCCACTCTCACTTTTGTTCTACTGCTTGAGAGAGCTTATCAAAACTTGTCAGAAGTTTGAGCCTTATTTGCATGTTACTTCTTTGAGCTGTATTGACAAAAGCTACTGACAAGACTCAGAGCTGGCTGACCTTTGATTTAATTTCACCTCGCCGGACAAAAACTGGATCTTCACTTTTCTTGTCCCTAATAATCTGCAACAAAACAAAAACAGATAACATACACTGACCACCGCCTGACCTGGACAATAGTGCTTTGGATAGTTTGAGCATGCACGAGGAAGTTGAAGATGAAAGAAAGCGAAAGTATTAAGCGAGTTTTAGTTTGGAAAAAGAATAGAGATGTAGCAGACAGTAACCTGTGTGGCAGGTCATACATCAGCCATACCCACCAGAACAATCAGTGGCAGCTCGTTTAGAGGGATGCTGGACCAAGGAATAGACAGATTATAGGAATGTCTCGAGAGTGACTCAGTTTCTTATTACAGAGAGAGAGAGAGAGAGAGAGAGAGAGAGAGAGAGAGCATTTCTTTGTACTGTGAAACTTTTGGCAGTTAAAAAAATTCAAACAAATAAGTGAGATGTTGTTTTCGAAAAATAGCAGAGATATTTTCAAAATTGTAGATTTCTATATGGTGTAACACTTCGGGACACTTTTTATCTTCAAATTTAAACATGTAGTCATATACGCTATCTTAGCAATAACAACAACAACAACAACAACAACAACAATAACAACAGACAACATGAAAACTGCCTGATTGTTGACTCTAGAAGGGACAAGACGCTAGAGCTAGACATAAAGAAGAAACAAAGAGGAGATAATTCTAGAAGAGTTCCAAGAAAAAACATCAACGGAAAAGAAAAATGAAAGCACATGGGGCAATGTTGCAGCAGCTAACACTCTGAAAAAAAAAGATTAAGGTGGAAGGTTTTTGTTTGTTCAGCAGATTCTCTAGCTGATCGTTATATATAAAACGGTTTAGTATGATAATACGAGATATTACGATCTAACTGAGGGGGATAGATTATAACCAGAAGAACAAGATGTCTTTTGCTGTCAGTATTGTTTTCGTTTCTAGGGAAGTTGCAGACAGTTCATCCAGTGTGATGGGGTACACATCACCCACAACCAGTGAGTTTACCGGAACAAGTTTCTAAGTTAGCACACGCTTCAGTGGATATTTGCCATAATTCTGACTCTTATCGTAACTTTGATCGTGAAAACTTGATAGAAAATTTTAAAAAATGGCGGATGGAATCAGCGCCGCCTGTTAAAAGCTAACAATGAGACTAAGCGTGACTAGAATATGGCCAGAAATGTGGCCCCGATTTCTACACTCTTTATTGCCTGTTTCACACCCCCCACCCCCGTGGTAGAATATGTTGTGGACATGTTGTTAATACTGGGATTTTCTGTCATTGTTGAAAGGAATTTTTTTCTGTTTAATTTTCAGATGGGCCTTTTCTTAGATTTCAGTAAATTCTTTCTTGAATATTTTCATTTACCACAGAATGAGCAGCAGGCATGTTTCATCAGATTTTCTATAGGAATTTATCAAAGAACTGAAATATACATTTCATATTACTTCTATAGGGACTGGTAAATTCTGTGTATAATAAAGACATATTTCAAAAACATTAACAGGAAATTAATAAAAACGACTATCAAGAAACCTAGAACATCCACCACTGTTATAGAAATGTTGCAGAAACATCCAAAACCACGAGGTCTATAACCGACTTCTAGATACGGGGGAAACATGCACATCTTCGAGGATAACAGAGCAAAAACAGCGAACAAAACAAGAGTCTAGAAATAAATTACATAGAAAAATACTTTCTGAGACTACGCTGGACCTACCCTACAAGAGATTTGAACGAACGCAAATGATCAATAAAAGAAGATGGCTTATAAGAAACGAAAATTAATCCGATAACCACACAGCAGGACCGAGGATTTTAAATTTTTATGGCAAAGTAGGATGTAAACTACGTCCTCAAAGCCTCACCAGCAACTGTAATATTGCCTAGAATGAGCAACTAGAACGAAGACTGATGTATGGCTGCTGGGCGCGTCCAGGTTGGTAATTGCCAATAATTACCGTGTCAAGGGAGAAATCTCATATACCTGACAAAGAAATGTCATCTTTACTTATGGATTTTTTGAAGGGACTGTAAAATATAAATCAGTGTTAGATCTCTATAATTACCTACCCTAGATTAATATTTTGCACAATAATTTATGTGTTTCACTGTGAAAGAAATAAACACACGTCATTCTTGGTAACAACAATTTTCTACACATATACAAAAATTAAAATAATAATGATTGACTGCTCGTCTCCCGTCCTGATGAAACATGCATATATTGACTGCCTAAGTTTCTTCTTTGCATTTTATGGCACATTTTTTGCCTCCTGACGATGTAACTGAAACCTTAACTCAAATTCTTCTATCAAACACATCACTCCGTTAAAAAAAACATGTTCTGCCATATAAAACCGACGTTTGTTTATAAATGCGATTTTTAACGGATTCAAAATCTGGAAAGTTTAAAGAGGAAACTAACTTTTGGGGTTAACAGATTCTTCTCCAAGTTGGATATTTTGATAACATATATTGCGACTGACTGAAAAACGTGCTCACATTTGGAAACCAAGTTCAAAAATATTATATCATTAAAGCAACGCTGATGCCCATCATATCAAAGTTGCTTAAATCACATCTGCCCAAAATCTACTACCGAAAAGAGCAGTAAAGAAGCGAGATTACTTTTCAGAAGAAACAGTGAAGCTCATTGAAGAAAGAAGGATAATCAAGTCCAAAAAATGTTGAGAAGCAGACACTGTATAAGGAATATACAAAGGACATCAAGAAACAAGTTACACACAAAAATGGAGTATTTTACATGCTAGTCACAGAAGATAGCCGAATATGGTGGCAAGGCACAAAGACACTTCTCAAGATATTTGTATCAATATATGTGGGACAAGAACTTGAATTGTACTTATATATATATATATATATATATATATATATATGGAACAAGAACTTTAGTGGTGAAAGAGACACGGGAAAAAAAATGTTGAAAATTGAAAACAGGAAGAAATGGAGAAAGGGTGAATAGGTTAAACAATGAAGAACATCTTGACAAGCATTAGAGAAAAGTTTTAGTTTTGAACTGTGGGTACAACACTTAAGAACATCTTGACGAGCTATGGAGAAAAGACTCAGTTCTGAACTGTGGCCCTTAGATCAGTCCCGTGTTACTTAGACAAATATCAGAAGTAATGACCACACAAACAACAAGCGCGGGAAACAGGTTTTGGCTACATATATTAAAAGAATGAATAAGAACATGTCAAATTAGATCCTACAGAGTGGACGAAACGATTTATACTTCATAAAGCATTTCAGTTCTGGAGGGAAAGTTTCATATTAGTAAATTAGTTATTCTCTACTCTATCACATTCAGAAGAGAGTAGCTTTTGTTCTTAGTCTTACAAAATGTTGTACATTAATATTAATATTTCTGTCACACTTTCTTATTTTAAATCAATTGATAGTTTTCATAAATGTACGTTCTACGGAATAGGGAAGACATTTACCGCAGAAAATGAAGCTTACAGTTGTTATGTATCAGCATTAAGCAAGAAAATTAAAAAGGCATTTTTAACCTACGAGATGTCGATATGGCATATCTAGAGGCATAATGAATACAGCTGGAGTCATATCTGAAAGAGAATTAACGAGGGGATCGCTATCATACAAATACGAAAGGGTCATAGACAAATTGTTCCGGATCCATTGTGAAAGTAAAAACAAGCTGGAGATCTATTTCAAGTACAAATACCTTTCTGAAATGGCCGGTGATGTTGCTTATGAAGGCGAATGCCTCAGCTAAACTAGCCAGATGCACAATAATAAGTATTTAACGTGTAACAAATGTATACTTCGTAATATTACAGAAACTGTACCGGAAAAACATCGCTTCACTTTCGTGTTATTTTAGAATTATCTTTGTAAATGATGGTTTAAAATTTATTTTGAAGTGAATGGTGCCTATAATAACAGTGATGCATAATAATGAATAAATAATCCACTACAGCTTGCTTTCTCCTAGATTCTGGTAAATAAACATGGCCTTTACACCAGAAACTATTTCCCATGAGAATACCATACATGCGTGGCGCAAAGAAACTTTGATAGATTCCATATTAGTTAAACACGACCAATCACCTGTAGAAGATTCATCAGACAATTTGGTCAGTTACGAAGCTAGGCGACTGTTCCAGTGGACAGGCATTGCTGTCGTATGTCAGTCCATAGACGTGTTTGGAAGCGTGACCAACATTATCAACATTATATGCTTCGTTAAACAAGGTTTCAAGGACCCAGTCACTGTTAGTTTGTTAGGTCAGTGTGCACAATTTTGTTTTTCTTGCGCAGTAAACATAAACATTTTACACCACAAAAGGTAAATAAAAGATAACTCAGATTCAATGTGCGTTCGAGTAGCGAAGTCATTAGTGCACACGTCTTTAAGGATCGTGGCTGCTTCGAGGCAGGTGTTCCTGTCATCCAGCTGTATAAATGGGTACCTGGCTCCTCTTGGAGCTTGGAAAGGAAAGCCAATCAGGCATGAAGCTAACTAAATCACCATCTTTAGAGCCGACACAGGAAGGAAAATATAGGCATTAATATAGTAGCCTTCAGGTGACTTTGTGCCTTCACTGGGCTGCCTGTACCATGGTTATATAACAGTTAATGATTAAAAGAATGGAGAATTATTTCATTTTTAACAAACAACCAGAAACCCAGACCCAAATAGCTACTGATGTCCTTTTCTTTACTGAAGTGAACGAACTTTCGCCTGGAACCTTTTTCATTGATTCTGTGGACGATATATGACATTTAGTACAGTGATTTACTCCGACAATATCACTGTTCCAAATCTCGTAGATCGTCGATAAGAATGCTACAATTTATCATAAGGAAAAAGGACCGATTGTTTCATGATATTCATAAGCACATCAAACATGGGGACATGGTGACAAGAGGTATGCTCCTTTATAACAGATTAATGAAAGATAGCATGTAAAATTTATACATACAAGATGTATTTTAGTAATTAAAGATAAAATTCACAAATACAAGAACACTGAAACAGTTGAATATGATAAAATAAGAAAGACAGAGAGTGCAGAAATGAATATTTCCATTATTTTCGATTATTTCCTTTAACTCGGTGAGTACGTTTGTTCCTTGTGAGCGCGCGCACACACACACACACACACATACATACATACATACATACATACATACATACATACATACATACATACATACATACATACATACATACATATGAAGATCCAGAGAAATCTGGGAATGTAAATGCGGATGGGTGTGATACTGACCTCATCAGACTTTCTTGTGTCGAAGGTCGTAGAAAATACGGGCATAAAACCATATTCCCCAATATGCCTTAATGGCGTTGATTTGGCATATATTGATCGTCATATGGGGAGATCATTATAGGGGGAGGTCAGATACTGACTACAGTTCACATCTGTAACTTGTTTTAAGAACAGACACGTTTAATATTTGTTGACAAAAATATAAATCACAGCACTATAAATAAATAAACAATATTATACTGGTAGGTTGACTATAACATCAAAAAATGCACGTACACGTACTTACATCCATTTCAAAATATTTTATACTCACTAAATGATGATACAACGTTCTAATTCATCTCTTTGTCTTTTCTAATCGCAAATGTGTAGTGAGTGTAGAGTAGAAAACATTTGTTATGTGTAGTGAGTGTAGAGTAGAAAACATTTGTTATGTGTAGTGAATGTAGAGTAGAAAACATTTGTTATGTGTAGTGAATGTAGAGCAGAAAACATTTGTTATGTGTAGTGATTATAGAGTAGGAAACATTTGTTATGTGTAGTGAATGTAGAATAGGAAACACTTGTTATGTGTAGTGAATGTAGAATAGGAAATATTTGTTACGTGTAGTGAATATAAAGATGAAAACATTTGTTATGTGTAGTGAATGTAGAGTAGAAAACTTTTGTTATGTGTAGTGAATGTAGAGTAGAAAACATTTGTTATGTGTAGTGAATATAGAGTAGGAAACGTTTGTTATGTGTAGTGAATGTAGAGTAGAAAACATTTGTTATGTGTAGTGAATGTAGAGTAGAAAACATTTGTTATGTGTAGTGAATGTAGAGTAGAAAACATTTGTTATGTGTAGTGAATGTAGAGTAGAAAACATTTGTTATGTGTAGTGAATATGGAGTAGAAAACATTTGTTATGTGTAGTGAGTGTAGAGTAGAAAACATTTGTTATGTGTAGTGAGTGTAGAGTAGAAAACATTTGTTATGTGTAGTGAATGTCGAGTAGAAAACTTTTGTTATGTGTAGTGAATGTAGAGTAGAAAACATTTGTTATATGTAGTGAATGTGGAGTAGAAAACATTTGTTACTTAATAACAGACTTGATAACAACACCTTAAACAGTCCTATGGGACGTCGGCCGTAAGTACGAATTTCCGTAAATCGATGGACCGTAAGTCGGCAATGGCATATACACGTGTATATATTTTTACTCTGGGCCCGTTATTGTTTTAAATGTTTGTTATCCAAAAATGCTGAGTTGGAATAAAGTTGTCAGATGGTTTCTACAACTTCTTACATCGAAGTCTCATCCGACAGCTTAAAGGTAAAGCTATGAGTTGTGAATCATCGTCATTGTCCACGGCCAGACTACAAGTGCCCTGCTGCTTAGCCAGTAGTTGACCAGAAACTGCCGAATAATGTTGCACTCAGCGTGGTACCCATTTTTCTTTCGTCAAGCTGAGTGAATCACGAGAGTTTTTGCGAGCCACGGAAATTGAAACCGAGTCGCCTGATAGGCGAGCGAGTGACTAATGAAATGCGCTAACGTGGCTATCGACAGCTTATTCTCTGAGAATACCTTTAACTTATATTTGTTGTACATTTGTAGATAGATTTATAAGCTTGTACGATTTATTTTGAAACTGACGGTATAAAGTCTTTGATAATGTAACGTTTAAATCTTGTTGATTTCAGGTTTGGCTATTTCAGATCTGGGTTGTCTTGTCACTTTAATATTTCTCAACCTGAATCTGACACCTGCATTCCAAGAATCTGACCTGCCCTTCGACGCTTTTGAGTTCCAGTACCTGACCGCTGGTTGGCCCCATGTTGTTTTCAGTCGTGTCACTAGCTGGATCACAGCCCTGATAACATTAGAGAGGTGTCTGTGTATAACCATGCCGCTGAAGGTTAGTGTGTTGTTAAGTGTTTCTTAATGAATATAAATGTATGCTTGTATGTTCTTCAGTCAACATAAGCTATAATCCTGCACATATATGTTCTTATACAGGAAACATTAAACTATAAACGTATAAAGCATATCCTTATATAGCCAAAATAAACTATAAATGTATCCTTATTCAATAAAAATAAACTACAAACGTATACAGGTATATCCTTATTCAGGCAACATAAACCATAAACTTATACAGGTACGTCATTATTCAGGCAACATAAACCATAAACTTATACAGGTACGTCATTATTCAGGCAACATAAACCATAAACCTATACAGGTACGTCATTATTCAGGCAACATAAACCATAAACTTATACAGGTACATCATTATTCAGGCAACATACACTAAAATCGTACGTATTACAAATTATATCGGACTTACCTACACTAAAACAGAAACACAATGACTTTACAGGAAAAACCTGCTTTCTTCTATGCCGACTTCCCTTTCTTGTCTGGCTGTCTCTCTTCATTTTATTTTCTCGCTGATTTTACTGAGAGCTGAAGGGAAAATAATTTAAAGTTTCAGTCACGTGAAAGAGCAGGAGAGTAAGGGGGTGGGGTTTGGTGCACAGCAAATCAGGGTTGACTCCAGCAAAAAGAATGCGAATAAAGAACGACTGAGCACTCACGCGAAAACGTTTTTCTGACAAAGGAATTCACGCAGATGACCCATCTCTTCTCTACATGGCCAAGTTTATGAAACTGGGCACACAACAAGAATACATTTCTTGGACGCTTCTGTATTCATTTCTGTTAACGTCTACTTCTGAAAATTTGAACAGGTTCACTGTGTTACTATTTTTGACAGATAAAGACCTTCGTGACACCAAAGAGAACGTCAATCATCATCGTGTGCGTTTTCATTATTCTGATGTGCAGCGCTTCGCCTGTATACTGTGTCAACAGATTTGCCTGGAAGTTCTACCCTAACAGAAATAAGACTATCATAGGTTTAGTATACACAGAAGATCGAGAGAGCGTGGAGAAGGTCTCATTTGCTATCAATAATGTTTTAATACCGTTCAGTTCTTTTGTGACCGTCTTGATCAGTACCATAGTTTTGGTCGTGAAACTACAAAGAAAAACGAAATGGAGACAGAAAGCTACTACAACAGACACTTTTGATACAACTGCTAAGCGTGATCAGAAGGTAGCCAAGATGGTAGTCACTATTTCTACTCTTTTTATTTCATGCTTTATCCCCGTATGCTTTATCTTTCTTGCAATGTCACTCACGCCAGAGTTTTCCATCGACGGAAAATATAAAAATATATTAATTGTCGTATTTGGTTCGAGCTTCATTCTGGAGTCTACGAATTCTGCGGTGAATATTTTCATCTACTATCGTATGAGCAGTAAGTACAGGACTGTGTTTCGCAAGTTGTTTGGCTTGGACAAAGAGGAATGAGGTTGTTTAGTGGTTTTCGGCAATTTTTGCACCTTCTTTAAGGATCAGATTCAGATATATACAAAAGAATATGTAGCTTTCGATGTCCGTTACGACAGAAACAGATAAAACGGGTACTTGATGATGATGACAGCTTATTGAGAACACTATAACAAAATCACAAGAAAATCTTCGGTTTATCTTTAAAGAAATGTAATGCTTAACACGTTAAATTTAAAGCTTATTAATGTGAATGTCTTATATGTCACTGAAACATTTGAAACCGCATGTAAAACAATGGTGAAATTGTTATTATGTTATGCACATGGTCATTGTTATGTGTAAAATGCTTAATTGCTAATGCTATCTTGTGTATAAAATCGTTTCTCGCAAAATGGATATTATGTATGGAAAATCCGCGTTAGTTTTTCTTTTGTGATCTTACGAGTTGTTATGGAAGTAGTTAGTTGTTCCAACATTGTTTCTTAAGCAGTTTGTTGAATTCGCCAGTTTCTGTGTGGTTTCTTCACGGTGTAAGAAGACATTACCTGGTTACTGCCCTTGACAACTTAAACATTGATCGTATTATCAAGCGTTCAAGTGTTGTTAGGAGCAAATGGTGTGTGCTAATTGCAAGTGTATGTTTTTTATTATTATGTCGTCAAATATGTACTGCTTTTTATTGTCAGTATATTTATTGTTTCGTTATTATTGCCTTGAATTGGCGTGAGACAGGTTGAAGGATATAAAAATTTGCAAATGTTAAGATCCAGCGGGTTGTGGTGGGTCTTAAAACACTGGCGGGGGGGGGGGGGTGGTGGTGGTGGTCTTTATTTGTGACACAGTCCATTTAAAGTCAACGAAAATGAAATTAATAACTTGAGACACAAACAACATTTGAAGCAAAAGTGAATCTTACAATCTATTTATATTACTGCCACCGCTTTATTTCTGTTTATATCTGGAACTACACAGAACAACACAGCCTAGATAATATATCTGAAGAAGCTCGAATGTCTTTGCGCAATAGATAAATACGTGATATTAAAAAAAAACAACTGCCTTATCATAGATATACAAAAGAAGTTTTAATAGAGAGAGACACAGAGCCAGTGTACACATGTGAAGTGTAATCTCGAAAGTCGAAAGGTTTGAAACTCGAACAATTTGTAACTCGAACAAAAAATTGGAAGAAAATCTGGTTCGAAACTGGAAAAAAAATATTCAAAAGTCTAACAAAACAATTACAGCCATCATCATCATCATCATGTGCCGTGCCGACTGGCGTTGGCTATTATGCTTCTCCAGAGTACCCGATCCTTCACGCAGGCCATCAGTTCAGTTGGTGATCTCCTCTCACACCATCCCGTCAGACTGTCCAGTATCATTTCTCTTGGTCTTCCTCTTGATCTTCTTCCTTCTATTTTTCCTGTTGTTATAATATTTTCAATGCCCCCTCTTCTCACTGCATGTCCTAAAAGCCACCAAACTTAAACAAAGAATCTTGCGGTCATAGCTCCCGCCAAATTACCAAATTTCAGTGTGCATTTTTCCAAGTTTATTTTTTGTGCGATTACTTAGGATTTTTTTTTTCATTTCATCGTTTAAATGACACTTTCACGACGGCACCAAAGAAAGCTACCAGTGCTGGCAAGCTTAAGAGGAAGAATGTAATGACCACGATAGAACTGAAAAAAGAAACTTATCACTAAATGGAATGTGACGTACGTTTATCGGAACTGGCAGCTGAATATAAGATGGCCAAGTCGTCCATATCTACCTTACTAAAGAACACGGAAGACATTAAAGCGGTTAGTTCATCGAAAGGTGTACAAATCCTTTACTAGGAAAAGATCTTCAGCAGTGGAATGAAGAAAAGAAAAACTTCTGATGTTTTGCATAAAGGAAAGGTATTTTTGTTATGATTAATAAGTTTACAGTATTGATGTACGATCTAATGAGTATTAGCATTGTCATACAGGTTTAAATAAGCAGTATTTGTATTTGTTTTGCAATGGACAAGTTTTGGTGGTCTGGAAAGGATTAATTCACTTTAAATTATTTCTTACAGGGAAATTAAACTCGAAAGTCGGATAATTTGAAAGTTGAACTATCTTCTAAAACGGATTGTGTTCAATCTCTAAGAGTTCACTGTCAGTCATTCAGTCATTTGCGTTTCCCTTGAGGAAATTTACCTCCCTAACATCACTCCTGTAGACCTCTCGGTTATAAGAAAGATGGCCTGCTGCTGATGCATTTGCAGATTATTAACGATGTGTTTCAGCCATCTTCGCCTTGATCTCCCTCTCTTTCTTTTTCCCATTATGTACCCTTCCGAGACTTTCTTCTCTAAATTATCGTGACGTTTGATATGTCCAAAATATTTAAGTTTTCTCTGTTTAATCTTCCTTACTAGCCAGTCTTCTTCAACATTACTTTCTTATACTATGGATATATATTTTTTTTGGTGTGTCCCTGATATTTGAAGAACTCTTCTGTAATATTCACATTCAAAGGCATTTATGTGTTTTTCAGCTGTTTTGTTAAGTGTCCAGGTCTCACAGGCATATGTTGCGATGGGAGAGACGCATGTCCTTAAAAATTTTATTTTTTATAGTTCTGTCTGTTCCTTTCCACATCTTCTTTAGGTGTTTTACTTTTCGAAGAGTGATAGATGTCCTCCTTTTAATTTCCCTCATTGTATCTCCATTATCAGTCAGTAATGATCCAATATATTCAAAATTTGCCAACTTTTCCAATTTTTCCTAATTGATATACATTTTAGCTGCCTTATTTCTTTTGTTAGGTGTCTTCAATTTAGCTTTCTTTGCATTAAGATAAAGGTTTTGCTCTTCACTGTTCTGACGGACTGGCATAATTAGTTTTTCCATTCCTTTTTTGTGTTGTGGACAGTAATAATGTGTCATCAGCATATCTAATCTCTGATATTTCATAAGCTCCAAATGTTATGGCAACATTTCTCATTATATTTTCAGTATACAAGTTAAATAAGTAAGGCGCCAGTACGCACCCCTGACAGACTTATTGTTTTATTTCAAACCCAGTTGTTTCACCATTTCTTCCTACTGCTGTATGTTAGCCTAGATACAGTAATGATATTAATTGTGTTACACGTGTATGTATATGATAATACTAAGTAATTGTTGGATAAGATAGTTTTATACATGAAGATGATATTTTATGAAAACTGTCAAGGATTATTTTGATCACCCTTTTTCTCTCACGTCAGACGCGACAAAAACGAGTATAATTGTGGCATAATCGGCTAGAGTTACACCAAACCACGTTTGTTTAGTGATACCTAGTCTATTTAAACGTACTATTTTCTTCTTCAAATTTGTCTCTCACTTCCTAATCAAAGGTTTCAAATTCCCATATCTTATATCTTATATCCTTCCCTTGCCGTTATACGTCACATAGGGCTCGCAAAGTAGTTCGCCAATTTCTCCTGTCTTCAGCGAGTCTTTCAACCTCATCAAGGGATTTTATGCCTATTAATTTGGCCATATTCCCATATAGTGGGGAGATAAAAGAAATACGACTGCAGTAAAACTGAATCTAATAATACAGACAGACTGAGATGTAGGTTCAGTTTTACAAACAAAAAAGAAAAAAAGATACAGAAGAAGTGAGAAAAGTGAGCAGAAACGAGAATGACAGAAAATCATTCCTGCAACATTTATCTGTCTATTGCCCTGCCCGCTGGGGTTGACAATCATGTTTCTCCACAATTGTGTGCTCTGGCATTCACTGTGCGTTTTATCCTGTCCAGGATTTTTTTCTCTTTCTGTCTACCTTGATTCCCTTTTGTCCTCTGTCTTTCCTGTTGTCACAATATATCCTAGCTTGCCTCGTCGTAGGACGTCTTTTATGAATTTGGATTGTCTTATACTGCCTTTTGTTATTGTTTGTCTTATCTCTCCAGCCTCTCTTAGAGCCCTCTCGTTTGATGTCTTTACTTTTCCTGGTATTCTTAGCATTCGTATAAGGAACCACATTTCAGTGGCTTCCAGTTGGTGCTGTACGTCTTTAGTGACCGACCATGCCTCACATTTGAAAAATAAAATTGGCTCGATGTAGCGCTGGAGTTCTCTTTTCCTCGCTTCCACTGGCAGCGATTTATTACACAGAATACTTTCCATTTTTCTGAAGGGCTGAGTCTATTCACACAGGCTATTCCTGCACTGTGTGACCTACATTTTGGTGACGGCACGTCAGCCGACTATACTTGATACCCGTCCAGCTTCGCTGTCCGTGTCGTAGAACGTGCTAAGTCGCCTACGGGTCGATTTTTAAAAAAGATTATGCTCCGGGGTTCCCATTGCCTATCGAGCCTGTGAACTGCAGATAATAAATATATTTATAAGATTTTTAAAAAGTATACTTCTGCGCAGACGGGATGCGCAGTTGTGTGCGCAGACGAGATGCGAAAGTTATAATAGCTCTAGTGCGGTGCGGATAGACACTCGCTTCTGAAGTATTATTTTTTACTTCTCTATACCTCTTTATCAGCCCTTGTAGATGTGTTATATAGCGATCACATTCCCTAGATTTTTTTCAGTGGCTGTCAGACTCTAGACCTGCTATCGTCTCTTCTTAAATATAATATTTAATTTTTTTATCTTTATTCATCACTCCCATTAGTTTGTGATGTTCTGTATCTTTTAAGACAAGTTCGTCACTTGCTTTTTCTGGCTGTTTGTGGTCTTTATTTCATTTTAGTAGAAAATCACATTTTTGTTGCTTCCGATTTCTGTTTCATTCTAGTTAATCATTGTGTGTCTGTTTATCGGAATATCACAAGCACAGAGTACAGTGATACTTTAATGTATATTCTCGCACGGTTTGAATTTCTGTTATTCGTAATTTGTGTGGCCATGTTGTCAAATTATATATTTGTGCCTTATAGGTAAATGCAAGACCTTTGACAAAGTAAAGCACAACCAAGTAATGGAAATGTTAGGAAAAATAAACATAGATGGAAAGAACCTGAGAATCATTAAAAGCATCTTTTGGGAGCAGACAGCAGCAAAGAAAATGACAAAGAAATTTTAACTATCAAGAAAATAAACTTGGAGTGCACCAAGGATGTGTGTTATGACCTAATTTATTTTTCTTGTACAACGAGAATATCACGTGGCATACAGATTATGTGGCAGGAATATCAATGGGTGGTTTTACAATTTAATTAACTGGAGATATACAGATCGCACAGTCTTAATAACAAAAAGTGAAAAAAAAACTTGCAAGAATTGCTGGATGTGGTAGTGAAAGAAACTGAAAATAGGGGTCTCGCCTTGAACATGAATAAAATAGAAGTCATGATCGTCTCAAGGAAAATAGTGATTTCTGAATGTAAAATAACAGTAAACGACGCAATAATGATACAGGTGTACACGTGTAGATATCTGAGGACACTACTGACGGCAGATGGAAGACGTCTAACTGAGATTTTTAAGAAAGCAGAAGAATAACTCAAGCCAAAATAATGTTTCAGAAAATGAAAAGTATTCTGTACTAATGAAGTATAGCGCCAACTGGAAGCCACTGAAATATGGTTATTTATACGAATGCTAAGAACACCAAGAAAAGCAAAGACATCAGACGAGGAGGCTCTAAGAGAGGCTGGAGAGATAAGACAAACAATAACAAAAGGCAGTATAAGACAATCCAAATTCATAAAAGACGTCCTACGACGAGGCAAGCTAGGATATATTGTGACAACAGGAAAGACAGAGGACAAAAGGATCAAGAAAGAGAAGAAAACCAAGTCTGGACGAACTAACAGGATGGCAAGGACAGATAATGCCAGAGCACCGCTTAGGATGAGCACTCGAAACACATAATTAAAGAAAAATATGATCGCCAACTCCATTCAATAGACAGATAAATGTTTCAAGAATCTGCACCTGTCCATGCTGTACTTAACACTATTTCCGCTTTGCGTTTACCGCTGACTGTTGTTGCTATTCGACGGCAACTGATTTTATTGACCTACCGAAGTCCCCTTTTTATGTTGCCGAACAAGCACTTTGATATTCCATCATCATGTACAATCTTCATTAATGCTGTTTAGCTCTAATTGTTTTCACACGCAGTGACAACTATGAAATTCAGTGCTTCATGGAGAGAGATCTCATACAGGAACTTTATAATAATGGTAGACTGAGGTATGTGGTTCAGTTTTACAGAAAGACAGAAATAGTGAGGAAAGTTGGCAGGGACGAGAGCAGCATTTTCCTCATTATACACGTAAGAAAGGCAAGCACAAAATGCAATCAGATAAATGTAGGTAAGCGCAAAGCAGAAGCAGACCATTAACCGTAGTCTGTCGAGCAGGAAGACAAAAGAGCAAAGTATGTAAATTTTCAGCTTTATTTTGAATTTGTATCTGTTGTTTTGTATGTGTAAGTAGTTCTTCAAAAAAAGATATTTGCCAAAACACTGGATTGTTGTATATTCCTCATGTATAAGTAATCAAATAATTTTCTGTCACTCTCTTTTCTTCTCATTTTCCCCACTTATTCTGTCTTTTTTCTAAAACTGAACCGTACGTCTCAGTCTATCTTTATTACTCGTTATTTATATTATGTCCTCACGACATAGGAATTTGAAACCTTTGAGGAGAAAGTGAAAGACAAACATGAAGAATCTTTTAATGAATGAATAATCTTTATTTTTAAAGGGTAAAGAATTGGGCACGCAGGCCCGTCTTACATTCTGCCCTTCATCAGGCCAAAAGCGATTTAATACAAATATACAAATTAAATTAGGAAAAAAAACATATCAAAAGAGTGTAAGATTTAACTATTACATTCAATGTTAAAGAGAAGAAGTAATTAACCTAATAAAATAGCTCTCACGCACACATACACACACAGACATATACATAAACAAAAATATATTGTAAATACAAATCTTCTAACATATGTCTTTTAACAAACATTAAAATAATTTCTAACAATATGTAATAAGCTACTTTTCAAACTATGTCATTTTAGTACTTGATGAGGCATATAATTACAAGCAAGTAAATAATGAAACAGGTTTGAGTTAAGAAGAAAATAACATGATTAAATAGACTAGGTATTACTAGATATCACTAAATAAACGTGGTTTGTTGTAACTCTCGCGGATTAATCCACAATTATACTCATTTTTGTTGAGTTTGACGTGAGAGAAACTGGGTGATCTAAATAATTCTTGATAACTTTCATAAATAGCAGAATCTTCCTGGATAAAACTATCTTATGAAATGAGATTAACCACTACTTAGTATTATCATCCACATACAGTGGACTCTTAGAAGTTGAACACTATCCGCTCCAGAAGTCCGTTCCCTTTCGAGTTTAATATCCCCACGGGAAATACTGTACGTTGAATTAATTCGTTCCAGACACCCAAAACTTGTCCGTTATGAAACATTATAAGTACAAATACTGGTTAATTAAACTAGTATAATAATGCTAATACGCATTTGTTCAGCACTCGTAGCTTTCTTTGGTGCCATCATGAATGTGTTATTTTAACGATAAAAAGAAAGACAAATATCCCAAGAAATCACAATAAAAAATACACTTGGAAAACACACACTGAAGTATGGTAGAGGCTCACTGAATCAAAGTCACGGGAGATATGACTACGTGATTTTTTTCTTTCGTTTGGTGGCTGCATTTGTTTTGTATCAATTTCCAATTTTTATTCGAGTTTCAAATTGTTCGAGTTTCAATCCGTTCGAGTTTCGAGGATCCACTTTATAGCTTTTCAAAGATTTGTATGCTGGCTTTGTGTCTGGGTCCATTAAAACTTCTTTTGTACATCTATGTTACAGTGGTTGTTTTTTGTTTGTTTGTTTGTTTGCTATTTCAAGTAATTATCTATTGCGCAAAACATTCAAGCTTCTTCAGGCATACTATCGAGGTTATGTCGTGTTGTGTAGTTCTAGAGATAAACAGGAATAAAGTAAGTGACTGCTGTAATATAGATTGTAAGATTCAGTTTTATTTTATATGTTGTTTGTGTTTCATGTTACTGATTTAATTCTCGTTCAGTTTTAAATGGTCTGTGCAGAATAATGAAGAACCCCCCCCCCCCTCCAGTATTTTAAGACCCACCACAACCCGCTGGATCTTAATATCTGGAAATCCTAATATCCTTCACCCTGTCTCACACCAACTCAACACAATAATAACGTACCATCAATAAATCAACAACAAAAAGCAGTACATATTTAACAGACATAAAATTACTTAAAACATATACTTGCAATTAGCAGCACACCATTTGCTCCATACAACGCTTGAACTCTTGATAATACGCTGAATTTTTAAGTTGTCAAGGGCAGTAACCAAGTTTTGTTTTCTTATACCGTGAAGAAAACACACAGAAACTGGCAAATTAAACAAATTGCTTGAGATATAATATTCGAAAAACTACCTATCTCCATAACAACTCGTAAGATCACGAAAGAAAAACTATGGCAGTATTGTCATAGTCAAATGGAGTTAATGAGCACGAGTGTTAGGAAAGTAGGAGTACTGTCCCTTAACTGGCAGTTTTCTCTCAATGAACTTTGAAAAAACACGTGGGAGAAGACAAATAGTAAAGTTGAGATGTTAAGGTTAAGGTAACAGAGTACAATAGTGATAAGTTCACTTTCGCACGAATATTGTAGGGAAAATAGTAAAAGGTCAAATTCGCAGTGAGTCTCGTGCGAGTTTTGTTAACAGGTAAAGTGTAGAAACTTGTGATTTTAGAGCGGTAAAAGGGTTGTAAAACTGATTTTTGAAAGAAAAGTCGAGAATAGAGTTAGATAATTTAATTAGAGAATTTAAGTAGATTTTTTTAAAATCAGGAGTTTATCTATTGTGCAAAACATTCAAGTTTCTTAAGACATATTATCGAGGTTGTGTAGTGTTGTGTAGTTCTAGAGATAAACAGAAATAAAGTGACAGCTGTAATATAGATTGTAAGATTCAGTTTTATTTTATATGTCGTTTGTGTCTCGTGTAATTTTTATCATTCTCGTTCAGTTTTAAATGGTCTGTGAAGATTAATGAAGACCATCTCCCCCTCCCCCTCCCCAGTGTTTTAAGACCTACCACAACCCGCTGGATCTTAATATCTGGAAATTCTAATATCCTTCAACCTGTCTGAAACCAATTCAACACAATAATAACGTAACAATTAATATATCAACAACAAAAAACAGTACATATTTAATAGACATAAAATTAATCAAAACATGCACTTGCAATTAGCAGCACACATAAAATTAATCAAAACATACGCTTGCAATTAGCAGCACACATAAAATTAATCAAAACATACACTTGCAATTAGCAGCACACATAAAATTAATCAAAACATACACTTGCAATAGCATTTTTGAGGAGTTCGTTATGTCGAATCTTGTGGTAGCGTGTTATTACAGTGTGAGGTTTCAGAAATGTGTAAATGTGGACTTGTTTTAAAACAAACAAGGCTGCTGAAATATGTATCAATGAGGAAAAACTGGAAGAAGTGGAGTTTTGAATATCTTGAATCAGTACTAATTAATAATGGAGATACAATGGTGGAAATTAAAAGGAGGACATCTATCGCTATTCATAAAGTAAAACAACTAAAGAATCTGTGGAGAGGAACAGACAGAACTACAAAAATAATATTTTTAAAGGCATGCATCTTTCCCATCGCAACATATGCATGTGAGACCGGGACACTTAACAAAACAGCTGAGAAACACATAAATGCCTTTGAATGTAAATGCTACATGAAAATGAATGAATGAATGGATTTGTTTTATGCTTCTTGAGATTTGTTGCTTCCCTGTGGCGAACTAGTTCTCGCCGAGAAGTCATGAACTGATTTTTGTTGTTTTCCTGCCGTGTGGCAGTTGTTTCACACACCTTCATTTAATGCATCCTCATTCTTCCCATCAATAAACTGGTTTGTTTGTCTATCATAACTACACCAATTGCCTCTGTTGGCTTTTCTCTATGTCAGCTAGTGGAATCTGAGAGTCTGTCAAGTTAAAGTTATTATTTTTACGTTGTCCTAGTTGTTAGAGTTCGAATGCCTGGGTCGCTTTTGTGAATTTTTCTAAGTGTCTAACATAGACACAAAGTGGTTCAAAGATCTTTAAAATTCAGTCAGTCAGTCATTTGCATGTCCCTTGAGGAAATTTACCTCCCTAATAGCTCTCCTCTAGGAATCTCGGTTGTAAGCAAGATGCCCTGCTGCTGATTCATTCATTCGCAGATCATCAACGATGTGCTTCAGCGATCTTCGCCTTGGTCTTCCTCTCTTTCTTTTTCCCATAATGTACCCTTCCAAGACGGTTTTCTCTAAATTCCCATGACGTTTAATATGTCCAAAATATTTAATATTTCTCTTTTTAATCTGCTTTACTGGCCAACCTTCTTCAATATTATGTTCTTGTAGTATGAATATATTTGTTCTTCTGTGTCTCTGATATATGAAGAACTCTTCTGCAGCATTTACATTCAAAGTCATTTATGTGTGTCTCAGCTGTTTTGTTAAGTGTTCAGGTCTCAAAGGCATATGTTGCGATGGGAAAGATGCATGCCCTTAAAAATCTTATTTCTGTAGTTTTGTCTAGTCCTCTCTAAAGCTTCTTTAGTTGTTTTATTTTGTGAAGAGGGATATGTGTCCTCCTTTTAATTTCCCTCATTGTATCTCCGTTATTAGTTAGTAATGATCGAAGATATTAAACACTTTCCACATTTTCCTCGGTGATATATATTTCGGCTGCCGTATTTTCTTTAAAATTAGATCTACCCTGGCTTAGGCCAACTATTTGTGTAGTAACACTATTTTAGTAGTACTTCTATTTTAGTGGTTTCGTAATAGGCACAGTCATATTTGTTTAAAACAAACACGGATTTGCCATACATATTTTGCGAGGCACAATTTTATAGAAAAAAGATAGCATTAGCAAATAGGCATCTTATAAATAACATTGAACATATGCATAATATGAAAACAATTTCACCATTGTTTTACATGTGGTTTCAAATGTTTCCATGACCTATAAGATACATTAATTACCTCTAAATATAATGTGTTAATGTGATAGAATAATCAAAGGGACGTAATAAACTCATAGTTTATGAGTGTAAGAGTATAGTCCCTGGAATCCATTCAGTGTCAAATTTGTTACTTGTTGACCTTAACTCGGTAGACACGTGCAGTAAAGGTCTGTCGCAATATTAAGACTGAAGAGTAAAGGTAATGTGATACCAGAGAGAAGAAGTTCACAGTCGCACGATTTTTGTAGCGGAGAAGAGGATGAAAGTTAAAGTTTGAGTACAAGAGTCGTGCGAGTTGAGTTTACATGGAAAGTGTTGAATCACGATCTTTTGGAAGCTAGTGGAGATATAAAACTGATTTTGAGAAGTGTAAGACAGGTTTATGGCTTCAAAGTTTTGTAAGATAGGTTTCTTTTGAGAGAAGTTGAAAGCTAGGCTTTTGTTAGAGAGGTTTTGATGGATAGGTTTGATTGCTAGGTTTTTCTTTGGAAGAGGCTTATTTTCAGGATGTAGTGGTGATTCTTGTTTGTTCTTTTTTTAGAAACAGCATCATAGCTTAGCTTTCTCGATTATTGCTATGTATCACTAGCGTAGCGTTGTCATTTTTCCAGTGAGGAATTTCAATGGGTGTTGTGTTGAAGGAAACTTTCATCAGTTTAAGATTTTAAGAAGTGTTAATATGAATGATGAGCAGTTAATTTTTTTTTTCTCTCTGATTGTAATCTCTGTCTTCCAATAGCGAAGAAGTACTCGCTGGGAAGCCATGGTTTTATTTGTTTCCTGCTTTGTGGCAGCGATTGCTTTTCCCATCTTCATTGCAAATCACCATCATTTTCTCATAAATAAATCTGTTATCGCCCTTTCTACACCAGCGACTCTGTTATTATGTCTATGTCAAGTAACTGAGCCTGAAAGTATGTCAAATTACCGTAAATATTCTACATTGTCCTAGTGTCTGAGTCTAGTAAGCCTGGGTGTTGTCGTTCGTTCCAAGTGATTAACAAGAACAAAGGGATTAAAGATCTAAACCAGATCTAGTAGCATTTCTACTAATAAGAAAAGTAAGCACTAGGGAACTTTCTGTCAACATCAGTATCAGCAATTGATGTTCTATTCTTCGGTAGTAGCAGGAGTTTTCTTGATAGTAGCACTGCTTGTAGGCTATATGGTCTCAGTGTAGCACTGCTTGTAGGCTATATGGTCTTAGTGTAGCACTGCTTGTAGGCTATATGGTCTCAGTGTAGCACTGCTTGTAGGCTATATGGTCTCAGTGTAGCACTGCTTGTAGGCTATATGATCTCAGTGTAGCACTGCTTGTAGGCTATGCCGTCTCATCGCTGGAAGTCCTGCTTCAGCAGCACCTGTGACATTTTCTTAAGTAGAACATTCTGCTTGAATGATGCACGCTGTTCTGTTAAGTTAAACAATAAATTTCTTTACGGACACAACGAAGATATTGTGTGATTTTGTAATAATATTGTCAAGACGGTATCATCATCACCAAGTTTCCGTTTTATCTGTTTTTCTAGTCACAGACATCGAAGGCTACACATTCTTTTTGTATATATCTGAAACCTTAAAGAGGGTGCAAAAATTGCTGAAAACTAATAAACAACCTCATTCCTCTTTGTTAAAGCCAAACAGCTTGCGAAACACAGTCCTGTACTTACTGCTCATACGATAGTAGATGAAAATATTCACCGCAGAATTCGTAGACTCCAGAATGAAGCTCAAACCAAATACGACAATGAATATATTTTTATACTTTCCGTCGATGGAAAACTCTGGCGTGAGTGTCATTGCAAGGAAGATAATGCATACGGGGATAAAGCATGAAATAAAAAGAGTAGAAATAGTGACTACCATCTTGGCTACCTTCTGATCACGCTTAGCAGTTGTATCAAAATTGTCTGTTGTAGTAGCTTTCTGTCTCCATTTCGTTTTTCTTTGTAGTTTCACCACCAAAACTATGGTGCAAATCACGACGGTCGCAAAAGAACTGAACGGTATTAAAACATTATTGATGGCAAATGAGACCTTCTCCACGCTCTCTCGATCTTCTGTGTATACTAAACCTATGATAGTCTTATTTCTGTTAGGGAAGAACTTCCAGGCAAATCTGTTGACACAGTATACAGGCGAAACACTGCAAATCAGAATAATGAAAACGCACACGACGATGATTGACGTTCTCTTTGGTGTCACGAAGGTCTTTATCTGTCAAAAATAGTAACACAGTGAACTTGGTCAAATATTCAGAAGTAGACTTTAACAAAAATTAACACAGAAGCGTAAAAGAAATATATTCTTGTTGTTTGCCCAGTTTCATAAACTCAGCCATCTAGACAAGAGATGGGTCATCTGCTTGAATTCCTTAGTCAGAAAAACGTTTACTGAAGCAGTATCACTGCGCCACTGAAGCAGGATTCCCCTTACAAGGAGACTACTGGATTGATTGAATCCTCTTGTGGAGTACAGTTTCAACTTATATAAGTTTCTTCTTGTTGCTGGTGTTCTAACCATCACCTAATTTTCTGTATTATACACTAAGAAAATACAACAAGACACCCAGGCTTTCCACTCCACAAAATTAGTACGAATACAACAACTTGAACATAACTTGGCAGTCTTCCGACCAAAACAAACTGGTCAACAATGAGAATTTCCACAAAGCCGATTTGTTGTAGTTTATCATCAGACAACACACATTTATTACAGAAATTCACAGCAACAAATGCCCGGCGTGAAATATCTACGCCACATGGACAAGGAAAACCTTACAATGATTTATTCATACCAAAAACCATACTTACAGGCTTACCAAGGACTGCAGCCACACAGAAAAAACAAACTAAACTAATTCTGACAACAAGACTCGCTCTACCCCATTCTCGTTCGCCCAACACGTCCATCCAGTTCAAAGATCACACAAAAACTGCCTAACGACCGGCTTTTTCACACGGACCTTTTTAACGACTTCTTTGCACACGTACTTTCCTAATGACGTAGTCTACACAACACAATTATTAGCAATACACAAAAACTCTCTGAACAGAATGGCTATTCTGTTACATTACGCGTGAGCGCTCAGTCGTTTTTCATTCGCATTCTTTTTGCTGGAGTCAAGTATGGGAGTTTAAGCTTCCGAACAAGTGTACAGATTTACACTAAGTTATCTGACTTGATCATTTTATGATGATGATGATTGGATCAACCAACACCATCAAAATAAATAACAGCAGAACCATGAAGGAGTGGGAGGGGGGGGGGAATAACAAAAGTGAAAGAGAAGATACTGATGATTAGATCAACAGTTAGTGAATATAATTGAACTAAGCAGACAGAACTACAAAAATAAGATTTTTAAGAGCATGCATCTTTCCCATCGCAACATATGCCTGTGAGACCTGGACACTTAACAAAACAGCTGAGAAACATATAAACGCCTTTGAATGTAAATGCTACAGAAGAGTTCTCCAAATATCGTGGACACAAAAAAGAACAAATATATCTATACTACAAGAGCTTAATATTGAAGAAGGCTGGTTAGTAAAGAGGATTAAGGAGAGAAAACTTAAATATTTTGGACACATTAAACGTCATTATAATTTAAAGAAGACCGTATTGGAAGGATACATATTGGGAAAAAGAAAAAGAGGAGGACCAAAACGAAGATGGCTGCAAGACATCGTTGACGATCTGCAAATGGATGCAGCAGCAGGCCATCTTGCTCACAACCGAGAGGCCTACAGGAGTGCTGTTTGGGAGTCAAAGTTCCGCAAGGGACATGCAAATGAATGAATGAATGAAGCACAATAACGCGGTTTGCCCTACTTCATCTTCGCCTCTCTTCCCTGGTATGCTGTGGATCTCTCTCATCATTTTTCTGAAATAACTGAATTTTAAAAATAATTTCAGTGCAATTCTCACTAAATTCAGCGAGGAGAAAAAAATTAAGTGAGAAAACGACAGAAGATAGGAGAAAAAACAATGAAACAAAGTATTCCAAAAAAAAAAAGAAGATATGTTTCGAAGTAGGCATAGAAGAAAGCAGATTTTGGACATACAGTCCTTGTTTTTCTGTTTAGTTTAGGTAAGTCCGATATAATGCGTACTATTATAATTTATGTTCGCTGAATAAGAATATACCTGTATACGTTTATAGTTTATTTTGATTGAATAAGGATATAGCTGTATACGTTCATAGTTTATTTTGGCTGAATAAGGATATACCTTATACGTTTATAGTTTATGTTTGCCGAATAAGAACATATATGTGCAGGTTTATAGCTTATGTTGACTGAAGAACATACAAGCACACATTTATATTCATTAAGAAACACTAAACAACACACTAACCTTCAGCGGCATGGTTATACACAGACACCTCTCTAATGTTATCAGGGCTGTGATCCAGCTAGTGACACGACTGAAAACAACATGGGGCCAACCAGCGGTCAGGTACTGGAACTCAAAAGCGTCGAAGGGCAGGTCAGATTCTTGGAATGCAGGTGTCAGATTCAGGTTGAGAAATAGTAAGGTGACAAGACAACCGAGATCTGAAATAGCCAAACCTAAAATAAAAAAGATTTAAATGTTACATTTTCAGAATCTTTGCCAGTTACAAAATACATCTATAATCTTAAATATCTATCTATAACTGGATCGTATAAGCGTATATATCTGTGTATGAATTTGTCGTATAAGCTTATATATCTATCTATATCTGGATCATATAAGTTTATATATCTATCAATAACTTAATCGTATAGGCTTATATATCAATATAGAATTGGATAATATAAGCTTAAATATATCTACCTAGAACTGTACACAAAGTATAAGTTAAAGAATAAGCTGTCGGGAGCTGCGTTAGTGCAGTGGATTAGTCACTCGCTCGCCGATCGAGCGACTCGGTTTCTATTTTTGTGGCTCTCAAAAACTCCCGATTGTCACTCAGCTTCAAGAAAAAAAGAAAATGGATGTCAGGGTTAACGCTTTGGGAAGGGAGAGGAATGTCGCTGCTAGCTACTGAGTTCGTGCTGATGGCAACATTAGTAGGCAGTTTTTGGTCAACTACTGGCTAGGCAGCAGGGCACTTGTGGTCTGACAATGGACAATGACGCTGATTCACAACTCATAGCTTTACCTTTAAGCTGTCGGATGAGACTTCGATGTAAGAAGTTGTAGAATCATCTGACAACTTTATTCCAACTCTGCATCTTTGGATAACAAAAAATTAAAACAATAACGAGTAAAAATATAGACACATGTATGTGCCATTGCCGACTTACGGTCGATCGATTTACGGAAATTCGTATTTACGGCCTAGGTCCTGTAAGACTGCTTAAGGTGTTGTTATCGAGTCTGTTATTAAGTAACAAACGTTTGCTGCTTTACGTGCGCTAAAATTTGCAATAAGAAGAGATAAGGAGGTGAACAAGAACGTTCTGCCGTCATTTAGTGAGTACAAAGTATTTGCATGTGGATGTTAAGTATGTGTATGAATGTTTTTGGTGTCTTTGAAAAGCTACCAGAGTAATATTGTTTATTTAATGTGCTGCGATTCATATTTTTTGTCGAAAGATATTAAACCTGTCTCTACTTTAAAAAGTTACAGAGAGGAACTGATAGTCAGTGTCTGATCTCCTCTATAACGATCAGTATGTTCCCACAATTTTCGAATGTTCTTGTTAGCTGGTGCACGAGTATATATATATATATATATACAAGTACAAGGACCAAACGGACTCATCAAAAATAATGGGAATGTTCATTACATCACTCTCTGTCTTTCGTATTTTATAATATTCAACTGTTTTAATGTGCTTGTATTTGTGAATTTTATCTTTCATTACTAAAATACATCTTGTATGTATAACTTTTACATACTCATTCATTCATTTGCATGTCCCTTGCTGACCTTTGCTACCCTAACAGTACTCTTGTAGGCTTCTCGGTTGTCAGCAAGATGGCCTGCTGCTGATGCATCCATTTGCAGATCATCAACGATGTCTTGCAGCCATCTTTGAATTGGTCTTCCTCTTTTTCTTTTTCCCATTATGCACCCTTCCAATAGGATTTTCTGTAGACTATCATGACGTTTAATGTGTCCAGAATATTTAGGTTTTCTCTCTTTAATCCTCTTTACTAGCCAGCCTTCTTCAGTATTAAGTTCGTGCAGTATGGATATATTTGTTATTTTTTGTGTTAACGACATTTGAAGAATTCTTCTGTAGCATTTACATTCAAAGGCATTTAGTTGATTCTCAGCTGTTTTGTTAAGTGACCAGGTCTCATAGGCATATGTTGCGACGGTAAAGATGCACGCCCTTAAAAATCTTATTTGTATAGTTCTGTCTGTTCCTCTCCACAGATTCTTTAGTTATTTTACTTTTTTACATATTATCTTTCATTAATCTGTTATACTTGTCGCCATGTCCCCATGTTTGATATGCTTATGAATATCATGAAACAATGGGTCCTTTTTCCTTATGATAAATTGTAGCATTCGTATCGAAGATCTACGAGATTTGGAACAGTGATATTGTCGAAGTAAATCACTGTACTAAATGTCATATATCGTCCACAGAACCAATGAAAAAGATTCCAGGCGAAAATTCGTTCACTACGCTAATGAAAAGGACATCAGCAGCTATTTAGGTGTGGGTTTCTGGTTGTTTGTTAAAAATGAAATAATTCTCAATTCTTTTAATCATTAACTGTTATATAACCATGGTACATGCAGCCCAGTGAAGGACAAAGTCACCTGAAGGCTACTATATTAATGCCTATATTTTCCTTCCTGTGTCGGCTCTAAAGATGGTGATTTAGTTAACTTCGTGCTTGATTGGCTTTCCTTTCAAAGCTCTAAGAGGAGCCAGGTACCAATTTATACAACTGGTTGACATGAACACCTGCCTCGAAGCAGCCACGCTCCTTAGAGACGAGTTCACTAATGACTTCGCTACTCGAACGCACGTTGATTCTGAGTTATCTTTTATTTACCTTTTGTGGTCTAAAATGTTTGTTTACTCACACAAAAAACTATGCACACTGACAGTTTATATACCTAACAAAAACTATGCATACTGACAGTTAATATAGCTGACAAAAATTATACACGTTGACAGCTTCTATACCTAACAAACTAACAGTGACTGGGTCCTTGAAACCTTGTTTAACGAAGCATATAATGTTGATAATGTTGGTCACGCTTCCAAACACGTCTATGGACTGACATACGACAGCAATGCCTGTCCACTGGAACAGTCGCCTAGCTTCATAACTGACCAAATTGTCTGATGAATCTTCTACAGGTGATTGGTCGTGTTTAACTAATGTGGAATCTACCAAAGTTTCTTTGCGCCACGCATGTATGGTATTCTCAGGGGAAATAGTTTCTGGTGAAAAGGCCATGTTTATTTACCAGAATCTAGCAGAAAGCAAGCTATAGTGGATTATTTATGCATTATTATGCATCACTGTTATTATAGGCACAATTCACTTCAAAATAAATTTAAAATGATCATTTACAAAGATAATTCTAAAATAACATGAAAGTGAAGCGAAGTTTTTCTCGTACAGTTTCTGTAATATTGACAAGTATACATTTGTTACACGCTAACTACTCATTATCGTCTGGCTAGTTTAGCTGAGGCATTCGCCTTCATAAGCAACATCACGAGCCATCTTAGAAAGATATTTGTTCCTGAAACAAATCTCCTGCGTGTTTTGTCTCTTGCCTTCATGGTGCAGCCCGTACAATGTATCTATGACCCTTTCGTTATGTTGTCCTCGTAGACCATATCGTTATGTTGTCCTCGTAGACCATATCATTATGTTGTCCTCGTAGACCATATCGTTATGTTGTCCTCGTAGACCCTATCGTTATGTTGTCCACGTATTTGTATGATAGTGGTCCCTCGTTAATTCTCTTTCAAATATGATTCCAACTGTGTTCATTATGCCTCTTGATAAGAAAACCGACATCTGATAGGTTAAAGTTGGCCTTTTCATTTTCTTGCTTAATGTTGATAATGTTGGTCACGCTTCCAAACACGTCTATGGACTGACATACGACAGCAATGCCTGTCCACTGGAACAGTCGCCTAGCTTCGTAACTGACCAAGTTGTCTGATGAATCTTCTACAGGTGATTGGTCGTGTTTAACTAATGTGGAATCTACCAAAGTTTCTTTGCGCCACGCATGTATGGTATTCTCAGGGGAAATAGTTTCTGGTGAAAAGGCCATGTTTATTTACCAGAATCTAGCAGAAAGCAAGCTATAGTGGATTATTTATGCATTATTATGCATCACTGTTATTATAGGCACAATTCACTTCAAAATAAATTTAAAATGATCATTTACAAAGATAATTCTAAAATAACATGAAAGTGAAGCGAAGTTTTTCTCGTACAGTTTCTGTAATATTGACAAGTATACATTTGTTACACGCTAACTACTCATTATCGTCTGGCTAGTTTAGCTGAGGCATTCGCCTTCATAAGCAACATCACGAGCCATCTTAGAAAGATATTTGTTCCTGAAACAAATCTCCTGCGTGTTTTGTCTCTTGCCTTCATGGTGCAGCCCGTACAATGTATCTATGACCCTTTCGTTATGTTGTCCTCGTAGACCATATCGTTATGTTGTCCTCGTAGACCATATCATTATGTTGTCCTCGTAGACCATATCGTTATGTTGTCCTCGTAGACCCTATCGTTATGTTGTCCACGTATTTGTATGATAGTGGTCCCTCGTTAATTCTCTTTCAAATATGATTCCAACTGTGTTCATTATGCCTCTTGATAAGAAAACCGACATCTGATAGGTTAAAGTTGGCCTTTTCATTTTCTTGCTTAATGTTGATACATAACAACTCTAAGCTTCATTTTCTGCGGTAAATGTCTTCCCTATTCTGTAGAAAGTACATTTATCAAAACTGCCAGTTGATAGAAATAAAAAGGTGTGATATAAATATTAATAATAATGTACAACATTTTGTAAGACTAAAGACAAAAGCTGCTTTTTCTGAGTGTGATAGATTAGAGAATAACTAAACTGCTAAATATTAAATTTTCCCTCCAGAACTGAAATATATTATGAAGCATAAACACTCTGTACGATCTAATTTTACATGTTCTTATTAATTCTTTTAATATATGTGCCCAAAAACGTCTTTCCCGCGCTTGTTTATGTGGTCGTTACTTCAGATATTTGTCTAAGTAACACGGGGCTGATCTAAGGGCCAAAGTTCAGAACTGAGACTTTTCTCCATAGCTCATCAAGATGTTCTTCAGTGTTGTACCCACAATTCAAAACTATTGATGTTCTTCACTGGTGTATCTATTCACCCGTTCTCCATTTCTTTCTGTTTTCTGTTTTTTTTCCGTGTCTGTTTTACACTACTAAAGTTTTTGTTCCACATTTGTCGGTACAATTCTGTTTCCACATTTGTTAGTACAATTCTTGTTCCACATTTGTTGGTACAATTCTTTTTCCACATTTGTTGGTACAATTCTTGTTCCACATTTGTTGGTACAATTCAAGTTCTTGTTCCACATCTGTTGGTACAATTCAGTTCCTTGCTCCATGTCTATTTTCAACAACTGAAAATTGTGCTCAGTGTCCACTGTTGCAACTGAAGTTATTGTTCCACATATATTGTTCGTAATGTTTCACGTCTGAGATCCTGATATACTTTATACACAGCGGGAGGAATTAAATTTCACAATAGGCCGGGAAGATTCTTCTTCAGAGATAAATTTGAAACGCATAATGTGGTTAATATTATGATTTCTTCTTCTTCTTCTTTCCGAGCTCATTGTTGCAGATAAAAAGTTCGCCTCCATTCCTTTATATTCCTAACCTCTCTCTAGTTGGTGACACCAATTTCTTTTATATCCTCTTCTATGTTGTCTTTCCATCTCTGACTTGGTCGACCCCTTGGTCCTGTTTCCCTCATCTCTTGTGCATACATCATTTTCTTTTGTCTGTTCTCTTCCATTCTTTCTACAAGCCCCAGCCAGCGTAGTCTGTTCAGTTGAGATTTATAATTAGCTGGGATTTAACTAAGCTGTTCAGTTCAGTGTTCTTTCTAGCTCTCCATTCTCCACTGTTGGTATCCTTTGTCAACCCAAAGATTCTTCTTATGATCTTGTTCTCAAATATCTAAAATTATTGTTCATCTTTCTTTATTGTACTCTATGTATTTGTAAATAGAATAAAATGCGTACAATGAATGGGGCTCCTAGCTGTGACTTGTAAGAAGCTGTGGCTTGTAAAGAAGCTGTGTTCAGAAGTGCGCATGGTGGAATGTAGAGAATATTTAAATGGAGACTTGTGATGTGTAATAGGTGGGTCGTAAATAAGGAATGGGGGAGGGAACCATGAAAGGGAGAGAATGATGCAGTGGTAATCTAGCCAGGAAAAGGCGCACTCCTTTCTCACATGTAACACATAGTTCAAACCCCCTCACAGCATCACATTACAACACCTCTATCCCAACTATAATCATCTAATGCACCTTTCCCCGGCTAGATTACCATTGTATCACTCTCTACCCTTTCCACGGTTTCCCGTCCTCCCACCCTTATTTACGACCCACCTAATATACGACACAAACCTCCATTTAAACATTCTCTACACTCCACCTGGCGAACTTTTGAACACGGCCTCTTACAAGCCACAGATTCTTACAAGTCACAGCTAAGAGCTCCATTCAATTTATTTTGCTTTATTTTTTCCAATTGCTACTTTTTACATAACATTCATGTGAATTTGCATTTTATCTTCTCTCCCTATTTCCTCGCCATGTATGTTTCTGTATGATTAAGGTTCACGCCGAAAAGTCATAACTGTGTGCTCGTTAAGTAATAAAGTTGTTCCTACTTTTTTCCTAGTTTATACATTTTGTTATCACAGATTTACTGAAGTGGCTTCGTTTATAGTTATATAGTGTTATATATTTATACACTAATTATTCGTGAGGACACATGAAAACCTTTTTAAAAGATCGAGGAAGTAATCTTCGGCAGGCATTAAATTGGAGCAAGAGAATAATAAACCAGCAAAGGAACATAGTTAACAAGTAGCGACTACATTCAAATGAAATTATACGAAAACTTGACAAATTTACCAAACAAACTGACGTTGATTGGGTCCTTAAATCCTTGCTTGACGAAGCAGATAATATTGATAACGTTTGTCACGGTTCCAAATATGTCCATAGCCTGACAAATAAAGGTAAAAAGAATCCACTGAGCGATCAAAACACATTTATCACTGATAATTTTATCCCATGATTCATCTTCACTGTTTTTATTGTCCTGTTCTGAATCAGAAAATGATGAATTGACAAATGGCAACTTTAACGCTATGTCTGGTTTGTACTTTATTGAGCTCATGTCTTTGAATCTGATGGTGGCGCTGTAGATGTCCGTGAACCAGGTTGTCCGTTTTCAGTTCATTTCTGTCTCTTGTAAGATAGAACTGTAACACAAAGCAATGAAACTATCCACTATACATCACCGCAACAGACTATGACACTAGCAAATTAAGCCGTCCTGCAGATGGTATGCATAAAATCTGTCTTATTTACTAATATAACCCGGATCTTGTTTTCCGATTTCTACAAGCCATTCATTGACTGGACAAATCATCATCATAATCATAATAACCGTCATATGACGTCGGTTCTCAGAATATTTGTTACAGTGACCCTTCAGCTTGACCTGTGCTTTGTTTCACAGTGCACCAGGCAAAGGTGTACTTAGACCAGTGATGTTTCTATTATCTTAATATTTTATCCCTTCTGTGTTTCTGTTGAGATGGTTTTCATTATTGTATATTGCTGTATATCGTCTCTATACTTAATTGTACATTTCTATACATCGGCTCGATGTATTCTTATATATTGCTGTATATCGTATCTATACATTATTGTATATCTAGATATCACATGACAAGAAACACAATATCAAGATTTGTACAAACAGAATTCCTGGAAAATCAAATAGAAGTGGAAGAGGTAAGACAGACAATTAAGTCTACTAAAAAACGTCGCACCTGGTTTTGATGGCGTCCGGTATAGAAATCTCAGAGAAGCTGATGACAAGATAGTAAAGCAGATGACAGAAGATTACAACCACAGTCTGAATACTTGTGTAATACCTGAGTATTGGCTGCACAGTTACTTGATTCTCTTGTCACAAAATAGGTAAGGACAGTACAAAACTGAATGCTTATCGAATTATAACATTACACAATGTATATGGCAAAGTTATTGAGAGGAATATAGCCAGGCGACTATTGGCCTTTCTAGAGATCAGCAGGCTACTACCACCTGTATTAGGACGTTATCGTCCATGAAGAGATACAACTAATAAAGCAGCTATCCTGGCGTATGATCTATATGAAGGATTCCAGAGAAAAGAGGAAACCGTAGTTGTGGTACTTGATCTTGAGGATGCATACAACAGAGTAGATTACACAGCGCTGCTGACACTTGTGATGACGTTTGGGGTAGATGCAAGATTAGTTCAATGGATAGCTTCAATTCGTTAAGGCAGTCAGTTGCTTTGAGATACAGAACATGGATCTTAGCGCCCAGAACCATTGCAACGTAGCTGTCTCAGTGATCTCCCTTGTCTCCTGTACTAGTTAGTGTATTTTCTACTGGCATTGTGCTGCTATTTGGTAACGGTGTGGGGGCGAATCCCGACCTACACTGATGATATTGTAACATATGAGCATGGGAGGTGTAGAGAGGAATCAGCCACAAGGGTACAGAACAGGGTGGATCAGATAACAAGTTAGTGTTAGGATAACATCATGGTGGTAGACCATGAAAAATATATCACCCTATGGTGGTCATTAAATAATAGAACCGTAAGATCTGAATTTCCGATTGTGAAGTGTCGGGGACAAGACATAAGATATATTTCATGCTGTATCTGGGAGACCTTTGATCGATCCTTGTCCTTTGCGAACAGTGTAGTATAAAAAGCTAGGAAAGCTTTGGGAGCAGCTAGGTTAATGGCTGTAGCAAACTTTCCACAGCGCACTCTATTCTTACTGATGCACGCGCCGGTGATGTCACTATTGAAGTATAGTATATGCTCACCCTGTCAAATAAACAGCTGTATAAACTAGAGCGTGTACAGAACGAGGTAATGAGAGTGGTCTTGGGTTGCACCAGGGACACTCATGTAGCAATCATGTGCTTTCTGGTTGATATGCTGAGTGTGAGATCTAAACACAAGCATGCTCAGGTAAAGTCATACATCAGGGTCGCTGGCATGAAGGACTATACTTTCCATAAGGAGGTTTGGTTAATAAAAGGTTGACGCATCAACGAGGAAGATCATGTCAGTGTGCGATCTAGAAGAAGTGCCTAAAGTTGATGATTGGCTAGGGGTACAGAACCGACCTCAGCTAATAAAAGTAATTATATAGAAGGCCGCGAGTGTAGAGCCTGGGCACAGGGGGAATTGATCTTTGGGTTCAAGATCTCATCCAGCTTCACTGAAAGTCTTCTGACATTGTAATATATACAAACGGCTCAGTGACTCGAAACAGCAGAACTGTTGAGACTTTGTTGTCTACAGCAATGGAAGAGTAGTGGCACACGGTTCGGGAGCTTGTGAAGCCATCACATCAAGTATACGAATGGAAACTGAGGCTGTGTCGGCAGCAACGGAATGGATAGTTGCCCTTGATGTACGAGTGTATTCCGTTGTGACGGATTCACGGAGTATGCTTCGTAAGATTGAGAACAAAATTACTTCGAAAACAGTGGGTTTATCTCTTAATCCGATCACCTGTCATATGCCTAATGTGGCTTTATTGTGCAGGGTATTTGGGAGTACATGACAATGAAGGAGAGACTAATATAAATGGCAGGCTGAGAATGGACAAGCGTAACATTGCTAAAGCTCTAATGGAGAGACTGCGGGAAAATGAGACGAGAATGAAAGAACAATGTAACCATGAAGCCATTGCTGGTGCTAGGACAAATTAAGGTTGCTGGCAGGAAGTCTGAACTGTGTGGCAGAAAGAACCAACACTTGATGTGAACTGTCAGCAGATAGATTCTTGGATTGATGCTGCGGCATGCACCGGGGCATATATCGAGCTGTCCTGAATACAATGGCGCCGGAGTTTGATTGTGAACCTTTGACCCTTTGAACAGTGAGGTTTGTAAAATATGGCCTCAAAAGTGACATGATGTGATATGACCAAAAATATTTTACTTTATTTCTCTTTTTCAGTTTCTCCTGCAATATTTAAGAATAATTCAGTTTTATGTCTGTGATAAATGTAAATCAACTTTGCAGATTTTTTCTTATTTTGTCGTTTCTTTATTTCGGATTCTTATGAGAGTTTAGGAACAGCTTAATATATTTTAAATATATATAAAAGACTTAAAAGACGGCAAAATATGTCTCAAATGAATGAATGGCCTTCTCGAACTATCTTGAACACAACCCAAAAATAGTCGTAACTTGCATGTGTTTTTATATCGGACTGGTTGAGCTTAGTCGCCGAGATACTTCGAATAGTTTTTTTTTCTTTGTCTTTGTTAATATTTTTTTATGAACAAGGAATTCATGCACATTTGATTTGCGCCTGTGGTGATAAATAATTAGTGGCCATTCAACATTTTGTAAATATGACAGACTAAGAACAGACTATGTACAATTTTTCTGGGTCACGATAATGATGTAAATGAGAACTTGTTAAAGATAATAATAACATTACTTTCTGAACTTATGGAAAAAAGTCAATGAACATTGACGTGATTCTGAGCAAATGTTGTTATTACAGAATGTAAACAGTTTGCTATTAATTCATGAGATAGACGGTTTGCGTTATTTCATGTCATGAAATAAAAATTCCATAGGGGAATGTGGAATTTCTACGAGCGGATCGATTCTACTCGAAAAGAACGTTTGGGTGTCATCATTAAAGTTGGGATGTAACCTGTGGTGTGTGTTTTATATATTTAAAGCAGACACTGATGCAAGATAATATTTAGAGTAATGTTATCAGACGGTTATATCATTTTAGATTACAGAAATCAATGTTCTCTACTTTATCATTTTCTTTCTGAACTATGATTATCTTATATTAACAACATTCGGTAAGCTGACGACACAGTACTGATAGCTGAGAACCAACAAGACCTGCAAAATCTCTTGGATAAAGTCGCCAAAGAAAGTGAACAGAAAGGCCTTACTTTAAATATAAAAAAGACAGAGATTATGGTTATATCGAAGAAACAGAATCCATCAACATGCAGTATAAAATTAAACAGAACTATTCTAAAGCATGTGTAGAATTTCAAATACCTTGGAGCAGTAATAACTCTAGATGGGAAATGCAAAAGAGAAATTAGGAACAGAATAGGCCAAGCAAAGACTGCATTTCAGAGAATGAAAAACATATTATCCAACACATCCTTATCAATGAATGTTAGAAAACGAGTCCTAAAATGCTATATTGAACCTATCTTGTTATATGGAAGTGAATCATGGACAATAGGCAGGTCTGCACAAAAATCATTGGATGCAGCAGAAATATGGTTTATTAGAAGAATGTTGTGAATTCCCTGGACAGCAAAAATAACTAATGAAGAATGTATGAGAAGAGCTGGAGAGACAACAAACCTTGTCAGAAAGATAAGAGAGAGGCAATGTACTTTCATAGGACATGCAATGAGAAGAGGGGGCATTGAAAATATTATAACAACAGGAAAAATAGAAGGAAGAAGATCAAGAGGAAGACCAAGAGAAATGATACTGGACAGTCTGACGGGATGGTGTGAGAGGAGATCACCAACTGAGCTGATGGCCTGCATGAAGGATCGTGTACGCTGGAGAAGCATAGTAGCTAACGCCAGTCGGCACGGCACCTGATGAATTGACTATGATTATAGTGTCTTTGCTGTCACTGCTAAGTATAAAATTAATGCATATAGTTGCTAACTATTGCTGTCACTGCTAAGTATAAAATTGATGCAAATAGATTCTAGCTATTGCGAACATTTTTGTTTGTGGGTTACAAATTTGCGTATTTCATAAAAAAACAAAAAACGTCCCTCTTGTTTTGTTAAGCCGGCGGGGGAAGAGAGAGAGTGTGGGGTGGGGGAGGGGGTTGGGAGAAGTTTTCAGTGGGCCCCAAATCTTCCTTCTCATCCTCCTACAGTGCACAGAGGAGCCAGCTGTTATGGCACTTCGTCCAGACCAGCATGGTTGAAACATACCTGTTCGTCAAAGTAGTGGAACATCCAGGAGAGCAGATTTCTTAAGTTTGACCCTAAAGGCTGGAAAATAACGCCGTATCAGACTGCCTGATTTGAAAGATTTTCATAGTCAATCTCTTGGTCTTGCATCTCACAAGATGAAGCTTTTTGCTGGCTGAGGCCATGTTAAAGCTGGATACTCTGCTTTCTTTTCCTCCATGAAAATAAAGCGCAAGTCACATTCAGTTTAGCCCTAAACTTGACTATGTTGGAAGCCGGAAATACAAAGAAACTGTGAAATCATTGTTTCATGCACACACAAAATTCAGAACAAAAACTATAATATCAAGACTTAAAAACATGTTTGCATTGTAGTTATCCGCTATTTCTGATCTCATCAGAGTCATGAAGCTAATATGGCTAATATGAGGTTCAGCTTTCCAGGACGCTGACCATTCATTCACTGTAGTAAAAGTGGACTATCTAACAGCAGCTTGGACTCACGCCATCTTTGCTTGAGTGACAACCTGGGTATATGAGCACTTTCGGAAGAAATACATGTGAATACCCGTGTCCCTGAAGGCTTGCACATAAAATTATGGCGTTGGCAGACTATATTATTGGTACGGTATTTTCACACTGTTTTTCTTGTACAGCTAATAACATGGAACATTTTCAGAGAACTGCATACTTTCCACTAGTATAACTGATAATATGAAAAGTGTTCTCAGCTTTTCAATCTGTTTAACTTGAATAACTGGTAATAGGGGAAGTGTCCACGTATATGATATGGAAGCATTTAGATGTTCTGGCTTAAAGAAGCTTTAAATCCATCACCATGGCACCAGAAGTGGGTGTACAGACGTCTTGAAAATAATCTACAGATCTTTCAGTCCGAGTATGTGCTACGGCGCTTCAATTAGAAGGTGTCACAGAACTTTTAACTGCATTGTTTGCATGCAGATTTGACATCCAGCGGAGACATCCACTTACCCATTTACTGAATCATACACGAATCCACCCACGAACACAATCATTCACTGAATCACACAGCATACCCTTGTTCGTAGGTTAATAATTCTCTCATTCACGCATTCACTCAAGGCTTGTTCTACTAGAGCTCTGTTTTCTGTATTTTCGGCAGGTCTTGCACATAGTAATCGTTACCTCATCGTTACCTCGCCAATGAACTTTTGCCTCTTGACTTGTCCAGACAAAGATCATCGTCACTCTCAAGATTGTCACCATCATCTTTCTAGTCGTTGATGTCGTCATAATGAGAACTGTATGTCCAGTGTTCTCCGTCAACAGACTGGGTCCGAAATTTGACCCCATCAGAAACAAAACGCTTGTAGGGCTAGTGCACACAGAGGACAGAGAGAGCGTGGAGAAGATCTCGTTCCCTATAAACAACATCATCGTTCCATTCACCGCCTTCGCCACGGTCCTGACCTCCACCATAACGCTGGTCGTCAAACTTAGGAACAAGACGCAATGGCGGAAAACTATCTCGACTTCGGATAATTCTATTTCCTCACGTGAACAGAAGGTCACTAAGATGGTTGTCATGATTTCCACATTATTCATCGTTTGCTTTACCCCTGTCTGTATAATCTTTGCTGGCATGACATCAGAGCCTGAACTATCAGTCAATAGCAGGTACAGAAATGTATTTCTTATCGTATTCGGTGTTGGCTTTTTATTAGAAGGGACGAAATCCTCGGTCAATATTTTTCTACTGAAAGACTTGTCTCTTTTTCTCACTACAGTCCAATGTTTAAACATCGATACTGATTCACTTCTGACAAGTTAGTGTGTAGCGATTCCATACATTTCTGTTAAGACTCCTTTTTCTTCACTTTGTATTTTATTCAATCAATTAATCAATCAATGCCAGTGGCTTCCCCTCAAGATTATAAGACACAGGCAAAGGTTTTACTATCATTTTATCTATAGTTTTGTTTTTGACGTAACTTAGTATGAGACCATATACATTTTATTACACATAATGGTGAATAAGTCTTTAGGGTCACTGTATATGAACTTAGATTTCTGTTCTGCTTTGAACTTACAATGGATGTTGGTTTTTATTTATTGCGTAGTAAATGATATCTTGATATCTGAGGAGTATATTGCTTCATTCATTGAATTTTATCACCAAGGACCAGACAATAATCGTGGGCAATCATATTTCTCTTCAACAAGATATTAATGTTAAACGCCAAAAAAAAAAAAAAAGGAGGAAGTTTTAATCAAAAGGTGCAGGAAGTTTCTAGCACAAAACTTCATTTGTAGAAAATTTTGAGGTGATGTTATTCATGAGAGCGATTCGTGTAACAGTAGAGATATCCAGGTGTATAGCGCAGCTTTACTTAAAATAAAAGAACAAACAAATTTATAGAAAGAAGAAAAGGTGAGGAGAAATGACAAAAAAGCCAATGAGATTACCATGTAGAAATGTTACACAACAAACACTTACAAATCAATATTTCGGCTACATGTCTTATTATGACGACGGAAATAAGGGATAAACACATAAAAATGGTACTTAAATAACAGATATCCTCTCGGTTAGGATGTCCAGCAAATAATTAGTGTAAAAGACAAATTGTCGGTCATGATGCACACGTGTACATTCACGTATCACATAATGTGATGTGTAAAACACACATGCTGATTAGTGTAACGTAAATGACTGTTGGTGTAAGATAAATCGTTATTCGTGTAACATAAATGACAATTCATGTAACAGAAATGACACGTCGTGTAATATAAATGACAATTCGTTTAATATAAATGATAGTTCGTGAAACATAACTGATGTAACAATGAAAGTGAAGACCGTTTATTACGTACATTGCGTAGGACATTCACTTTCTATGGCTGTCATAGTGGCTTAATGTCAAACATTCCAGACATTCTGTATTCAAGAACCAGTAGTCTTCTCTTTGTTCGATGTTTTAGCTGCTAAACCACTTCAAAGCACACACTGAAACACTTGTCTCTTTTTCTCATTACAGTCCCATGTTTAAATATCGATACTGAATCACTTCTGACGTGTTAGTGTGTAGCGATTCCATACGTTTCTGTTAAGACTTCCTTTTCTTCAATTTGTATTGTATTCAATCAATTAATCAATCAATGCCAGTGGCTTCCCCTCAAGATTATAAGACACAGGCAAAGGTTTTACTATCATTTTATCTATAGTTTGGGTTTTGACGTAACTTAGTATGAGACCATATACATTTTATTACACATAATGGTGAATAAAAATCTTTAGGCTCACTGTATATGAACTTAGATTTCTGTTCTGCTTTGAACTTACAATGGATGTTGGTTTTTATTTATTGCATAGTAAATGATATCTTGATATCTGAGGAGTATATTGGTTCATTCATGAATTTTATCACCAAGGACCAGACAATAATCGTGGGCAATCATGTTTCTCTTTTTAGTACAGGTTCTAACAAGAACTAATAGTTCAGGCTCTGATGTCATGCCAGCAAAGATTATACAGACAGGGGTAAAGCAAACGATGAATAATGTAGAAATCATGACAACCATCTTAGTGACCTTCTGGTCACGTGAGAAAATATAATTATCCGCATTGGAGACAGTTTTCCGCCATTGCGTCTTGTTCCTAAGTTTGATGACCAGCGTTATGGTGGAGGTAAGAACAGTGGTGAAGTCAGTGAATGGAACGATGATGTTGTTTATAGGGAAAGAGATCTTCTCCACGATCATTTCCCCGCAGTCTTTCCAGTACGGCTTTAGCAATGTCACCATTGTCTACTCCCATCCTGCCATTTATTGTAGCCTGTCCGGGAAGTCTATCAGCCTCTTCAAGATGCCACACAGACTTTACTGTGTTCTAAGCCTTAGTCATGCAGGATCTGCACCTTTTATTACGTCAGCCCATCCTTCACGCCTGCAAATTTGATGTCTGCCTCTACCTGAGAAAACTTGTGCTTTACCTTACTTCACACTCAGCATATCAAGCAACAAGCACATGACCGCTACATGAGTGTCCCTGGTGTAATCCAAGACATGACCAGAGCCGGCATCAGCAAGAATAGAGCGGGCTGTGGAAAGTCTGCTGCAACAATAAACTAACTGCTCACATCGTTATCCTTGCCTTTTGTCCACGTGTTGTGCAAAGGACAAGGATCGATCAAATGTGATCCGTACACACCGCATGAAATGTGCTCTCCAAATATCTTGTCCCCGACACTTCACAATCGAAACTTCAGATCTTACAATTCTGTTATTTATTGACCACCACAGGGTGATACCTTTTTCAGAGTTTACCACATCAACGTTATCCTCACACCAAATTTTTATCTGATCCACCCTGTTCTATACCCCTGAGGTACAACCTCTCTACAGCTCCCATGGATCTATGTTAATATATCACCACCTTAGGACAGCGTCCCCCTCTGCTGTTCCCAAATAACAGCAGAATGCTAGTAGAATATACATCGAATAGCACAGAAGACAAGGGAGATCACTGAGGCAGCCACGGTACACTGGTTCTGGGCTCTGAGATCCATGTTCTGTATCTCAAGGCAACTGATCGCTTTGATAGCTTTGAAGCTATCCACCGAACTAATCTTGCATTAAACTCAAACTCCATCACAAGTGTCATGTCAAGAGCGTTGTGTAATCCACTCTGTTGAATGAATCGTCAAAATCATGAAACTACGGTTTCCTCTTTTCTCTGGAATCCCTCATATACATAATACGCCAGGATCGCTGCGTTATTAGTCGTATCTCTTCCTGGACGATAACTTCCTAATGTATTTGGTAGTAGCCAGCTGATCTCTAAAAAGCCCGATAGTCGCCTGGCTTTAATCCTCTCAATAACTTTGCCATATACATTTTGTAATGTTATAATTCTATAAGCATTCAGTTTTGTAGTGTTTTTACCTATTATTTTGCAAGGGAGTCAAATAACTGTGCAGCCATTCCTCGGGTATTACACCACTCTCCAAACTCTGGTTTTTATCTCTCATCTACCTTGTCGTCAGCTTCTTTGACATCTCCGTACTGGACGCCATTAGGACCGGGTGCGACATTTTTGGCAGACTTAATTGTCAGTCTTACCTCTTCCACTTCTGTTTGGTTTTCCAGGATTTCTGTTTGTACAAAGCTTGATACTGTGTTTCTTGTCATGTGTTATTTAAATATACGTGTACAATAATGTATAAATACGATATACGTAATGTATAGAGGCGATATATGGCAATATATACTTATGTATATAAACGTTTTACAGCAATATGCAATAATAAAAACCATCTCAACAAAAGCACAGAAGGAAAAAAAATATTAAGAGAACAACAACGATGGTCTAGGTACAGCTTGACCGAGTGCGCTGTCAAACAATACACAGATCAAGCTGTAGGGTCACTGTAACCAACATTATGAGTACAAACGACATATGATGATGATGATGATGATGATGATGATGACTCAGGATTTGATTTCCTTTCTCTCAACCCATAAAATAGAACTATGATAATTTTTTAATGAGAAATACCACAGTGTAATCCACTCAGGTCGTGTAGTTAACAGTAATCCTTTCGTTTATTAGAAGACTAAACTTTCTTCAACACGTTTCTGACGCTGGATTTCATTGTTTTATAAAGAAATAAGAATTCAGAGAAAGCTAACACGAATCAGCGCTTGTCCAGTCGATTAAAGGTTTGAAGAAATCGAAAAGCAAGGTCAGGTTTATATTAGTTAAAAAAAACAACAACAGATTCTATGCATAACTATTAAGCACTGCTTAATTTGCTAGTATCATAGTTTGTTGCGTGACGTATAGTGGATAGTTTCATTACTTTGTGTTACAGTTCCATCATACTGTAGACAGAAATGACCTGAAAACGGAAAACCTGGTTCACGGACATCTACAGCGCTACCATTAGATTCAAAGACATGAGCTCAATAAAGTACAAACCAGACATATCGCTAACGTTGCCATTTGTCAATTCATCGTTTTCTGATTCAGAACAGGACAATAAAAACAGTGAAGATGAATCATGGGATAAAATTATCAGTGATGAATGTGTTTTGATCGCTCAGTGGATTCTTTTTGTTGTTATTGCCCAGCCTTTGGAAATATGTGGAACCGTGACAAACGTTATCAATATTATCTGCTTCATCAAGCAAGGATTTAAGGACCCAATCAACGTCAGTTTGTTTGGTAAATTTGAAAAGTTTTCTTATAATTTCATTTGAATGTAGGCGCTACTTGTTAAATATGTTCCTTTTGCTGGTTTATTATTCTCTTGATCCAATATAAAGTATGCCGAAGATCACTTCCTCGATCTTTTAAAAAGGTTTTCCTGTGTTCTCATGTTCTTGAACATTCACTTTACCTCCGTAAAAAAAAAAACAGATTAACTTTACCATGGAAGTTGTCAAGCATTTAAGAAACAGCTGCTGTGCAATCTACTTGTATAGATAAAAGGTAGCCTTGTCATGCCTTAAAGGCACACAGGGGATCTGGTGTTAGTGCCCATAGTTTCATGACTCGTCGGCGCACTAGAGGGTGATGTGGTCAGCTTCACACCTGGCGGCTTTTCCTTTCTCAACTCCAGAAGAAGTCAGGTACCCATTTCTACATCAAAGTCCAGATATCATTTTATAAAGCATTTGGTTTAGTTCTATTCGTGTTATTTATCTCTATTTTATCTATACGTGCAAAGATCTATACATAATTAATGGATTTCAAAACAACTTCAAAAATCAGATTGTAATATAGACAATTCTTTAGACAGATTTTCACGTTTTGTGTTGAAGCCTAATTTCAGTTATGAGTAAATTTATTTGTATTCTTGCATATCTGACACTATGTACGATGGAAAATAACAAATGTTGGCAACCACTGAACCAGAAGAGTTGCACAGCTATAGGAGGTTAGAAAAAAACCATGTCTCAGATTCTCGAGCTCTTGTTGTTAAAGGTCTTCTGTGCACCTTCTCAGTCTGGCTTTATATTTAGGCCACATGTGGTTACTGACGTAGTAAGGTTTTTGAGAATCCTTAGATCCTCTCAAAAAAACGTCAAGAAAAGCAATCATTATTCACCTCCAGCTAAAAATGTTAATAATTGAAGATCGTCATCGAGTCGGCTGTAGAGAAAAGCAAGCTCCAAGTCTCCGAGAGACTAAGACACGAAGAAAACATTGAGATTGAGGGAGCTGTTATTTCGATACATCTTAGGTTTCTATGAGCCTGATCGTCAAAAGACTAACCTAGACAGTATGTCCTGTTGCTCCCCTTAGATTCTGAAAAAAAATTCTGACATGTATTTTCATTACAGTTCTAAGCCAAAACTGGTAGATTAAAAATATGTAGAGAACATAAATAATTGCCTATTTGTCTACTTCCTTTGGACACACATGGTGTAGTACTCCTTCTGAGTTTTGTTTCATATGTTAACTATTAATACAAGGATACAGGTCGTCTCGCTGTGAATCCCATAATCAGCAGAAGTTCTTCTTTAAGGTTTTCCATTCATGCTTTTATCATGGGGTTACGTTTAAGCTCTTGCACTTTTTGCCAGGGTGCAAGCCTGCAGAGAATTCAGGGAATCCTCAAACAAGCTATCAAATGGAACACAACAGGCCGAAGAAAAAGAGGACGACCACGTGAAACTCTAAAGAGGACATTGTTAAGAGAAGCCAATTCAGTGAGCATAACATCCCTTGATGAGTTTTAAAAACTCGCCGAAGACAGGAAATCTTGGCGAACTACCATGCGGGCCCTATGTGACGCTTAACGGCACGGGAAGGATGTAAGATGTAAGAAGTCTGCAGGATGTGTTCTAGAGTCTAGAGACATTTTTTAACTGCAGGTTTGCAGGATGTGTTCTAGATTCTAGAGGCATTTTTGTACGTGCAGGTTTGAGTTTGAGCGGCCTTAAATTTGTGTAGATAAGCTTGTAGTATTTAGGTAATTTTGTCCCAAAAGTACTTAACAATGATCCGTCCCAATGGGTGTACTGATTACGTTTCTCTATTCCCAGTTCTATTGACTGTTCTTTCCTGTGCCACCTGGTCAGCTTTTTTCTCCTTGTGACTTTCAGGTGTTAAAACTTGCCTACTCACAACATGTTCAAATGATTCCGACAATGACTTCGGTATAGTTTTAGCAATCATTAATAAAATGTGCTATATTGTGAAAGTTTCTGTAATATTTTTCGACTCTTTGCAGACAACTAATGTGAACATAATATTTTAATATTCAGTTTTGCATTTTGTCAAGGTCTAGCGATTTCTGACCTGGGTTGCTTGGTGACCTTGACGTGGGTAAGCCTGGGTCTTACCCCAGACTTCCAGAACGCCGACTTAGCTTTTGACAGTCTAGAGGTCAGCTATCTGACCGCTGGTTGGCCACATGTTGTTTTTACTCGAGTTACCAGCTGGATTACTGCACTCATTACTTTAGAAAGATGTCTCTGTATAATGATACCATTGAAGGTAGGTGTATCCAGCGTTTCTCTTTATGACATATAGATATATTCCTTCAGTGTAATTAATAATATTTTTTTCCTTCAGAGCACACCAAAGATATTAGTTCTGTCACCATCGTGTACATTTGATGTTCACAATTTTCATACTCTGATATGTTTTGTAAGGGGATATTTCATTTACCAGTCCTGTGGTTTCTTCTTTCTTTTACTTAAAGTTATTATACATAACAGCTTTTGTTTTAATTCACATAAACAAAATGAACAACGTCACACTATGACTGCCTCTTAAGAAGACACTCTAAATAAAGGATTATTCATGAGTGAGTGAAACATACGAAACATTGGCAGCAAATAAACTACATAACGGATAACAAATTACACATTGTAACTACACCAGCCATTTAAGCACTGCGGGTGTTTAGAGCGCAGTTAAGATAAACTTAGTGTGAAATAAAAATTAAAAAAATTCAAATTATAAAATAATTTGGACTGAGTCAACAAAAATGTATTTTATTTTGATTAGAGAAATATAAAATATGATAGTATGGATTCCATTAAATGATACTTTAAATATCATCAGTTAACAGTAAAACATCAATTCTGTGGTTACTCACAGTCAGCCCCATAGTGACAAAAAACTACAGAGACTATAAAATGAGGTTAAGAGGATAATTTCTAGATTAAACACATTCTGTAGAGCCGCCAGACATCTGCTTGGTCTTACAGTTATGAATAACAGAATTATGGTATCAAGAACGATTGTAATCATGAACAGAAACGGATGTATGGAGAAACTAGAACAGTTAGTTGCCTGGTTAGGACTGACATGTTTCTCGTAATGATAAGAGTGTATGCTTCTCATAATGATACGAATGTTGTGAGTTTATCTCAGAGCTTTTGAGGTCCACTCTAGAACGTAAGAGAAGCTGTCTTATTCTCAGCTTTTGTGAAATCATCATTTCTGACACTGTTATCTCAACTGCCATAATGGCACAACAGTTTAGAAAATTTAAATTCACGATTGTAAGGTGGCTCTGACATTATCACTAACGTCAAGAACAATAAGAGCAGGCTCCAGGTACCTAATAAAGATATTATCATCTACATGCATCACAGGGTGATATGAAGATATCGTCAGTAGTGCATATACAATGGTGAAATAACAATTTAGTTTGACATAAAACATGGGGGGTCCGTCAGGGGTGTATACTGTCACCTTAATTATTTAACTTGTATACTGAAAATATAATGAAGAATGTTAGAGAAGATGTAGACAAAGAACATTACGATGCCATCAAAACTATAGGTTATAAAATATCAGAGATTAGATATGCTGATGACACAGTATTACTATCCACAACACAAAAAGAAACTGAAAAACTAATTATGTCAGTCCGTAAGAACTGTGAAGAGCAAAACCTCCATCTTAATGCAAAGAAAACTAAATTGATAACTGACAAAACAATTAAGACATTTGAAATATATATCAATGAGGAAAAGTTGAAAGAGGTGCAGAGTTTTGAATATATTGGATCACTAATAACTAATAATAGGAGATACAATAAAGGAAATTAAAAGGAGGACATCTATTGCTCTTCAAAAAGAAAAACAACTAAAGAAGCTGTGGAGACGAAACAAATAGAACTACAAAAATACGATTTTTAAGGGCATGCATCTATCCAATCACAACATATACCTGTGAGACCGGAACACTTAACAAAACAGCTGAGAAACACATAAATGCCTTTGAATGTAAATGGTACAGAAGATTTCTTCAGATATCATGAACACAAAAAAAAAGAACAAATATATCCATACTCTCTCTCTCTCTCTCTCTCTCTCTCTCTCTCTCTCTATTTCTCTCTGAACCTTAAGTGCCCAGGGCACATGGGGCTTCCGCAAGGGTTTTCCACAAGTGCATGTCCTTTGCCTTTTTTTCTGCTCTTGCCCAGGTGAGCCCTCTATTGCTCAACATCCTTTCTATTGTTCTTCTCCATGTCTCTTTTGGTCTACCCTTACTTCTGTTCCCCTTTTTACCCTATCTGGTAAAAAACTATCAGACAGCTACAGAAACAGAAACAAGGGAAAAACAAATATCCATACTACAAGATCTTAATACTGAAGAAGGCTGGCTAGTAAAGAGGATTAAAGAGAGAAACTGAAATATTCTGGACACATTAAACGTCATGATAATCTAGAGAAGATCGTCTTGGAAGGGAATATACTGGAAAGAAGAGAGGAAGACCAAGGCGAAGATGACTGCAAGGCATCGTTGATAATCTGCAAATGGATGATCAGCAGTAGGTCATCTTGCTCACAACCAAGAGGCTTACAGTAGAACTGTTAGGGAGGAAAAGTTCCCCAAGGGCCATGGCATTCAAATGACTGAGTGGATCTATTACAAGTAGTTATTAAAACACTATCATTAGTAAATGCATCATGAATTGATATGAAGATATCGTCTACCGTAAATGCATAACAAGCAAATATAAACATACCATCAGTAGTAAATGATCACAAGCTTCTAAGTAGATATCGTTAGTATTACATGTATCACATACTGATATGAATATACCATCAGCACTGTATGTATTACATGTTGAAATAAATATATCATCTGTAATATATGGGAATAACTTTGGGAAATAATGGAAAAAATGGGATTTCCAACACATTTGATACAATTAACATCACTGCTGTATTTAGACCAACAAGCAGCAGCAAGAATAAATGGTGAAACAACAACTTGGTTTGACATAAAACAAGGGGTCCGTCAGGGGTGCATATTGTCACCCTACTTATTTAACTTGTATACTGAAAATATAATGAGGAATGTTAGAGAAGATGTAGACAAAGAATATTACGATGCCATAACAGTTGGAGGTTATGAAATACCAGAGATTAGATATGCTGATGACACAGTATTGCTGTCCACAACACAAGAAGGAATGGAAAAACTAATTATGTCAGTCCGCAAGAACAGCGAAGAGCAGAACCTCTATCTTAATGCAAAGAAAACTAAAGTGATGACAACTGACAAAACAAACAAGGCAACTGAAATATGTATCAGTGAGGAAAAACTGGAAGAAGTGGAGAGTTTTGAATATCTTGGATCACTACTAACTAATAATGGAGATACAATGCGGGAAATTAAAAGGAGGACATCTATTGCTCTTCAGAAAGTAAAACAAATAAAGAATCTGTGGAGAGGAGCAGACAGAACCACAAAAATAAGATTTTTAAGGGCATGCATCTTTCCCATCGCAACATATGCCTGTGAGACCTGGACACTTAACAAAACAGCTGAGAAGCACATAAATGCATTTGAATGTAAATGCTATAGAAGAGTTCTCCAAATATCGTGGACACAAAAAAGAACAAATATATCTATACTACAAGAGCTTAATATTGAAGAAGGCTGGCTAGTAAAGAGGATTAAAGAGAGAAAACTTAAATATTTTGGCCACATTAAACGTCATGATAATTTAGAGAAGACCGTATTGGAAGGATACATAATGGGAAAAAGAAAAAGAGGAAGACTGAAACGAAGATGGCTGCAAGACATCGTTGATGATCTGGAAATGGATGCAGCAGCAGCAGGCCATCTTGCTCACAACCGAGAGGCCTACAGGAGTGCTGTTTGGGAGGCAAAGTTCCGCAAGGGACATGCAAAGGAATGAATGAATATATGTATTACGTCTTGATACGAAGGTACCATCAGTAGTGTTTGTATTACAGGTTACAGAGTGGACAGGTGCTAGTGTCCCTGTCTGAAATCTGTAGTGGCCTAGAAATGTCCCACGGTATGCAAATGCCACCGGACATAGATAAAGCATCACAGATGTCATCAGCAGTTCACGTATCACAAGTTGATATGACGATATCATTAGTAATACATGCATCACAGACTGACGTGAAGAAATAATCAATAGTACATGCACCACAGTTTGATGTGAAGGTATCATCAGTAGTTCATGTATCACAGATTGAAATGAAGATGCCGTTTGCTGTTGCACATGCACCAAAAGATTAAGTAGTGATACCATTTGTTGTACATGGATCAAAATGATATATGAAGATACTATTTATAGTACATGTATCACAGATTAATGAACATTGCCCTAGAGTGTCCAAATTCTCCTTTATTTATCTACTGAAAGAGTTCTAATGCTGACTGCTCTTTCCTAACACTTTGAATTTGAACTAGAAATTACCGTTTCACTACCGCCATAGATGAGAAAAGCAGTTGTGTATCGCCTCAGTTTTAAGCAAAGAATAACTGCCCGCTATATCTTCTCATTTTAAACAATGGGCAACTTCTCTCCATATCCCCTTGCATATCAACCACACTTTAAACAGAACACCCCTGCTCTCTACAAGGCATTAGTTTTAAGAAATAAATGCTGCAGGGCGCATCCTATCACCATTAGTGTAACCGGTTTCACATTACATTCCGAGGACAGAAAGACAAAGAAATGAACACAGAAGCTTTCTCTCCCTCGAAAGTCGCTGTCCCCATATCTCTGTCTTCTTGCTTACTGTTTCTCTTCTTCTTCTTCTTCTTCTTCTTCTCCTTGTCCTCCTCCTCCTCTTTTCTTCTTCTCCTCCTCCTTCTCCTTCTCATTCTCCTTCTTTTTCTTCGTCTTCTTCTTCTTCTTCTTTCCTTTTGTCTATTTCTTATTTACACTTTCTTTCTTTCTCATTAAATTATATATGCATTTATGTGCAACATGAATTGGTATCAATTTTGTAATTATCCGCCTTAAATGAGAACTGATATTTCTTTCTCGTTGTGACCAAAATTTGTCCAAGTTTGTGTTGTTTTTTCCTCAGGTAAAGACCATCATTACACCAAGAAGAGTTTCTGTCATTATCATCAGCTTGTTCACTGTGTTAATCTGCAGCGCGGCGCCCGTGTACTGCGTCAACATGTTCGCCATGAAGTGCAGCCCTCAGAGAAACAAAACAATCCTTGGTTTAGTGTACACAAACAATAGAGAGGACGTTGAGAAGGTTTCATTTGCGATACATAATGCTTTTATTCCGTTCACTGCCTTTATTACAGTGTTAGTCTGTACCATTACACTTGTGATTCAGCTACAACAGAAGTCAAAATGGCGGAGATCAGTTAGCAGAGCAGACTCCTCTAACACAATACTCAGCCGTGATCAGAAGGTCTCAAAGATGGTTGTGATGATTTCTTGTCTCTTTATAGCTTGCTTTATTCCTGTTAGCGTTATCTTTATAGCCATGACGTTGGAGACAGAGCTTGCAGTTGATGGAAAATATAAGGACATATTTAAGATTGTGTGTGGTCTAGGCTTTATCTTGGAGTCCACAAACTCGGCTATGAATATTTTTATTTACTACCGTATGAGCAGTAAGTACAGAGCTGCTTTTCACCAGCTTTTCCGGCGTGGGAGTTATAAGGTACAGGAGAACGAACATGAATAACATCCCTCAGTTTTTGCACCTTTTGTGGCAATAAATAAGCTCAGTTACCGTTAATTCAATTAATGAGTCTAAACAAACAAACAAAAAATTGCGCAGAGATTAATCCTAACTAAAAAAAAAATCGTTTAGTATAGAGCCTGAACAGAAGAAACAGCAGGATAGCATCATCACTACCTGCTTTCCGGTCACCTCTATCCTCCCACATCGAATGAATATATGTTTTTTTTTTTGTTAGGTCCCCTGTCAGATAGCTTTGGTGATCATGCTGGCGATCTTTAGGTTTTCTTACATTTAATTCAAATGCTATGTTTTTTTTTGTCACGCCATTTGGTCAGTCCGCTGCGACATTTTTCTCGTGGCTTTCTTCTCCACCTTTTCTCTTGAATTTTTCAGCCGATGCAAAGTTCTTTCAACTTATGTCTTCTCGTGGCATGTCCAAGAAAGTTTAGCTGTATTTTTCTTATAGGTTTAACTAGTTTCCCTTGTTCTGGAACTGATTTCAGGACGTCTTCGTTTGTTTTTCTGTCTGTCCGGGGTATATGTTGTATCTCTTCTGCAAGACCGCATGACTATTGCTTCAAATCTCTGCGCCGTCTTTTGTGTTATTTGTCCAAGTTTCACTAACATAAAGCAGTTCTGGTTATTTATAGCTTTGTTGATATTCACTTTTACGACATTTTCTTATTTGCTGCTATCTTCTTCATTTCATAAAAAGCTGCTTTTGACTTACCTATTCGTGATTTTATTTCATATGTGAACTTGCCTTCAACTGTTTTTGTTGATCTTAGATGAATTTATTTACTTCTGTCAGCGCCCTCCTGTTTGAAAAGATGTTGTGCTATGATATTATCACTCTTTCTCATACTACCATTGTTTCTTTCTTGTTTCTGTCTTGTTTTTGTTTAGTTCTAAACCTCTTTTATTGCTCTCTTCAATGATCTTGTTAACAAGTTTCTTCAAATTGCTTTCGCTTTCTGCTAATAGAACTGTATCATCCATATATCTCAAACTATTGACATTATGGCCTTCTATTTGAATTATTTTCATATTTTTAGTGCCTCTGTTGTTTCCACTGTATAATGAGAATAGATCAGGTGATAATACACAGCCTTGTCTTACTCCTCGTTGTATATCCTGATACTCACTTTTGTCGTTGATCGCTCTTAATATTGCTCTTTGATTCCAGTACTTGCTCTTAATAATTCTCATCTCTTTACTATCTACGATACATTTTTTTCTAGCCTTTGTATCATATATTCATGTTTAATGCTATCAAAAGCTTTCGTGTAATCAATAAAGCACATTTATGGGGTTTTGTTTACTTTTATAGCTCATTCTATTATAGTTCTTAATATAAAATGTGTGTTATTTATGCATTTTCCTTCAACAAAACTCCCTTATACTTCTGCGATTTCAGTTTTTATCTCCTTCTAGATTAATAATCATTAACAGTATTTTTATAATATGGCTCATTAAACTCAATGTGCAATGTTGATTGTTGATCACATTCTGTTGTTCCGTATATACATATGTCTATGTTTAATAATGTAATCATTAACATTATTCTTCAAGCCAAAACAAACGACCTAAGTATGATTGAAAGCCATACTTTTTCAAGTTCTTATTTTTCAGAACACAACAAATACTCCTGTCCTTTTAATACCTACTTATTACCTGTGGTTAAAATATTTCACACTCATGCATTACGTCTCGCAGCATGTGTTTTCGACATCGTAAATATCATAACACAAGTCCAAGACTTGCCCATGAAAGAGATGATCTTTTAGGATCTAATTCAGATGAGAAAAGATTTTGAAGCTGTCGCTAAAGTGACAGCAAAACTGAGGAGCAGCAAAACATTATTTGATATTTGATGAAATATTTCTATTATATATATATATATATATATATATATATATATATATATATATATATATATATATATATATATATATATTGTGAGCAGATTATTACAAAATCACAAGAAAGTCTACTTTTTGTTCTTAATGAACTTTATTATGTAACATCACAACCACGCATGTAAGGTCAAGGCTAATTACTGCGCATTGTGTTGGGTAAGGGAACACCTCAAACCACATGATCAAGTAGAAGAAGCAAAGAGAAAATAGGTCTAATGTATTTGTACATTAGTATCCGTTTCACTTGTGTTTAGCTCTAGAGTAATACAAATATATATATATATTTCCAAGAAGAATAAAAGTGCTTATCACAACATATAATTAATTAAAATAAAAATAAACCAGAATAACATAACATAAATCTACACCAACAGTTCTGACGAAGAGAGGGCAAAGCAATGTTACAAATAGTTGAAACACTATATTTTACATCTTACATCTCTCCCGTGTCGTTAAACGTCACATAGGGCTCGCATAGTTGTTTACCAAGTTTTCCTGTTCTCGGAGAGTCTATCATCTTCATCAAGGGATGTTATGCCCACTAAACTGGTTTCTCTTAACAATGTCCTCTTTAGAGTTTCACGTGGTCGACCTCTTTTCTTCGGCCTGTTGTGCTCAACTTGATGGCTGGTTTTGGTAGTCTCTGATTCTTTCTTCTCATCACATGGCCTACATCCCACACTATGCAGATCACTATTTGGGCATGTGCAAAAGTATTTTTGTATGAGTGACATTTTAATCATTCTGAAAGTTTTGTGAGGAAAAAAGCGTAGAAAATAATGTAAATAAAAACAGATGAACTATGCAATACAGAAATTTATGAGCGACAAAAAAAAAAAAAAAGAAAAGAAAAAATGTGCTGAGCTTAAAGGAAACATTGATTCAGATAATGATATTAAGTAATGACTATTCCTGTCTGAGAAGACAAGTTTTGAGACAGATAGCATCTATTTATGAAAAGTATCAAGCACTGCAGTAACTGTTCAGTTTCTCCCCCCCCCCCCCCCCCCGGCTATCCCTACGAATATAAGAGCTCAACAAATCCACTTTGTTTAGTGGTGTAATTATTTTTGATTCAGTTATTTTTCTCCTCAGGTTTTGCCCTCGCTTCCTTCTCTAATGAAGCTGTGTTCTTAATAAATTCCACGAGACACTGCATTTAGCCAGTTCTTCACATTTCTCGTTGCCAGTGAAAATAAAAATATCTTTGAAGGATATATTAAACATTTGAATGTATGTTAGTGTTAACTTCTCTTGTGATCACTCTCCTCCCCCCCCACCCCACCACCGAATCTATTTTCACCAATTTTTTTTGCAACATGTCCCAGACATCGTAGCCCTCCGCCGAGTGTTACGCGTATCATCACGTGTAGACTCTAAAACATCTGAGAACCATTAAATTCGTAAACTAGTTTCAAAGAGTAACAGTAAGAGTGCAAACTTCAAGAGGAAAAAAAAACCTATAAGCGTCTTGTCAGTTATCTCTTTTCATTCTACAGTGCAACATACGAGCACTCGTAAGCACCATCAACAATTTGAATGAGTCACAATATCAATGTCCAGAGATATGTTGATGGTGCAGTGCTAAAAATAGAACATAACCCTAGTTTACAATAGATGGTGAGCAAATGACTTGTGAGAGAAACGAAGAAGAAGTTTAGAGCTGAACAACAAAAATGGTACTACGAAATGATGACTGAATATCAATGTGCAATATTCGGGCAGATGTAAAGGCACATTGGTAAGCGTGTAAGATCGGTTGCCTGGAAAGTAAGATCGGTTGCCTGGAAAGAACAACAGCAGGTAAATACACAACAGAAATCGGTGTCAACAACATGAAAGGCAAAAGCAGAGCATACAAATTTATAGACATTTTATTCATGTGTAAATAATAGCAAACGGAAAAGAGGTGAGATTTAAATTAATATAGAAAGGTGAAATTACTACACAAAGAACAGAAAAGATGTGAATTAGTGGTGTCAATACTTAACCACGGGTTGAAAGGAGTGAATGAGTTAAATTTTGGAGAATGGTCTTAAAGTAAGAGATATATCTCAACTTGCGCATTGAACAAACAGAAGATTATTGGTTCTTGAATAGAGAATAGCGTGTTTCCAACATTTGAGATAAGGGTAAAGCACTCTTGACAACTACAGAAAGTTGCACTGCCCGCTGTAGTGTACAATAAAATTAATTTTCACATTTACTACATTTATGTAACACGAATTACACTTTGTATCACACCTAGTGTGATGTAAAATGTAGGCAAAGATAATTACGATACCATAATAATTGGAGGTTAAGAAATACCAGAGATTAGATATGCTGATGACACAGTATTACTATCCACAACACAAAAAGAAATGGAAAAACTAATTATGTCAGTCCATAAGAACAGCGAAGAGAAAAACCTCTATCTTAATGAGAAGAAAACTAAATTGATGACAACTGACAAAACAAACAAGGCAGCTGAAATATGTATCAATGAGGAAAAATTGGAAGAGGTGGAGAGTTTTGAATATCTTGGATCATTACTAACTAATAATGGAGATACGATGAGGGAAATTAAAAGGAGGACATCTATTGCTCTTCAAAAAAAGTGAAACAACTAAAGAAGCTGTGGAAAAGAACAGATAGAACTACAAAAATAAGATTTTTAAGGGCATGCATCTTTCCCATCCAAATATATGTCTGTGAGACCTGGACACTTAACAAAACAGCTGAGAAACACAAAAATGTCTTTGAATGTAAATTATTCAGAAGGGTTCTTCAAATATCATGGACACAAAAAGAACAAATATATCCATACTACAAGAACTTAATATTGAAGAAGGCTGGCTAATAAAAAGGATTAAAGAAAGAAAACTTAAATATTTTGGACACATTAAACGTCATGATAATCTAGAGAAGACCGTCTTGGAAGGGTACATAATGGGAAAAAGAAAGAGAGGAAGACCAAGGAGAAAATGGCTGCAAGACATCATTGGTGATCTGCAAATGAATGCATCAGCAGCAGAGCATCTTGCTTAAAACCGAGAGGCCTACAGGAGTGCTGTTAGGGATGCAAAGTTCCGCAAGGGGCATGCAAATGACTGACTGACTAATTACACGAAGTCATCATTTGTGTTATACAAATCACATTTTGTGGTATTAATTAACATTTTCTGTACATAAATCTCCACCTATTTTCCGTGAATTACTATTGTGTTGCGTGAATCAAATACAAGAGGAACAAAAAGTTATAATACGCAAGTTATCGCCGGTGACTGCATGTAAGCTTAAACTTAAATATTCCACATTTTCGTTGTTGGCAATGTGTAGTGGCGTCCTTGGAATACGCTTCGCACACGAACTATAGCAAGGTCTTACCTAAGTCTCATCCTATGCCAATCAAACTATGTGCTCATGGTTGGATATCAAACACAGCCTCTGTCAGAACCCTACACCTGTGGGACTGGGTCACATTCCCACTGCTGCCTGCACAAGCTACCTGCACAAGTTCCCTGCACAAGCTACATGCACAAGCTACCTGCACAAGCTACCTGCACAAGCTACCTGCTGAGCTTTTGAGACTAGGACCAGATGATGAATGGCGGGCTCTTCACGAGTCTTGCTCCAGGTGTTTTCAGTCTTCGACTGTCCTCTGATGTTTGTGCTTTTACCGAGAGCTACGCCAGAGTTCCTGCTGATATTAGTGTGATTGTAACGTGGAGCAGAGAGTCGTAGGTTACACCTGTATCAAGCCAAAGTCAAGCACTAGCAGACACATCATCATCATTATCTACCTCTCAGAGTAAGTAGACACAGTCCCAATACACTAACAATAATTTCTCGTAATGTTGAAGAGAGAGAGAGAGAGAAAGAGGAGATGAAAAGAGGATAAGAATGAGAGGGGATGAGAAAAGGGGGAGAAAGAGAGAGTGAGAGAGGACTGTGATGCATACAAGAGCAACAATAAAACTATTGACCGTAGAAAGCGTAAGGAATCTTTTTTTTTAAATGTTAGAAATGTTGCCCATAAATCCATTCCAGAACGGTTAACTTTTCAGCAAATCGTAACCATTTTTTTTTTATCCCGACAGTGTTCACATTATTTACGAAATAGAATGTAATGAGGGATGTTAAATAAACACACACAAAATAATAAAGAAAGAGTGAGATCTATTTTACGTTTACCGAAAAGGTGACCAGAAGAAATAATATTTGCTGTAATTATTCATCATCATCATCATCATCATCATCATCATCATCATCATCAGGTGTCGTGCCGACTGGCGTTGACTATTATGCTTCTCTAGAGTGCACGATTCTTCATGCAGGCCATCAGTTCAGTTGGTGATTTCCTCTCACACCATCCGTCATACTGTCCAGTATCATTTCTCTTGGTCTTCCTCTTGATCCTCTTCCTTCTATTTTTCCTGTTGTTATAATATTTTCAATCCCCTTCTTCTCATTGCATGTCCTATGAGAGTACATTGTCTTTCTCTTATCTTTTTGACAAGGTTTTTTGTCTCTCCAGCTCTTCTCATACATTCTCCATTAGTTATTTTTGCTGTCCAGGGGATTCGCTACATTCTTCTAATAAACCACATTTCTGTTGCATCCAATGATTTTGTGCAGACCTGCCTATTGTCCATGATTCACTTCCATATAACAAGATAGGTTCAATATAGCATTTTAGGACTCGTTTTCTAACATTCATTGATAAGGATGTTTTGGCTAATATGTTTCTCATTCTCTGAAATGCAGTCTTTACTTGGCCTATTCTGTTCCTAATTTCTGTTCTGCATTTCCCATCTGAAGTTATTACTGCTCCAATGTATTTGAATTTCTGCACCTGCTTTAGAATAATTCTGTTTAGTTTTATACTGCATGCTGGTGGATTCTGTTTCTTAGATATAACCATAGTCTCTGTCTTGTTTATGTTCAAAGTAATGCCTTTCTGTTCACTTTCTTTGGCTACTTTATCCTAGAGATTTTGCAGGTCTTGTTGGTTCTCAGCTATCAATACTGTGTCGTCAGCATACCGAAGGTTGTTAATATTGTATCCTCCAATTTTTATGCCTGATTCTGTGATTATCGTTCTTAGAATATTCTCGCTCTACAGAGAAAAAAGTTCTGGAGATAGTACACATCCTTGTTGAACCCCTTGTTTTATAGGTTGATATTTTCCATTTCTATTTTCAACTCGAATTGCTGCTTCTTGCTGCCAATATAGATGTTTTACAATCCTCAGGTCTTTGCCATTTATATTGATGTTTTCAAGCATTTTAATAATTTAATTATGTTTCACCTTGTCGAATACCTTGGTGTAATCAATGAAGCATAAGTAGAGATCTTTCTGTACTTCTAAAGCTCTTTCTGTTAGTGTTCGTAAAGCATAAATGGCATTGTGTGTTCCCTTTTCCTCGACAAATCCAAACTGTTCATCAGCTATTTCCATTTTTATCTTTTTCCTTGTTCTTCTCATAATTATTCTCAGAAGTAACTTCGTTATGTGACATGAGAGGCTGATAGTCTGGTGGTCATCACATTCCTTTGCACCTGGTTTCTTTGGTAGTGCTATAAACGTGGATTTAATCAAGTCACTGGGCATATAACCACTGTTGTAAATGTCATTCAATAACTTGGTTATTATTTTTATTCCTTTCTCCTCTAGTACCTCTATTTCTTCTAATGTTATATTATCAGGCCCATTTGCTTTTCCTTTCTTCATATGTTTGATGGCATCTATGATTTCATCTTCAAGTAATGGTGGTCCATCACAGGTTTAAGTACCTGGTGTTAATTCATGTCTTTCTCCTCCATATGGCTCACCGATATACTCTGTCCACCTGTCCACAATGTCTTCTTTTCCCATTAATATTTTACCTACTTTCGATTTCAGGCATCCTGTGGTATATTTTGTTTTCCTGCCTGTGAGTTCACTAATTCATTTGTGCATGTTTTTGCTGTCTTTATTATGAGAGTCCTCTATCTGTCTGCACTGTTCATTTAACCACACTTCTTTTTCCTCTGTGCATTTGCGTCTTATTTCTTTATTTATCTTGCTATATTTTCCTCCTTATTTTTACTCCTCCTCCTCTTGTCCATCAGTCCTAAGATGTCGTCTGTCGTCCATTTATTTTTAGAGGGGTCTTTTTTTTTGATAGTATTATCTCCTTAACAGTTTGGTAGATAGAATCTCTTAAATTGCCCGTTGTTGATCTATACTATTTATCTTTGTATCTATTTGTTATAATAATTTTGTATTGTTCTCGCTGTTCTTGGTCATTTCTAAGGAGTTCTGTAGTCATTTTGATGTTTCTCACTTTTCTGCATGGTTTCTTTAGCTTGATTCTAATTATTAATACTGATTTTAAAAATTAAAATTATTTTTGCCGTAGAGAAAAGGTTAATGATAGCAACAAAAATGGCCACATAATATTATAGTTACAACTACAGCTAATATAGTGCTCTGAATTTGAATTACTTCTAGCAAAGAACTAGCTGCCCCTGGATCTTTTAAGACGTGATCTTCGAGTAGACGAATTAGAACTGACTGCCTTCTCTTCAGAATCAGAACACCAAAAAAGTCTACGGAACACAAGCCTGTACCTACTACTCATCCAGTAATAAATAAAAATATTGATTGAGGAGTTCGTCCCTTCTAAGAAAAAGCCAATACCGAATACGATTAGAAATACATTTCTGTACCTGCCATTGACTGATAGTTCAGGCTCTGATGTCATGCCAGCAAAGATTATACAGACAGGGGTAAAGCAAACGATGAATAATGTGGAAATCATGACAACCATCTTAGTGACCTTCTGGTCACGTGAGGAAATAGAATTATCCGAAGTCGAGACAGTTTTCCGCCATTGCGTCTTGTTCCTAAGTTTGACGACCAGCGTTATGGTGGAGATCAGGACCGTGACGAAGGCGGTGAATGGAACGATGATGTTGTTTATAGGGAAAGAGATCTTCTCCACGATCTCCCTGTCCTCTGTGTGCACTAGTCCGACAAGCGTTTTGTTTCTGATGGGGTCAAATTTCGGACCCAGTCTGTTGACGACAAACACCGGACATATAGTGCTCATGATGATGATAATCACGACTAGAATAACAATGGCTACTCTCTTTGGAGTGACGATGGTCTTTACCTGTAGAGGTCAAGAGGTAGCAATTCAGTGATGACATTTAGATATTTTTAGACAGTACAGACTACACTTTCATACAGAAAATAACAAAGATCTGTTGATATTTATTAAACAGGCTAGTAGTAGTGTCTGCATTGTTCTAGTGAATGAATGAGCGTATATCAATGAGTGTGTGCTTGAGCACACTATACTTCCCAGCAGGCGGAAAGAACATAAAATCTGCAGTCATTTTAGGAAATTAAAAGTTCTTTAGAATGTTACAAGGGAAGTATCGAAAAGCTTAGTATTTTCACTTCACTGGAAACTCCAGAAAACATCGGCTCTTAGTTGCAAGAAGCAGAATTTTCAAGTGGGTCAGTCAAACTCCATGCGTCAAAACGTTTTTGTTTAATATCCTCAAACACTTTCCACATTACAGGTTGTATGAGAGTAAGCGCATGTACAGACACTCAGAGCTGCGGTTATACACAGACATGTATAAACCTTCAGAGGTACCGTTATACACAGGCACCTACAAACCTTCAGAGTTAGGGTTATATACAATCACGTACAAACCTTCAGAGTTAGGGTTATACACAGTCACGTACAAACCGTCAGAGTTAGGGTTATACACAGTCACGTACAAACCTTCAGAGTTAGGGTTATATACAATCACGTACAAACCTTCAGAGTTAGGGTTATACACAGTCACGTACAAACCGTCAGAGTTAGGGTTATACACAGTCACGTACAAACCTTCAGAGTTAGTGTTATATACAGTCATGTACAAACCTTCAGAGTTAGGGTTATACACAGTCATGTACAAACCTTCAGAGTTAGGGTTATACACAGTCATGTACAAACCTTCAGAGTTAGGGTTATACACAGTCACGTACAAACCTTCAGAGTTAGTGTTATACACAGTCACGTACAAACCGTCAGAGTTAGGGTTATACACAGCCACATACAAACCTTCAGAGTTAGGGTTATACACAGTCATGTACAAACCTTCAGAGTTAGGGTTATACACAGTCATGTACAAACCTTCAGAGTTATGGTTATACACAGTCATGTACAAACCTTCAGAGTTAGGGTTATACACAGTCATGTACAAACCTTCAGAGTTAGGGTTATACACAGTCACGTACAAACCTTCAGAGTTAGGGTTATACACAGTCATGTACAAACCTTCAGAGTTAGTGTTATACACAGTCATGTACAAACCTTCAGAGTTAGGGTTATACACAGTCACGTACAAACCTTCAGAGTTAGGGTTATACATAGGCGCGTACAAAGGTTAAGAGGTAATGTTATACACAGTCGCGTACAAACCTTCAGAACCATGGTTATACACAGCCACATACACACTTTCAAAAGCATGGTTATACACAGCCACGTACAAACCTTAAGAACCATGGTTATACACAGCCACATACACACTTTCAAAAGCATGGTTATACACAGCCACGTACAAACCTTCAGAAACATGGTTATACACAGCCACATACACACTTTCAAAAGCATGGTTATACACAGCCACGTACAAACCTTCAGAAACATGGTTATACACAGCCATATACTTCAGAAGCATGATTATACATAGCCACATACAAACCTTCAGATGCATGATTATACACAGCCACATAAAACTTTCAGAAGCATGATTATACACAGCCACATACAAACCTTCAGAGGTACGGTTATACACAGGCACCTCTCCAGAGTGATGAGCGCTGTGATCCAGCTGGTTACCCTGGCAAAGATGACGTGCGTCCAGCCAGCGGTCAGATAATCAATGTCTGCTGCAATGAAAGGCAAGTCAGCGTCCTGAAAAGCTGGAGTCAGACCCATGTTAAGCCATATCAGAGTCATGACGCATCCAAGATCAGAAATTGCAAGGCCTGCAAGCAAAAAATAAGTGTTTTAACTTGCGGCATTATAGTTTCTTTGTGCAGAGCTTTGTGTTTGAAATAATTTTTTTTTAGTCCGATAGTATTATCATCATAAAACTTTGTAAACTAAGGGAAAGAGAGATACAATATATATATATATATATATAAAGAGTTTTTTTTCAGTTTTACAAGCGCCAGATCCAAACTGGAGTGGATTTCATACGAATTTTCTTACATAACTTTGAACGTTGCCCCTAGATAAATTTTTAAAAACAAGGAAAAAAAACACTGAAAACTTTTGTTTCATTCACCCTTTCTAAGTATAATTAGGTCCTGACTGACTTTGAACTGGTGGATTTCGACAAGTCCACATCTCACATATACGTCTAAACATCCTAATAAAGTAACAATTTTTATTTACCGATGTATACAAAGTCCGATAATTAACTAATGAGACTAATTACATAAAAATAAAATAAACATCAGTTGAGGATATAACCTGCATTTTATTCAAAGTAAACCCCTTATGCATTGATACAGCGAGTGGCATGAACTAACAAACACGGGAAGGACCTCTGCAGCTCTTCTGTTGGTAAAGCCCATAAACTCGATGTTATGACCTTTTTGATGTCTCCGGTATCGTCAAAGAAGCGTCCTTTCAATAGTAAATTTAATTTTTGGAACAGAAAATAATCTCAGGGAGTCAAATCTGGGGAATAGGGTGGATGGTTGAGAACACACACTTGTTTTTGTGCCAAAAATTCCTGTACAACTACCTCCCGGTGAGCCAGTGCATTATCATGAAGAAGGAAAAAAACTGCCAGGTGTTGAATACTCGGGTCGGACTCGGAGAATCCTTTTCAATAGGCGTTTCAAAATACTTAAAAAAAACTTTGGCAGTGACAGTCTGTCCCTCTAGAATAAATTCTTTGTGAATAACTCCTTTGCTGTCGTAGAAGCTCGCCAACATTGTCTTCACTTTTGACTTTTGAAGACGGAATTTTGTGCCTTCTGGTGATGATGCTGACTTCCACTGAGGACTTTGGCGTTTAGTTGTGAGATCATAGTGAAAAATCCATGTTTCATCCTCTGCAACAACCAAATTTAAGAAATATTTATTTCTGCGGTACATTTTGATGATGTCTTTTGCGTACTCAACACGCTGATGTTTTTGGTCATCAGACAACAAATGTGGTACAAACCGGCAAGCAACCTTTTTCTTGTCCAAATCTTCCAATAAATTTGTTACGAATGATCCCTCGGTTAACATCAAATTCATCCGCCATCATCCTCACAGTCAAACAACGATCTTCTTGTATCCTTTCTGTGACTTTTGCAACGAGTTCCTCATTACGAACAGAAATTAGGCATCCATGTCTAGTTGCATTTGTAATCGTTTCCACACCACTTTTGAATCGTGAATACCACATGAATATCTGTGCACGAGATAAACAATTATCCCTATAAACTTGTCGCATCAATTCAACTGTCTCAATGGCACTTTTTCCGAGTTTTAAACAGAATTTAATGTTAGCTTTTTGCTCCATGCTGATTGCCTGACAATGCACCTGTAACTAGGTCAATACAATGGCGGAATTTTTGACGTTTGCTTATCGGACAGCCATGAAAAGTTGCCAAATCATATATGAAGGTTGCCTCTTTGGATTCCATGCTGTGCTTCAAAGATGGCATTTTTGTCTTGGACATAATAAAATAAGTCTCATTACTTAATTGTCGGACCTTGTTCGAGCAAAAGATTAACTACTGCAAAAAAATGTAAACAGCCGCCGTTTAGAAAACTGTGACTACAAACATGTACAGATTTTTGTTTTGCATTCCATAAAACGACTGTATAGGTCGTGGCATGCCGCCCTCCAAAAACATAAATACAGTTCAGACCTTGTTAGACTCTATCTCACATAAAATAATTTTAAAACATTTTCTAAAACAGAATCAAATATAAAGAAAAGCTGAGTGAAATATGCACTTGATCTTCAAGGAAAAGCAGCATACAGCTCTAAAATACAGGACACCTCCTTTACCGGCAGCAGGTAAACAAGAAAGTAACATTTAAGGCCGTTGAAAACAGACGTGAAATTGGGTTGGACGTGTGCTTTTACATCTCTGCTAGCTTCCCAAAGCAAACTTGAGAAATCATCTTCTTATAAGTGAGATGATGGGATAGAAATCTTGAGCTGTCATAACAACTTGCTGTGTTGAGCACTGTGAGATGATGGGATGGAAATCTTGAGCTGTCACAACAACTTGCTGTGTTGAGCACTGTGAGATGATGGGATGGAAATCTTGAGCTGTCATAACAACTGACTGTGTTGAGCACTGTGAGATGATGGTATGGGAATCTTGAGCTGTCACAACAACTTGCTGTGTTGAGCACTGTGAGATGATGGTATGGAAATCTTGAGCTATCACAACAACTTGCTGTGTTGAGCACTGTGAGATGATGGGATGGAAATCTTGAGCTGTCACAACAACTTGCTGTGTTGAGCACTGTGAGATGATGGTATGGAAATCTTGAGCTATCACAACAACTTGCTGTGTTGAGCACTGTGAGATGATGGGATGGAAATCTTGAGCTGTCACAACAACTTGCTGTGTTGAGCACTGTGAGATGATGGTATGGAAATCTTGAGCTGTTACAACAACTTGCTGTGTTGAACACTGTGAGATGATGGGATGGAAATCTTGAGCTGTCTTGAAAACTGCACCCTTCTTCCTTTCTTCGGCGGTTCCCCCCCCCCTCCCAATTCCACTCTGCAACAAAGTCCCTCCTAAACTTTCTGAATGAAAACATAAAATAGCGCTGAAAAAGTCATATAATATAGTCTCATATTATCTGTATGTGGTTATATCTCATATTATCTGTATGTATTTATATCTCATACTATCTGTATGTGGATTATATTCGCGTTATCTATATGTGGGCTATGTCTCACATTATCTGTAAGTGAATTACATAGCACAGTACCTGTATATGTCTCACATTATCTATATGTGGGTTATATCTCGCATTATCTCTATGTAGGTTATACAACACATTATGTGTATGTGGGTTATGTCTTACATTATCTTATGTGGTTTATATAACACATTATTTGTATGTGGGTATATATCACATTATCTGTAACTGGATTATATCTCACATTATCTGTATGTGGGTTATGACCTGTGTAAGGTGGAGATAAATACCTAGAAGGCTAATATTGACGGAGTCACCGAAGCCTTGCTTGATGAAGCAGATAATGTTGATGATGTTCGTCACGGTTCCAAATGTGTCCACCAGCTGACAAACCACGGCAAACCAGATCCACTTGTAGAAGAAAATGACACGATCACTGACCAGTGGATCTGAGGCAGCATCGATACCGCATGTAAACTCGTTAGATTCGAAATAATCGATTATATTTTCATTTCCTGTAGTCGGTTTCACGGTCTCACTGGACAGCAATTGCGAGTGTTCTGTCATCTCTCCTCTATGTAACGTCTTTTAATTTGTGAAATTATTCTGTTATTTCCCTTACAGGCTGCTCATCGAGGGCTTATATTCAACTTTAGAATAGGAAAACAGTATAAAAGTATCTGAGGTCAAGATGGTTGAGATCTTAAAAGAGTCGTAAAAAAATAATTTCTCTCATTTTATAACATACGTTTCAGGGCAAAGTAATTCAACAGTGAAACAAGAGTCTGTGACATGTAATAAAAATTATGTTAATCCAGTCATTTCTTGGGTGCTAATAGATGTTAGTGATAATGCTTCTACATTTTATGCAGTCTCAGGTCAGTCTCACTATCTTCTCTTGCCACATAATCGGTCTATTTTTTCAGATATTTTCTTTTTTTTCGTCTCCTTCTGTCTTTTTACATTGAATTTTCAACTGATTAAAAATGTACAAGGCGAATATGGCTGCTAGGCATCGTTGATGATCTGCAAATGGGTGCATCAGCAGCAGGCCATCTTGCTCACAACCGAGAGGCCTAAAGGAGACCTGTTAGGGAGGCAAAGTTCTGCAAGGGACATGCAAATGACGGAAAAACTTATAATCTCCTGAGATGTGTCCGAAGAAGTTGGATTTTTTTTCCTCCCTTGAAGTTTTAGTTAGTTTTTTTTTTACTGTTCTTATAAACTGTCAAAGAACTTCGTCATTTCAATTTCTGTTAATTTATAGTTTTTTGAATATATTTTTCTTTGTAATTTCTCTATATTTTGGAAAATGTTCTATGCTTCTGTATTTCAGAATGTTTCCTATATACCGTTCTAAATTTATTTTCCTCTGTACTGTTTCTATATTTCACACATATATTTATGCAATATGTTTATATTTCATTCTTTAAATAACATATTTTTTATATTGCACAACCTTTTGTAAACAGCGTTATTACTTTGCAAATACTTTCTTTATCATTCATTCATTTATTTGTATGTCCTTTGCGGAACTTTGCCTCCCTAACAGCACTCCTGTAGGCCTCTCGGTTGTAGGCAAGATGGCCTGCTGCTGATGCATCCATTTGCAGATTATCAACGATGTCTTGCAGCCATCTTCGCCTTGGTCTTCCTCTCTTTCTTTTTCTCATTATGTAATCTTCCAAGACAGTTGTTCTCTAGATTATCATGACATTTAATGTGTCCAAAATATTAAGTTTTCTCTCTTTAATCCTCTTTACTAGCCAGCCTTCTTCAATATTAAGTTCTTGTAGTATGGATATATTTGTTCTTTTTTGTGTCCACGGTATTTGAAGAGCTCTTCTGTAGCATTTACATTCAAAGGCTTTCTTTATACTGTTTTTTTATACTTTATACTTTTTGTATTTTCTTTATACTGTTTTTATATTTTAGAATACTGTCTATACAGATTTTCTTTCTTTTTTTTTTTAACCAGGCGAGTCTAGACATGAGTAGAATTATTAGTTTCCGAATGCGCAATTAAATTATTGATTCGACCTCGATGATACAGACTTTACTACCCGCCCTGTTATATTTCCAGCGAAATATTAGCTCACTTGAGAGAAAGATCAGATAACAATGAAGTTCCAGTCAAATAGTTGTCTCTAATCTTTTATCATGTATGTAGAGACAATCCTGTAGGTTTTTTTAGAGTGCATTGAGCTTTCAATATGATGCATATTCATAAAGAAATGTCGTCCATACAGATCCATGGGAACTGAATAGCAAAGGTAAAGGAATTGAAATAGGGAACACAAATTCTTTTAGATTTTAGAAGATTATAAAAAGGCATATTTATTTTAATAGGGAAGCTTTTTATAAAGCGCTATGGGGAATTCTTCTTATACATCTTATATCCTTCCCGTGCCGTTAAACGTCACACATGGCTCGCAAGGTAGATCACCAATTTTTCCTGTTTTCGGCGAGTTTTTAACCTCATCAAGGGATTTTATGCCTGTTAATTTGGCCTCTCTTAACAGTGTCCTCTTCAGACTTTCACGCGATCTGCCATTTTTTCTCGGCCTGTTGTGTTCCACTTGATGGCTTGTTTTGGGATTCTCTGATCGTTTCTTCTCATCATGTGACCAACATATGTCTATCTCCTTTTCCTAATCACCCATGAGATTGGTTGTTGTTCAGTCATCTGTCCTATTTCTGCGTTGTTCTTGGACTCGTTCCACTTGATGCCGAGTATTTTCCTTAGGCTTTTGTTTTCAAAAGAGTCTAACCTATTGTCTATTTCTTTAGATGTTTTCCAGCTTTCACATGCATACATGAGGGTCGATATTACATTTGAATTGAATAGTCTTAACTTGGTTTTTGTGCTTATAACTTTTGAATTCCATATGTTTCAAGATTCGTTAAGATCGATGCTGCTTTTGCATTTACAACTTCCTATCTGGTGTCACCATCCTGGTCTATGTAGCTGCCAAGGTATGCAAATTGACAGACTTCTTCAACATATGTCCCTTCTACATGTATTTTTCCATTTTGATTAATGGAAAGTTTCATTATTTTTGTTTTGTTCTTGCTAATTTCAAGTCCTATTTCGCTAGCCAGTGAAGACAGGATATCTGTTTTTTCTTGCATGGAATTCACATTGTTTCTGATAAGAGTTATGTCATCAGTAAAATAAATACCTTTTCTTATATTTTAACAATGATTCTTTTTTCCATATATGAGGGACCGTTTCTTCTTTCCAAATCTTATTAAACATCCTCTGTAGTTGTCTCATGTTGTCACTATTGATAGCTTTTTAGCATTTCGGGTGTTATTTCATCTTCACCTGCAGCTTTGTTGTTAGTCATTAAATTTACTGCTGTTTAATTTCATGCAATGTAATTTCATGAAGGTTGACATTTAGTTGTGGGGCTGGTAAGTCGGTTTCAAGGTTTAATAATTCTTTTGGGTGTGGTCGATTAAGTATTTCTTGGAAGTATTCAGCACATCTTTGCTTTTGGTCTTTACTTGATGTTAATAAGGTTCCAGTTTTGCTAATAATTTGTCTTTCTTTAGATGTAATATTACTTGTTAGCCTATTTTGTATGTTATATAAAGTTTTGCTGTCTCCTTTTGTTGATGCTTTGCTTCTTTCGCCATATTGTCTATGCATTCTCTTTTATCCCTTCTAGCTGAACTTTTTATTTTCTTGTCTATTTCTTTGTATGTATCTTTCCCTAGATCTTTTCCAAGATCTGTTGTTACATTCAACATGTCTAATTTGGCTGCTCATCTTTCATGAGTGTATTTCCATGTGTTTTCTGATATCCATGCTTTTCTATTTGGTTTTTTTCAGTCCAGCGCTTGCTTTTGCTGCTGTGATTATGGCTATGTTGTAAGAATATTCCATAATTCATCTATACCTATCTCCTCTACTTCACTGAGTGTTGTGGAATGATTGGCAAGTTCCTGATTGAAATTACTGTTAGTATTCTCTTCGTGTATGCTGTGGCTGTTTATCTTTCTTTGTATTGCTTTCTTGTGTTGGCTTTTCAGTTTTAGTTTTATTTTCCCTACACACAGATTGTGATCACTGTTGACATCTGCACCCCTATATGCCCTTAAATCTATCGGATTTCTAATACAAAAATGATCTGTCTGGTTTCTACTTCTATCATCTAGAGATATCCATGTTGTTTCATGTATCTCTTTGTCTGGAAATATTATTGTGCCTTCAATGACCATGCCCTCTATTAGACATATTTCAATGAATCCTTCTCCGTTCTGTTTAACCATGTCAATTCCTTCTTTCCCAATTTCTTTTTCGACGTCGGTGTTATCTTTCCCTACCTTAGCGTTGAAGTCTCCCATAGCAATTAGGATGTCGTGTTTATGGGGAGTTGGTAAAAATTATGGTGGTAATAGTCTTTTTTAAAGAAATTATAAATTTTAAAGCAATAAAAATATAATCTACATTTCAAACTCCAATGTGAAAAAAAATAGACTGAGATGGCTTGGAAAGGATGGATCCTAAAAATTATCGTGGTAATATTCTTTTTTTTTAAAAGAAATTATACATTTTAAAAGAAATAAAAATATAATCTACAACATTTCAAACTCCAATGTGAAAAACAATAGACTGAGATGGCTTGGAAAGGATGGACGAGAACAGACAGACAAAAAGGGCTTAAATAGAAGTGATAAACGGAGACAGACTATGAACCAGACTAAGACAACGGCAGCGTGACGACCCGGAAGATGAACTACAAGCCCTCGGATTGGACAACTGGCAGGCTGGAGATGACTAAGAGAAGAGAGAGGAATGGAGCTCTGCCTGCAGCAATGCGCCCCATTAGCTCGGAAAGCTGAATGAATGATTGAATGAATGATTGAATGAATGATTGAACAAATGTTTTCTAATGTAAGTAACTAAACTTGACTTTTGCCTAATGTCCAGTCTGAGCGTCTGGTAATACTTGATTTCGTTCTTTTGAAATGCATGTCTCACAAACCTAAGAGTCTCAGAATCTAATTTGGAAATAAATAGCATAGCTCAAAACAGCATAGACGTATTAGAGCTGTTTTGAAAGTGGAAGAAAATAATGTAGTTACCTACAGGTTTTGTCTGAGTGTTATATTAGTAAAATATAAAATTTCAGAGTGGAGAACTTCTGTTTCTAAATAATTTTATATCATTCACCTTCACAACAGAAACCCAGCTGTTTCCTCTTTAGAGATTACTGGCGTACGATAGAAACGTGACATCTGAAATGTGACATTATAATTCTATACTTATAAATTAATATGAGGCTGTGATTTAGTATTTATTTCTGCACCAATTTAGTGTTGTTATCTGACAGCGTGATTAAAATTCTGAGAACTCGATATACAGGGAATGAATGTAATTATCTTTAGGTAAGCTAGCTTCTTGACTTCCCAACAATTAACTCTTAAGTATATATCAACATCATTTTATCTCAGTGATTTACTGGAACAAAAACAGAAAAGAAGATATCAATATAGAACACGTAACAGCTAAAGAAATCGAAATCTGAAATTATATGGATAACGAGGGCGTAGTATTTTACGTGTTGAATTATACCGACAGGAAATTGGCACACTGCACGTATAGTAAGTGTAACATATATTTAATTATTTTCCTTCTGTGTGGATAAAACGAAACACTACAATCACAAAAATACTTTTGGGAACATGTTTTTAAAGGTATGTATAATTTGGCTTTGGAAAATATGATAAAGAAATATTTAAACAATGTTCACCACCAAATTATCCAGAAAAAAATATGAAGCAAATAATGTCACTGCCAGAGATTTAATGACGGTGTAAGCACCGTTCTTTTCCGTAGCTCCCAGGTCTGCCACAGCACGGATTGTAAATCCTGTCTCATACGTCGTTTAAACTAGGACATCTATAAGGTTTAAGAGTTTATTAAATATAACATTTTGTGTTTTTGATGAATGTATTTTGATTATTGGCTCTTTCAAAGCTGTTTTTTTCTTCTGTGGTACCTGTCGACTCCGCTATCGATCGATTCAACCCCCCACCCCACCGCCAATAAGCTAACGCTTTTCAAGGCTCAGTCGCGATGAAGTAGTACTTGCAGGTATTTTCAGCTCCAGTATTTTGTTAATAGACAAGGAATTAGACTCTTTTGAAAACAAATGCCTAAGGAAAATACTCGGCATCAAGTGGAACGAATTCAAGAACAATGCAGAGATAAGACAGATGACTGAACAACAACCAGTCTCATGGGTGATCAGGAAAAGGAGATGGACATATGTTGGTCACTTGATGAGAAGAAATGATCAGAGAATCCCAAAACAAGCTATCAAGTGGAACACAACAGGCCAAAGGAAAAGAGGCAGACCGCATGAAACTCTGAAGAGGGCATTGTTAAGAAAGGCCAAATTAACAGGCATAAAATCCTTTGATGAGGCTGAAAGACTCGCCGAAAACAGGAAAAATTGGCGAACTACTTTGCGAGCCCTGTGTGACGTTTAACGGCACGGGAAGGATATAAGATAAGATTGTGTTACCAAGATACGCCTGTTTCTGTGAGTCATCCTTACATAATTATCCGGAAAATTACATCTCACTTATGATATTGCTGCTTCCAGCTGTTGGCAATGTGATGCTGTGGTGGAGAAGGGAGTGCAGGTAACCGAATGGAGCTGATGGGATGAGACGGATGGTCCTTCTGGTACTGCCAGGTGATCGGACTGTGTACTGAGCCGCAAGTATTTCCTCTAGTTTGGGGCATACAAGTTACAAGCAGAGATTTCATAGTTCGATTAGATCGATCACCTGTTACTGGGTTAGGGGGAAGTGGTGTGAGCGAACATTGACTCCGATCATCGGTGCCTCTTTGTAGTGGACATTGAACCACTGGTCCCCCTCCCCCAGGTAGCTGAAGTCTTGATGTGGAAGGATAGTCTGGCCAATCGTGGGGTTGTAGTTTTCCAACTAAGGGGCGACACTCACGGTCTATGGTCGGAACTTGCTTTTGTTGTAGGTGGGACTGGCATCCAAGTGTTCAGCGGTTGATCATTTCCTCCCAGAGCAGGTGGCCGGAACAATAGAGCCCTCGTCTGGCAGCGGCGGCGATTCACTAGGTTAAGGTTCCCGTCGTAACAGAGATTGGTGCAAAGTTACGCTCTTTAACTTATACGTGAAAGTTCTCTTTGTCCAACTCTTGTAACTAAGCGCTCGAAGTGAACTGGGCTTTTCTAGGGCATATAAGACTCCATCCGCGCGGTACATTATCCGGTGCCCAAAGTTGCTCCGCCAAGAAGGACCTCTCCTTGCCACTGGGATCCGCCGCTTGGGGTAAGTGAAAGAGGCTATTTTCGTATTAATGTCGTGATATTTGGTCCAATAGAGTGCAAAGCTCTAGGTAAACTGGTGCGGGTCCACCGACCTACATAGTCAGACGCGAGGTTAAGTTCCTGCGTGACCGTAGCTGACCCGGTCCCAATGACCAGTGGTTTTGTAGTTTGATGCAGTCCCAAAGAAGGGATAAGGTGTATTTTCATTTCAGTACGGTTAGTCGAGTCTGAAGTATTTAGTCTTCTAAAGATTAGGGAAGGAATGGTGGTGGATTGTGGAGTGGAGAATGTGAATAGAATCCACTACATGTCTGTGAGTAAGGTTACTAAGGATGATTCTTGTTTACTGTGATTATTTCCATGTACTGTGATCTGTTAGTTTATTTTACTTAAATGGAGTACAGGTCACAGACTCATTATCATAGGTAAATATAAGTAAATATGATTGTTCTGTTTTGATTGGTGTTCAGTAATTTATGCTAGATGCTATATCTTTGTACAAAAACTACAATATCTAGGTAGAGAGTGGGTCGAACAGGGAGAGAATGAGAGAGTTGCAGAGTGCGGGAGGTGGAGAGACGGATCTGAGGAGTATGAGTGTAGGAGTGGGTGAGAAATGATATAACTCTTATACGATTCATAGCTCTGATGAGTTGTTTTGATTATATTCCTCTTGCAAAGAAGACACTACTCTCTATAGCAGACACTACACTCTATGTACGTCATACTACATAATGATGCTACTATATGCCACGTTCTGCATAATGTGTGCTGAGTGTTACTTCTAAATGCTACGTCCTACATGCTACATACTACCCGAGTTTTGCTTTGGGTGTCTTATGTGTACCGCCACCTGCGTTCATTTGTGCAGCTGTTCCTGTTTATAATCACGCCAGAGTCCTTGCTGGCAACAGGGAGCACTAGACCTGCCACCCTGGGACGGAGAACCAGAGTTTGCTATTCTTTATTCTTTATTGTTTATTATTTATGTGGTGGAGAGCGGGGCTACCGTGCCTTACACTTGACCCACACAGCAGTCCATGGTCTAACGCCATTAGACACATCATCATCATCATCAACATCATCATCTAGACACCATCAGCAACTACCCCTCCTCCTTTTCCCGTTGCAGTAACAAAACAGCGCGCAGGAGACAGAGAAAACAACCCAGCCACCCACTTGTTCAGTGAGTTTTATCATTTCCTGTTGTGTGTGTGTGTGTTTGTATGTGTGTGTGTATGTATGTATGTATGTACATACATAATCCATAACAGCACATGTTTTGCAAATGAAATTTCAGCTACATCAATCAGCCATAATGTTAAACATGATTTTATAACACTTATATTTGTTATTCTAGATTTCAGTGCAATTCACTGCAGCTGAATCACAATAGCAACGTGCATCTGCCTGAAATGGTTATGAACACACGAAATAGTATGATGTCATTTAACTACGTGGAAAACCTGACATTAATTAAATACATGAAATAACATGATCTGAGTCATGAATACACGAAACAACATGATATGAATTATGAACACGTGAAATAACACGGTCTTAATTATAAACAAATGAAATAACATGATATTAATTATAAACACACGAAATAAAACAATATAACAATTATGAACGCATGAAGGAAAGTAGTTTTAATTCTTTATTTAGACCACCTAACTAGTTTTTGTTTATTATCATTGTTTTCAAGATCTCGGACTGTAACTTGCTTGTGGTCACAGCTGACTCTACATCGAAAGACAACAAACCAAAATGGTCAAACATATCACATAAATAAACGTGCCCCTGGACGTAAGTTTTTGTTTTATTGATCTTTGAGGTATGGGTCAAGGTCGGTGGCCTGGATTTAAAAAAAGAAGTACTCTTCTTACACGAAACTTACAGAAAGTCGTTTTAATCTACTCTGTTTATATGTAGACAGTTTAGCGTTAATTTATATTCAAATGTAGATATCTGCCATATATCACGTTCAGATGCAGAAGTATTTTCTAACAGGCATTGATGATTTAGGTATCGAACACATTTCTATGGTAGTGGTAGACGGCTAAGTTGATTAATGCGCTGTTCTCTCCTGGCTAGACGGTTGTTCCTCCTATCTGAGTCCGTGGTTCAAGTCTTAGATACTTCTCTTGCAGCTTTTCTTTCTCTCATGTGTAAAAGCGCTTTGTTTGTGACCTTTTCCCAAGGTCTAACCATACAATATTGTTCTCCGTTATTTTACTGTACGAAAGCTTTGTTGTTTTCTACTTGTAAAAATTTGTACAATAATAAAGTGTTTTTTTAACACAAACACTATGACAAAGTCCAATATCCCTAAGATTGCTGTTTTTTTTTAGTAGTCTTGAAGAGTATGATCTAAGAGTCAGCCAAGAAGAGCATACACGAAAGATCCATCCACTTACAAGACACTGGTCGAAAATACGATCATATGACAATATTGAGAAATTTATACAGAGCTAAGGCCCAGCAAACTTATAGCACAGCTAGGCACGTGGTCAGATAGGGGACACAATGAAAGGAAGATAAACTCAGTAGAGAAATCTTGAATCTGGTTAAATTACAAATACTATTCCTGGCCAGTTATTGCTTTTAATTGTGAACGGCGCATGAGACGTTCACGTTAGAGTTTAGCTAATTAGAATACATAAACTAATTAAGTGAAGTGTAAAACTCCAGTTGGTAGATTTGACTATTTAGATTACACAAGCTGACTAAGTAAAGTGTGAATCTCCAGTTGATAAACTTGACTATTTAGATTACACAAGCTGAATAAGTGAAGTGTGAAACTCCAGTTGGTAGATTTGAATAGTTTGATTACACAAGCTGACTAAGTGAAGTGTGAAACTCCAGTTGATAAACTTGACTATTTAGATTACACAAGCTGAATAAGTGAAGTGTGAAACTCCAGTTGGTAGATTTGATGATTTAGATTACACAAGCTGACTAAGTGAAGTGTGAAACTCCAGTTGGTAGATTTGATGATTTAGATTACACAAGCTGAATAAGTGAAGTGTGAAACTCCAGTTGGTAGATTTGATGATTTAGATTACACAAGCTGACTAAGTGAAGTGTGAAACTCCAGTTGGTAGATTTGATGATTTAGATTACACAAGCTGACTAAGTGAAGTGTGAAACTCCAGTTGGTAGATTTGATGATTTAGATTACACAAGCTGACTAAGTGAAGTGTGAAACTCCAGTTGGTAGATTTGATGATTTAGATTACACAAGCTGACTAAGTGAAGTGTGAAACTCCAGTTGGTAGATTTGATGATTTAGATTACACAAGCTGACTAAGTGAAGTGTGAAACTCCAGTTGGTAGATTTGATGATTTAGATTACACAAGCTGACTAAGTGAAGTGTGAAACTCCAGTTGGTAGATTTGATGATTTAGATTACACAAGCTGACTAAGTGAAGTGTGAAACTCCAGTTGGTAGATTTGATGATTTAGATTACACAAGCTGACTAAGTGAAGTGTGAAACTCCAGTCTGTAAACTTGACTATTTTGTCCAATCAGCTTAATGGTCATGCTGGTTGATTTTTATTTATTTATTTTTTTGATTCACATGATTGAGATTCCGCGGTGGTGTAGTGGTTAGTGTACTTGCCGGTTGATCAGAAGGCCCCTGGTTCTATTTCTATTTGGGAGCGACCAGCAGCCTAAAAAAATTGGTACCTGGGGGTTTTCCTAGAAAAATAAAGGCAGCGAGGACAGTTGATGGAATCTCTACTTCAAATGCTGCAGTGGCCTAGAAATGTGAAGACACTAACACTTCGCATCCCTTCTGTGTGGAAAGATGCAAGACATATATAAGATGACGAAGACACAGTGTTAATTTTGTTTACACTAACTGAATTCACACTGTTTCTGTTTGAACTAAATTATACCTATCTATAGAGCGCAGAAACTACTCAAGAGTTTGACCAAGAATATGTTCACAACGGAGCTGCTAATATTTAAAATAGCCACAAAGACGAATTAGAAAACTAGGAGTAACACGCGGCTTCTTTCCTGCTGTCAGAGAGCAAGCGTTATAAAAGAGAGCTTGTAAGGAATCTGAAGCAGTCCGTAAATCTGGTTTGCTCCTTTCTTAAGAAAGAAGTAATGGCATGATTCACTGGAGCACCGAGTACTTTGACCGGAGATTAGAACTGCTAGCACCGGAACAAACTGACGGGTGTTGCTCGTGTTTGTTCCTCTGTACCACACAACTTCCACACCGGAAAAGCTGGCGGAAAGCAGCTCTGTACTTACTGCTCATACGATAGTAAATACAAATATTCGTGGCCGAGTTTGTGGACTCCAAGATAAACCCTAGACCAAAAACAACCAGAAATAGATTCTTATATTTTCCATCAACTGCAAGCTCTGTCACCAGCGTCATGGCTATAAAGATGACACTGACAGGAATAAAACAAGCTATAAAGAGACAAGAAATCATCACAACCATCTTTGAGACCTTCTGATCACGGCTGAGTATTGTGTTAGAGGAGTCTGCTCTGCTAACTGATCTCCGCCATTTTGACTTCTGTTGTAGCTGAATCACAAGTGTAATGGTACAGACTAACACTGTAATAAAGGCAGTGAACGGAATAAAAGCATTATTTATCGCAAATGAAACCTTCTCAACGTCCTCTCTATCGTCTGTGTACACTAAACCAAGGATTGTTTTGTTTCTCTTAGCGTTGTACTTCATGGCGAACATGTTGACGCAGTACACGGGCGTCGCGCTGCAGATTAACACAGTGAACACGCAGACGATAGTGACAGAAACTCTTCTTGGTGTCACGATGGTCTTTACCTGAGGAAAAATAACACAGTGTTGGCTAAACCTAGATCAGAAAAAGAAAGAATCGTTAGTTCTTATATGGGGTTTGGTATCGAAATGCTGTAAAGTTTACTTATAAAAAGTATTGATAATTTACTGATGGAAAAAATAAGATTCAAAGGTTCAAAAGTTCAAAACAGACTTCAGAGTCATTGCATTCAGGAAGTCCCATATATGCTCTGCCGTATACCACAGCATCCATCCAACAGTATGTTTGCTAATAGTTCCATCAAATGTTGATTCTTTACCATGCGTTTTCTGCCACACAGTTCAGATTTCCTACTAGCACACTTAATTTGTCCCACCTCCAACAATCGCTTCACAATTATTACATTGTTCTTCCAGTTCCGTTCATCATTTTCTCGTAGCCTATCAAGTACGGCTTTAGTATTGTCACTCTTGTCATCTTGTCATTATTTTAGCCTGTCCAGCAAGTCTGTCTGTCACCTCATTGTCATGTACTCCTGCATGCCACATTAGGCTCATCACAGGTGACTGGCTTAACACATGAACCCATTCTTTTCGAAGCAATTTCTTCTCAATCTTACGGACCATACTCTGTGAATCCGTCACAGTGACACAGTCATCTACATCATGGGCAGCTAACCATTGTCGCCGACATGGCCTCAGTTTCCAGTCGCATGCTTGATGTGGTTAACTTCAAATGTTCATGAACCCTGTGTCACTACTCTTCCACTGGAGGTAGACAATAAAACCTGAACCACTTCTGCTGTTCTGAATCACTGAGCCATCTGTATATGTTACCGTGTCGGAAGACCCACAGTGATGTTGGATGAGGTCTTGAACCCAAAGTTAATTGTTCCCTGTGTCAAGTCTCTACATTCCCGACCCTTCTATATAGTAACCTTTGTTAGCTGAGGTCGGTCCTGTAACAGTTACCACCTCCTGGCAGCTCATCTAGATCGCGCACTGACTTTATGGTATCCTCAATCTCATCCGTCTAGGATCTACCTTGTTTGATGCGTCTGCACTTTATTAACCCCAACACCTTATAGAAAGGGTACAATAAGAACGACTGGGAAAAGTAAGGGAAATATGAAGCCAGAGATAGATACAAAAAAGACAGAACGAAGAAGAAAACGAAAGAGAGAGAGAGAGAGGGGGGGGGGGGGAATAAAAGGGTTGAGATTTAGAGAGATTGCCTAGTTATCAAGGAGAAGAAGGTCTGTGTTTGTTTCTTTGTCTTGATTTGATGAATGTGGTGCATTGTTTAAACTCACAGGAAGGGTCAAAGCATTTCTGCACTGAACAGAATGAGGGCGATTATAGAGCGCAGTGATGCATTGTATAAAGTGAGATCTAAAGAGCAAAAGATATTGCTTACACTGAGGATAATTTTGAGAGCGGTGATGTTTTGCTTAAACTGAGAAAAGTATAAAACTGCTTGTAGAGTTCTAGGCCTCACCTGCAAAGAAGGGCGTGGCACAGAACACAGTGATACCAGGGCGAGTCAAATTAACGGCAAAGTAAAAAAGGGACGTAACCACTGTGTGAAGAAGGCCACTCTGAGAGTTCGAACGCGGCCAGTTCGAGAGTTCAGGTGTTTCGGTCACTTTCGCAGTTTCTCGTGAAGTAAGAGTATCACCTAAGCACGTGGTTTGTTTGCTCAGTTAAGACGTGTGGAAGAGTGCTTAGGACAAGTCATTATTCGTGAGGCATTCACAGCCAACAGCGCATGTCTGTACTGGGGGAGCTTTCCTAAGTGATATCGTCCAGTAGTCCTACAGTGTGATAAGTCCACTATTGTGAATTGTAGGCAATGATCTCAGGGTGCTCTTTTGTGGCAAAAGTTGAGTATATTGTTAGTTTTTCTGAATGTCATGTCCGGTGTGTAGTTCGTGGAATTGTGACGTTGATCAATGTTTAAATGTGTGCTCTATTTTTAGTTAAGACCTTGGCTGGATTTTTCTTGCATTTTTTCTTAAGTTTGATTTTATGATTGATATATTTGCCTGACCATTCATATGTTAGTGTGTAGGAGCGGTGATTGTGTGTAAAATGTAATAAGTGTTTTCTGAAACCCTGATTGAGAATGTTTGGCTAAATGTTTCATTTATCACGCTGAAGTTATTATGTATAATTATGTGAATTGTGAATTCACTACTTGAGGTGATAAGTGTAAAGTAGGCGCAGGATAAGTTCTGCGATGAGTGAATTTTATAGAGCTGAATGAATCGAGTTACGCTTAAAGTGGGATAAGGAGGGCATAAGTTATTGTAAATGTTGTATCAACACATAATAAAGGTAGATAGAGGTGTATGTCGCAGTTTTACAAGGTGGCAGAGGGAGTGAGTCAAGTGAGAAAAAACAAATAGAAAATATGAGAGTGAGATGAGAATGTATAATGATAAACATACAACATCCGATATTTCGGCGTGAGCTTTTTTCGAGGATTACATACACAAACGAGACAAAAAAGCTAAATGAAAAAAATTACCTTAATGTTACATCCTCCAAAAATAGGGAACCACAGAAATGTGTTTCCACTAGACGAGAAATAGAGACCACGCGGGGCCGACAAAGGATAAGCCGATAGAGCCAATTGTAAAGAAGAGGCGGAGAGAAGGAGAGAAACAGGTGGGGGTGGGGAAATAGAAACGCCCGCTAGAGGAGAAGGTGTCGGGGAGGGGGGGGGGAAGAAGGAGAAGCGGAGAGATAATGAAGAACATAAATACCCGAAGTGAGAAAATGTGAAACTGGTGAATAGGAAAAGACCCCATCACAAAAAACAAAAAAGGAGGTATTGCAAACTAAAGACGTTAAAGGAAGCTGAAAACATTGTTATTTCCAGCTGAATGGAGACAGCCAGCCTGGAAAATAAGGCGCTGTATGATTTCGGAGGGTCCTAGACCAGCGCCTTATTTTCCAGAACGTATAAGAATATATAATAAGAGATATTATTTTACAACTGAAAATATATGAAATGACTCGAGTGCGAATCAGAAAGTCTCATGTTGTTTTTTAATTGGTTACGTCCCTTGCTTTGCCGCTACGTGTTGACTCGCCCTCGTATACAAAGTTTGAATTCAGATTAAAAGTTGTAGGAGAGAGCAATCAATTTTTTCAACAGACAACAAAGAAAGAACATTAGAAAAATTCTCATCAACCTGTGATACTTGTACTAATTGTAATGTCGCGATAATGTCATACTACTGGTATCTGTTTATACCATTTTCTATTTCTGTGAACCAGATAAACACAATTTTAATTAAGTTTATTTATTGTTTCATATTATAATTTATATTAATTGACCGCCGCCTACCCGTATTGCTTACGTGCCCGTGTATTTTCAGAATTTAGAGTTTTTGTTTTTTTTAAATTAAGAAACGGTTAAAATGTGAGTTAGTTTCCCTTTTCCTGTGAGCTCATATAAACGTTTTATCTATAAAAGTTTTAATTACACTAGCATGAATCAAATGAAAGTTAGAAAATGCGAATTACCTAAAACTTGTATTTAGTACAGGAAAAATAGCACGCCTATTTTTCAGTATGGTCCCCTTACTTTGCAAAGCATTTACTCCAACTGTAAGTCAGTGCCTGAATTCCACTAAGATATAAACCTTTATTTTGAGTCAGTGCCTGAATTCCACTAAGATATAAACATTTATTTTGAGTCAGTGCCTGAATTCCACTAAGATATAAACCTTTATTTTGAGTCAGTGCCTGAATTCCACTAAGATATAAACCTTTATTTTGACTTCTCAGCCACCGCTGAACCTGAAAGATGGCTGGAGTCAGCACTTATGTTCTTGACCAGGGCGGTCGGCGTCACGTAAATGTTGTTTGCGGACCTTAAACTTCATAAATCAGTTGTAAACTTGAGCTCTGCACACGTACTCATCTTCGCACACTGCAGATACGCCTAGTTCACTGTCGGTAACCAAGGGGCTTTCAGCTTTGGGACACAAGAATTAGGATGACAGAACACACTTCTTCACTGAAGTACATCTACAACGTAGTCGCCATCATGAATTGCTCTATATGCCTTAGCGATGGCGGAACTGTCTGCTTCATGACGACATTGACTTTGGTGCTAACAGATTGTAGTACTAAGGGTTCTGTTTGTTATTTCAATAATTTTGTTTGTATTTTCTGATTCTCATCTGATTCACCCTCCTAACAGAGAAAGAAAAAAAAAGGATTATGAATGTAGTATTTTTAAGGGCATTCTATAAATGAAAATATACACGAGATGTAAGAGAAAATTTTAAAAAATGACCATCAGTAATATACACTGAGGAAGGAAGTAAGATCTTTCGTATGGACACCAAGAAAAAATATTACACTCTTATTAAGTATAATGAAAGAATATAATCTGCATGCGATATACCTACCTTCAGAGGTATCGTTATACAGAGACATCTTTCTAAAGTAATGAGTGCAGTAATCCAGCTGGTAACTCGAGTAAAAACGACATGTGGCCAACCAGCGGTCAGGTAGCTGACCTCTAGAGTGTCAAAGGGCAGGTCGGCATCCTGGAACACTGGGGTAAGACTCAGGTTTAGCCATATCAAGGTCACCAAGCAACCCAGGTCAGAAATAGCTAGACCTTAATAAAATGCATAAAAGCAACTAGTGAAATATAAGTTTAGCTTTATTTGTCACAGTCCAAAAATGTTCACAAAGTAGCAGCTTTGATCACTTATAGTTTAAACGTACCTAAAAAAAAAGTCAAGATAACTTGGACATGTCGTGAATAGACAGAAGTTCTAAAATCAGATAATCACTGGAAAACTCAACTAAGAATGGAGATGTTCAAAAGAAAAATATCTGAATGGATTAACCAGATGGCACGGAAAAGAGAGAGTAATAGAACTGGAAAATTCGCAGAGTGGAGAAACAGGATATCTAACGCCAACTGTAACAGATCATAGTTAATCAAGTACTCCTGGGATAGTGTTAGATATTATTGATAGAATTTCTTAAAGGGTAATTCAATTCTAGTAGAATTCCTTATAGAGTAATTATATTATAGTCTATTGAAAAATGACAATAAAATAATAAAAAAAGCTTTCGATGAAAAAGTACAACACTAAATAAAAACGTAGAACTTACAACAGACCTCATTCTGAAGCTAAAACACATCACAAGAAACTATAATGTTGATGCTCATGTTTGCTGGCAGCAAGCTCACATGAAGGTCCCCCAAGGCCCACTCTGACATGGAAAAATAAAAGTTTCTCTAGACTCTAGAGCACATGCTGCAGACACCAAAGGGCCCTAAACTGGCTCCAGCGAAAATAAAAAGCATCTGTGGAAAACTTTTGGCCACATATGGAGAACTTCTAATGACGACGAGATTCCCGGAGACAACCCATTTCCTTGTCTACAAAGCTAAACAAAGAAGAGGAGGAACAGTTGCATCACATACGTCCGAAGAAAATAGAAAAATTGAGAAGTATCCAATTTTTCTTGTACAATTATTTTCGCACGACAAGTTGGAAGTTAGACTTTGATGAACATCTTCTTCTTCTTCTTCGTTCGCTTCTACAACCAAGACCGCCCTGTGATCTTCGATGAGCATAAATGCCAGAATGCTTTTTTTTCAGAATCTAAAGGAAGTGCTATGTCAAACTATTTGTGACCGTTAAATTTCTGCCTGTGTTTGACATTCTGGCCCTTACAGATCCAAGATAGACATTAACTCCCTCCGTCCCAGTGCCTTCTTCATCTCTTTATCTCTCAGGATCTCGTATTCTCTACAGTCAACGAGTTGACTGTCTTCAAATCCGGATGTTTCTGTACTGGAGAAGTGTTCCGTTCGTTTTTCATGACGTTCATCAGAGGATTTAAGGATCTAAGGATTGTCAGAACATTTTACAATATAAGTGACCACGTCCAGCTCAAAACAGTCGGTCTAAAGGAGCTCAGGAACTTTCACCAGGAACACAGCAACAATCTGAGACATGGTCTTTACCAAATCTTTAGCTTCCTATAGTTATGATGTTCTTTTAGCACAGTGGTTCCCAACTTTTTTTAAAGAGGTAGACTACTTCTGAATTATATGATAATTGGCCGACCTTCCCACTATACCTCCCAATCACTTGATATTACACATAAAAGTCTTCAGAGTATTTCCTATGTCACGAAATGATGTTCGTGGTCTCTCTTGTACCATAAAACTAAATTTTATTGCAAAATGAAGACCGGGTACTCATATAAATAAGAAACTCTAAATTCTGAAAATAGGTCAGGCGTGTAACCAATACGGCTATGCGGCTGTCAGTCAGTATACATTATAATGTAATCTCTGGCAAACATCCTTTCCTCCACAGTAATACGTTTAGGGTCATATAAACCACTCTCTCCCTTTCTCTCTCTCTCTGAACCTTAAGTGCCCAAGGCACATGGGGTTTCCGCAAGGGTTTTCCACAAATGCCTGTCATTTGCCTTTTTTTCTGCTCTTGCCCAGGTGAGCCAATATAAACCTACGTTTATCTAAATTCATCAAATTGAAAAGAGAGGAAAAAAAATCAACTCATGAAAACTAAAAAATATCAGTACCAAACAAACTAACGTTGACTGGGTCCTTAAAGCCCTGCTTGATGAAACAGATAAGGTTGATAATGTTGGTCACAGTTCCAAATATGGCAATAGCCTGGCAGACCACAGCAACTCCAATCCACAGAAATAGAAGCCTGGATTGGTAACTGACCAGAGTATCAGAATTATCAGCTGGATTTGACATGTTTTGGACATGTATCCACAGACTAAATTATCTTTGTTATAATAAAAAAAATATGATAGCAAGACCACCAAATTTCTTAAAGTGGATGATGAGTTTCTTTGATGAGTTTCTTTGATGAGTTTCTTTGATGAGTTTCTTAAGGTATAGGTTTTTTTAAAAATTTCAAATGAACACTGATCATTTAAATAAAAGATGGCAAACTTTCTCATTTCATTATTGTCTACCGTGTTCCGTTTCTTGTGAGTTAGCCTTTTTATATTGTAGGATTACGCTGGAACATACTGCAACGTTCGCGAACTTTTCCCCCCAGTTTATATTAATTTTAACTCAAAAATGTTCACTTTATGCTGAGATCATGAGTTTCAGAAAGCGACAACTGCTTCGTTTGTTTCACTTCCTTTCGCCAGTTGCATTTTTTCCTCTCATTGTGGACAAAACAAAATAAAATATTATAACTGGGTATGTCAAAAACTGGAATAGAAACAGACAGACCAAAACTAGGTAAAGAATAAACATGATTGTTATAATGAAAAGTCCAGAATAGAAAAACCGGGACGGAAAATGACGAGCAGAAAATAGGAATCATATATTTCATATATAGAAAGATATGTTTCCCTTATCTCCCTTTTCCTTTGTTACTTATGGTTTCTATGCGACGAAATTATTCTTTAGTCTCAATAAGATATTAAAACAAATTTTTAATAAATAAGTTCTGAACAACTTTTATTTTTTCTTGAAGGCTGGTAATTTGGAGTACTCTAGTATTATTCATGTCGATATATATGTATCGAAACGATATATTTCCACCCCCCCCCCCAACATTAAAACTCTGTAAAGGTATGTCTTTAATGCCCTGACACTTGACTTCTCTCGTTAATATGATGACACAGGACAACAAATTAGCGAGTGCAACTTCTCCTGACAAGTACGCATTTCCACGGCGTTGCTGAAGTGTTTAATTACGCCCTACCCGTACCTACATTTAAATCTTATAAAACATCACTTGCGAAGACCAGCGATTTATTAAAGTACGTTATCGTGTCTCACGTTGTATTCATTTTATACTTCCCCACATCGATATCTATTAACATTGCCCAATGGGTACTTTCAGGTGGACAGGAAAGTAGCAATAATTTTTACTGCAAATGTAAAAAAAAACTCCACAAACTTTATACAAGTAATATTCATTTTGGATAGAATAATGAACATAGGACAACTCAGGAAGAAACGAGGGAAGTACCTTCTCCCTTTAGATGTGTGCTCGTACGTCTGATTAACGAGAATGAGGACAGCGGAAAGTTTATTCGAAAACGTAATAAAGGTTTTATGTACGATATGTAGGTTGTTTACTACTGCAGTATTGCTGCATAAGGTGGGCAGTGCTGCTAGTTTATGCCAGACTCACAGTCTCGTGGTGACACAAGAGAGCTAAAGTTCCTTCTAGCAGTAAACCCAAGAAGAGAAATCTAGAGTGAAGAACATTAAGGCAAATGGTGGCAAAGTTATTTGACCTAGGCATCTTCTGGTATCCCCTGCAACTCTGCTTGATTTTGAATTGTATGGATCTTATCCTTGCTCTATAACACACCGACAGGGTCAACAGAGTAAAAGTAGAACATAAGCAAGGAATAATTAGTGTATAAGTATACAACTATACACGAATAACTACAGTAAAACTGATATACCAAAATGTATAAACTAGGATAATGTATAAATTAGACTCTTTTGAAAACAAATGCCTAAGGAAAATACTCGGCATCAAGTGGAATGAATTCAAGAACAACGCAGAGATAAGACAGATGACTGAACAACAACCAGTCTCACGAGTGATCAGGAAAAGGAGATGGACATATGTTGGTCACTTGATGAGAAGAAATGAGCAGAGAATCCCAAAACAAGCTATCAAGTGGAACACAACAGGCCGAAGAAAAAGGGGCAGACCGCGTGAAACTCTGAAGAGGACATTATTAAGAGAGGCCAAGTTAACAGGCATAAAATCCTTTGTTGAGGTTGAAAGACTCGCCGAAGACAGGGAAAATTGGCGAACTACTTTGCGAGCCCTATGTGACGTCTAACGGCACGGGAAGGATATAAGATATAAGATATAAGAAGATAAACTAGGACAAACGTAGAAACAGCTTTATTACTTAACGACTACAAAGTTGTGACGTTTCAGCCTGAGCCTTAATCATACAAACACATACAGGATGAAGAATTAGGGAGAGGAGATAAATTATAGATTCACACTAATCCATGTATGGTGAGGAGATGTGACTAAAGTGCAGGGAGAGGTGTATTGGAAGATCAAATGAGAGTTAAGACGTACAAAAACGTTTGTCACAGTGAAAATAACTTAGTAACACACAACAATTAGTGTATAAATATACAACTATACACGAAGCACTAAAGTCCTGTGTGTGTTTGTATGATTAAGGCTCACGCCGAAACGTCACAACTTTGTAGTCGTTAAGTAATAAAGCTGTTCCTACATTTTTTCCTAGTTTAAACGTAGGCAAGGCATTTTCTCCATACCAGCTGCTCAAACCATGCAGGATACAAGAACAACCCCAAAAAATAGCATAGGCCTGTTTCAGAACTGTCTTTCAATGCGAAAAAATATGCCATTATTATTATATTGTTTAGTTAACGAAGATGGGGATACTTCATCCAGTAATTCATGATAAACTTGAGTTGGCGTGTAAATTATACTACAGATAGTGCAGGTCTCGATATAAGCCACCGCGTTTAACTGGACAAGCAATGTGTACAGAAGACATATTACACATATTATATTATTTATTATTAATAAAGCCACTCAATACACTGAGTGGTACCTACTGCTAAGGAATGATCTGAAACAAAAGATGATATTTTCATCGTATAGAGTGGTAGAACGACATCCTCACACCAGAAGAAGTGACAGCACAGGATAGTGAAGCAGATTAATAAGTTTAGAGTTGATGCCCGTGAACGTTAACAAGACACATAAATTCAACAATCACCACATAAAAACAGTTACATAATGCGCTAAAATAAATGAATGCAAAATCATTGTGTTTGGTTCCATAACGACAACTTACGTGTTTGATTTTGCATAAAAGTCCGCTGATGGTTACTGGCATACGTGAATACCCGTTCACAACTACCAGCACTCAACGCTCAACCTTAGGTTCAAAATACTATACTTGTTATTGACGCATATGCAAATAATTATCTGTACGAAAAACCGAATAGTATAGTCACATTCTACTCATTTACCAGATCTTTTAATATATTAATCATTACTAGAATCTTACGTTGTTTAAACCTCATACTCAAGAGACTCCATCACACTTCTAAGATGGTTTCGTTTTTTTTTTTTTTTTTAAATTTTAGTTCTTTAAATTCTACATTTTTCATTTATCATGTGTTTCGTTAGAAATATAGACAATCTAAAGATTGTGTTCTCAAGCCAAATTTTAAGAGATTTTATATTTTAAAAATTCCAGTCCTGTCTCTAGCAAGCTCAGAAAGAATACTTTCTTAAGTTAACATCTCATTCAGTTTTCTCTCTTTCTCTCTCCCCAACTCAGAATCGTATGATCAGCTCAACCAGCTGTTCACCACATCACGCCACTCTCAGTTTGCATAACCTGACTCGGGAAAGCAATTACCAACCTTGTCAAGCATTTAATTCCTCCTACTTGAAGGAATTCTCACATAAGTAAACAAAATTACATCATTAGAAGAAAGTAAACTAGTAAATTTGACCTTCATACCTGAGCTGACAGCGTCCAAAATAGATCGTCTGCCTTACTCTACACCCCAACCCACTTTTTTTCTCATAATAATCCAGCTTACTAAATATAAAGTGACTCCACTAAACTGCCGTACAATAATATCAGGGACACATTTTTTTTATAAATAGGAAACAACGAGGCTTTCGTAAGGTAAAGTAAGACAACACAGTTTTGTAGAACTAGACCTCGAAAAAAATAATAGACAAAGCACTTTAGTGAGACTTGAGATAAAAAAAAAATCGCAAGAGAATTACCTGGGATTCGAACCACGGACTCCGGTAGGACGAGCCGCCGTCTAGCCACGAGAGAACAGCGTACTAACTACCTGCAATAACTAGAACCTCAGAAAACGGTGTTTTGTGAGCATAGTCATTAGTAACTGTTCGGTAGACACGAGGGATCGTGACATCCGGAAAGAAGCGGGCTGGACGGCTGCTCGTCCTGCTAGAGTCCGTGTTCAAATCCCAGGTAAATCTCTACATTAAAATTCACATTATTAGATTGTGCTTTTTAATCAAATAACTCTCTATCCAAAAATAAATTTAGTGAAATCAACAACCAGAAGGATTATGGATGAACTTACAACTTTAGCCAAGATTTTTTTTTAAATTTGACCTTACAGTCTGAACCATCAGTGAGAAATGTTCTATTTAAGTTAAACAGGTCTAATGATAGATAGAAACTTAATTTTCCGTACTAGTCAACCTTCTTCAAGTTCTTGTAGTATGGATATATTTGTTCCTTTTTGTGTCCATGATATCTGAAGAACTCTTCTGTAAAATTTACATTCAAAAGCATTTATGTGTTTCTCAGATGTTTTGTTAAGTGACCAGGTCTCACAGGCGTATGGTGCAATTGGAAAGATGCATGCCCTTAAAAATCTTATTGTTGTAGTTATGTCTGTTCCTCTCCACGGATTCTTTAGTTGTTTTATTTTTTGAAGAGCGATAGATGTCCTCTTTTTAATTTAGGTTAATTACTTCTTCTCTTTTACTTTGAATGTAGTAGTTAAATTTTACACTCCTTTGATATGTTTTTTCCTAATTTAATTAGTATATTTGTACTAAATCAAATGTGTGGGAAGAATGAAAGATGGAGTGATGAAGGGCAGAATGTAAGACGGGCCTGCGTGCCCAATTCTTCACCCTTGAAAAATAAAGATTATTCATTCATTTATTCCCTCGTTGTATCTTTATTATTAGTTACTAATGACCCAAGATATTCAAAACTCTCCACCTGACCCGGGTTCTGCCCCAAATAACTGATTTTTACCCGGGCTATCGAGGTTCTGCCCCAAATATCTGATTTCTTACCCAGGTTATCGATGTTCTGCCCCAAATATCTGATTTCTACCCGGGCTATCGAGGTTCTGCCCCAAATATCTGTTTTCTTACCCAGGTTATCGATGTTCTGCCCCAAATATCTGATTTCTTACCCAGGTTATCGATGTTCTGCCCCCAAATATCTGTTTTCTTACCCAGGTTATCGATGTTCTGCCCCAAATATCTGTTTTCTTACCCAGGTTATCGATGTTCTGCCCCCAAATATCTGTTTTCTTACCCAGGTTATCGATGTTCTGCCCCCAAATATCTGTTTTCTTACCCAGGTTATCGATGTTCTGCCCCAAATATCTGTTTTCTTACCCAGGTTATCGATGTTCTGCCCCAAATATCTGTTTTCTTACCCAGGTTATCGATGTTCTGCCCCCAAATATCTGATTTCTTACCCAGGTTATCGATGTTCTGCCCCAAATATCTGTTTTCTTACCCAGGTTATCGATGTTCTGCCCCAAATATCTGTTTTCTTACCCAGGTTATCGATGTTCTGCCCCAAATATCTGATTTCTTACCCAGGTTATCGATGTTCTGCCCCAAATATCTGTTTTCTTACCCAGGTTATCGATGTTCTGCCCCAAATATCTGATTTCCTACCCGGGCTATCGAGGTTCTGCCCCCAAATATCTGATTTCTTACCCAGGTTATCGAAGTTCTGCCCCCAAATATCTGATTTCTTACCCGGGCTATCCACAACTCTTAAACTGTATATCCGAAACTAATAGCATCTTTAACCAACAGACAACTCTGATGCCACATCAACATTTACTTCGACCTATCAAAGTACACTGTCTTTTGTTTTTATCGGAATTCCAGTTTATTACATTACACCAGACAGCAGCCAGCAGGGGTGAACATACGCTTCATCATGCCATACAACAAAAGAAAACATTTATGACACATAAATCATTACATGAATGCATTTAACTCAACTTTCAAATATAACGAGCCATAATCCCAGCTCAGTGTAGACTTTCATTACCAACACATACAAGTATGTTACCAACACATACAAGTATGTTACCAACACATACAAGTATGTTACCAACACATACAAGTATGTTACCAACACATACAAGTATGTTACTAACACACACATGTATATTATTCATTGTTAAGAAAAAAAGCACACAGAACCTGTAGTTCCCGTGGCGCATTCATCGAATATTTGAACGCGCCAAGTACATACAGGGATATCAAACATTTTACCAAAATGAATGATGAAAATCATGACAATGAAATGCAAATGTGATTCAATAGGATAAGGGCAGTTTGTTTTCAGTGAACACCTAACCACAAGACATTTGAAAGTTTCATAAGCCCTGTGACACGTTTCATGTCACATATTTATCACGAAGCTCCATACAAAAACATATAGGTGTATATATACAGTTGACAAAAAGAAACGCAACACTAATGTAGTCGTAATGGACACCAAATTTCAAATTTGTATCAACATTTTATTTTACGGAATTGATGTTTCAATCTTGGCATGAAGAAACTTTAAGACTTTAACAATTTAATGATGTTCATTAAATTTGGTTTGGACTTTCATTCTTTGCGACTGAGGCCTCCGTTTCAGTAAAGTGTATGGCCTCCTCTGGCCCGTATCAGAGAACGACATCTCCAATTAGCCGTTGGATCTGTTGTTGTGGGATGGCTGCCAACTCTTCCAGCAGTGCAAGAGACAACTGTCGGAGATTGGTTGGCAGGCAGACTTGTCTGTTGAGTTCATCTCATAAGTGTTCTATTGGGTTCATGCCTGATAACATGGAATGGTCTGGACGTTGTTGTCAGCGAGGAACTGGGTGGTGAGTTGTGCCACATGAGGTCGAGCGTTATCCTGCTGATAAATCGACACTGGTGCAGCCTAGAAGTGAAAGGACATGAGGACGAAGAATTTCAGCGACATATCGTTGGGCATACAGGCGTTCTTCAGTTTGCACAAGGTTACTTCTTCCCATGAAGTTGATCTTCCCCCACACCAGTACGCCTCCACCACCATGTGAAGGAGCCTCATCCACGCAGTTCTGGGCGTAGCGCTCATGGACGCTGTGCGATAAACTTTTCTCCGTCTATGGTGTCACTGGAGCAGAAAGAATGATTCATCACTAAACCACACCCTTCTCCAATCATTCGCAACGGTCCATTGACAATGCTGGTTCGCCCACTGCAGTCGGCTCTGGAGATGCCGGTCCGTAAGTACAGGACTTCTGTAGGGTCTTCTAGCCCAAAGACCAGCGTCGTGCAGCCGGTTCCTGACCGTTTGATCTGAAATTCGACGAGCTGCTGTCATTGACTGGACTGTTGAGGACGCAGATACAAATCAATTCCTGAGGTGACGCAGCCGTATGAAGCAGTCTTCGGCAGGAGTTGTGACTGTGGGTCTTCCACTGCGCAGTCGGTCTGCAACTGAGCCAGTTTCTTGAAATCATCTCCAAAGGCGACTAATGGTCCTTCTAACCACATTAAATTGTCTGGCCACTACACTTTGTGACTCTCCGGTCTGTAAACGTCCAATTATGATGAGTCGTTGTTCTGTAGTGAGATGAGCCATACTTTCGGGTTGAATTTTCAAATGAATTGATTCGAGGAGCGTCATTATTTTATAGACATTCAATAACATGATCAGTGAGTTTTGTGTTCAGTAAGTTTCACGGGATTCTCGTGAACCTGTCATGAGTTCTTGTCATAAATGCTGCTTTGACTAGTGTCGCTTTTCTGCGCTCATGAATCATCTGCTGACTACATTTCAGGTCAGCACGTGAAGTTGATGTCCAAGTGAACATTTCATGCAATTTGCCCTTGTCTGATCTGCACACTTCAGTTTAAATCGCAACATCGTATTTGTTGCGTTTTTATAAACAGTATAACACAAACATGATTCATTATTTCATCATTAATCATCAACAAAATATAAATTAATAATTCTCTACAAACTATTTAGATGGCTTAGGGCATGAGAAAAGCTAAATTAGCTAATTAATAACTAATGTAACATTTAACTCAATCACAAAATGTGTAAAGTCAGAGTGCCCATTCATGACATTAATTTATAATTTTAAACCAATGGGATTAAAAAGAAAACGTTCAGGATGTGTAGTGATTTTTTTATTATACTCAGACTATATCATAAAGTAATAGCAAGGTTAAAAACACTCCATAAAATATCAGCGAGGTTAAAAACACTAACAACAATACTATGATGAAGAAGCCAAGATCGAGAAGGCATTCAAGCAATTTTTAATTGGCATTTGAAGACACATAAATTATTACAGTCACATAAAAAACAGGGATATATTTAAATGCTTTTATAATGATTTAAAATGAGGAAAAAAGCGAACGATAAAAACACCAAATCATCCTTCGATTAGCATTAACTATAAGATTCTAAAAGTATTCTTGTTTAAGACATTGTGTTTTCCTATTTGCGCATTATCTATATATTAAAGCAGTAAAAATGTATACAGACGGTCTCCGACTTACGAATAATGGAGTTACGACAGCCCGGAGTTTCGACCATCGGCTTCTTACGTTTTTTCTGTATTTTCTTTTTTGGAGACATCTTGTATGTTTTTTGGGCTCTTCGGTAGACACATAATTAGTGCATTTGTTTCTTGCGGTATAAGTCGACAACTGGTGCAGCAGCACAGCCAAACCAAGTCAAACCAGCTGTGGAAAAATAGATCAGCTTCATCTGTGGAGGGAAAGACTGTCAGGGGAAACAAGCATCTGCATCGGTCTTTAGAGTGCTGGCGCTTGAAAGGAACAATGACCATTAACGTTTTTTTTTTCTCTGAATACTACGTCATAGGGGAGCAGTGTTTCTGTTTTGAATCTATTATAAACTGCTATCATTCAGTACATAAATGAATAAAGAAATTGTATTCCCCGTTTCATGTAATACTGTTCAATTTCAAGAACCACTAGTCCTTGAAGGAGAGACATTTAATTCACAATAAAAAAAATAATGTTTGAATTCCTTATTTGTTATAAATCTTACTTGTGCAAACAGATGTTTTATTTTTCTTGCCCGCCATTATGTCATGGGAAGGAATAAAGATGGTAGAACTCTCAGATAAACGAACATTGAAGAAAGATAATCAGTTATCCACCTTCAACGTGGACAGAACGTCGCTTGTAATATCAAATGTTGTCTCGTTTATTTATTAAAGTCGTCTTGTTAATAGGCCATTTACAGACTATTTCACCAGAGCAGGAGTATCGTAGATGACAGTAAAATTGATTTAAGAAGATTTTAATTGTTCTTAATATCAGCTCTGCGTAGCTCTATTAAAGCCAACAACAAAACAAAGCAACTGACTATAATGATATATTTGTAAAATATGATAGATCTCACTATAAAATAAAACTGATTATTGTAATAATAACTGGCTGTGGGCTGTTATCTCTTATCATGGATAATACCCGTCTGTGACACACAACACTGAGTTGTACAAACTCACATACACGCACGGTTGTCAGTGCAGGAAGGGAAATAGAGATAATTACGTCAAAATTACTGTCATGTGTATGAGATTATCTATGCTTGACAGCGGAGAAAAATGAGAAAAAAATATTTCGTGGTCCCAATTTGAAATAATAGTCACTTTCATGTCAGTTGTTCATAAACATTCAGATCGTAACTACTACAGCTGTTCCTTCTTTGTGGCTTTTAATATGCTCTTGGTCTGTGGTTTTCTCCCCAGAAAAGCCTTTTTTCCTCCGAATAACTCCAAAAAACTCTAGTAGAATGTTCTCAGTGATATCAATTCAATGATTCTTTAGTGACTCAGTCATCTTGCGCCCCGAGGGTACAGAGATGTAAGTGAATATTAAAGTAAGGCTCCTGTTTTTTTTTCTTATTGAATTCAGAATTGCATTTCTAACCGAACCGAATCAAAGAAACTGGAATATCGAACGTGAATTAAAGGCCAGTCTTAGTACAGCAGGTTCTATGAGCCGAACTAACTAGATCTGGATATCTCTAGTTGTGGCGTGGTTATGTCACTTCGCGTGTAATATTTTTAAATTGAAAACACTCTGCAGTATGAAGCAATGATTTAGATTAAATGAATCAAAGTTTTAGATTAAGCAGAAGGTAAAAGAAAATAAACTATAGTTTGTGAAAATTCTAAAAATCGGACAAGCGAAATCTTTCTTGTCACATGTAACATCTTACTTAAACATGTAGTTCATAAACATAAAGTATAAATAGTCACAGGTAAATTATGCAGTTTTACAAAAAAAATTATAGAAGTAAAGGTGAGAATCAATGGGCAAAAGGCAAAGAGATGATCGCGGAGAATAAAAGTAAAACAATCCGTAAGAAACCAATATTTCAGCAATATGTCTTATAAACAGTAATAATTCACCTTTTTTCACAGTATGTTTGACCTGATGTGACGTAATGCATATACTCGTAGTTCCCACCATATAAGACGAAAAAAAAAAGTTCCTGTATCCCGATGGTAACTTTACTTAAGGCTTAAGATAGAGACTAGTTGTTTATGACGTTTACGAGGGAAAGATGCAAAGACCGGTACCACTTCGATAATAATGTATTTTGTGAGCTCAAGAAAGTTGGAGCACGCTCATTAGCTACGAGTGCTGATATTCAAGTTTTTGTAAGATAAAGTGGTTGAATTGCATAATAAGTTCAGTAGAACATTATCTAGAAGCATACGGTCTTGGACCAAAGCTTTACTGCGTGGAAGGCTACGAAATTCATGGAAAATGTGGACTTTTTAGTTGTATTCCAAAATATTTCTTGCGAAATAGTAAGTTCGTCTTATATGGTGGGAGATACACAGTCTAAAGTAGATCAGACATTGGTATAGTCTTTAAGCATTTCTTGATAAAAAGCAATCAGTTCTTTCCTTTCAAAATTTTTGGAGTAAAATGTGCTCAAGGAACCTTGATACTCGCCGTGATATTTCTTATAATCCTGATATCTCTTAAGATCCTTGCTGATGAAAATCTGAAAAATAAAAGATTATAAAGAATAATGAAATAGAAGACAGGATACCTTTATGTTCTAGAGCGCGAAACAAATTCACACATCTGCAGATGATCAGAGAAGTTCCCTCGCATTCCCATTCAAAATCAGGAGAGCGTTTTGGCGCCTCAAGCACGCAGGCAAATTCATATTACATCAGATAAACTTAAAAAAAAATAAATAACTGAGTAGATTTTCGTTGACAAACCTGTCAAAAATACCTGGGATGATAATTAAAACATAGCCTTCATAGTCGAGTAGAAGAAATAAATGTATTTCTGTTACATGGAGGAAAATTCTGCCATTGTTTCTTATGTCTCAATATGATAATGTCCCCAGTTTGTTTCTGGCTGAAAATGTTCCTTATATGCCCTCTGAATTCTTCAGATAGATTTTTTTTCTGCTGTCTAATTTTTGGATGCTTAGATGTGCCGGCAATTAAATGTTTAATTTCCTTATTTCGTCACTTTCGTTTGTGAAACTATAGTTCCTGACAATAAAGTTTAAATCCTGATATGTGTGTCCTCATAAAGCCACAAGTGTGTAATTTCAAACCTATATTTATCACAGACAAACAGGTCAATTATATGTTTTGCACTGTTGTAGATAATATCTTTATTTCAAATTATTTATACGGAAATATACTTGATTAAATGAAACATGAAACGTTTCTCCTGCATCTTGACACGTATGCCAAGAAAATGTCTAGTGAGAAGAATTTGTCCAAAAACAAAACAAAACAAAACAAAACAAAAACAAAAACAATAACAAAAAACAAAAAACAAAACAGATCTATATTTCTTCGAGGAAGCGTAAATACAGAAATTCAACACTAATTACATCTACCGCTTACATGCCTATCATGCTGTACTGAATGCTAAGAAATGATTACACTCAATTATAATATGTCTCATGGCATTGTTGCTGTAAGATCTCTAGGTTGAGAGTTTCGGTTATCATGGAGGTAGGGAAATTGGTTTCACCTGTTGTTTCAACCACTAATACTTTCAGCAACAAAGAATAAACTTCATCGATTTTTTAACAATTTAAACCGGAAAATTAAATGGCCAACAACCGCTTCCAAAATAATTTTGCAGCACCTGATGTATCAATCTCGAAATATTTTGTCACGTGACAGAACAAAAACACGTGTGCCATAATTTAATAATTTGACAACTTCGGATATTAACCAGGAAATAATCATTGTAGATTATTCTGTTGGTCTGGGTTTTTAAAATGTGAATCCTTTAGTATTTTAAGATCTCATTTAAGAAATGTATCATGTTACACTGAGCAGTTATGAGAAAGGACTTTATCAGTTGACGATTCTGTTTCAAGGGAGTCAGGGCGAGTACATATTCAGATTGTGATGTGGGTTCTAACTAGATTCAACAACACCAATAGACGTAGCTCTGTTTAAAGTATTCTCTACATTTGAACCACGAATATGTTGATGTAGTTTCCACTACAAGTAATTCAAACGTTCAGTTTGTTTATTTGAATGCAGGAAGAAGAACTCAGCTTCAGTATTTAAAAGTCAGTACTTGGTTTATATATGTATCAGAAATGTTAAGCTTAAGGGTCATAATTAGCTCAGAGGAAAACTCTATGAACGAGCAGCAAACACTTCCAGGCCTGTCTGAAGATTTAGCCAGCGATGAAGTTAGATTTTGGTTCCAAACTATCAATTTCGCCATTATCTCTTTCATGATCAGTATTTTTGGTTCAGGATCAAACGTCATCAACATTATCTGCTTCTGTAAACAAGGCTTCAAAGATTCCGTCAACGTTAGCCTCCTAGGTATGTTCTGTGCCTCGTTTTCTTATGCTGTGATATTTTTGTTTTTAATGTTTCCGCCGACTCTCAACTCTGATGCCAAACAGATGACACCAATTTTTGTTAGAACTTCCTGTTTTTTAACAACAGACTGACAATATGCTGAGTACATATCTGTTCACCGTTCAGATCTTCTGTTCCTTATAAGTATATCATGTATATAGACAGGTTCCCTAAAGCGTTTCTTAGATTATGTTTTTTTTAGCAACAGACTGACAATAAACTGTGTACGTACTTATACATGTTCCCTAAAGCATTTCTTAGATCCTGTTTTCACAACATTTGTAATAACCCAGAATCTGGAAGTATTCCTACAATTTTAAAGGCATAATTGGAAATTTAAGATTATCTTAATTCAAACATAACATTTCATTTTCCTGTTTGAATATTCTTCTTTATCTTCTTTGTTAACTGTTTTAATAAATTCATAATTTGAAACGTTAAGTTTTGTACTGGTCAAGTTAAAAAAAAAACACCTAAATATTGGTCTCATCCTGTCATCCATGATCATATTTTTGGTACTTGTACTGTATAATAATCAATAATGAAAGCCATACAAGCAAAAAACTCTGTAAGTAAAAGTGCAAGTGAGTAACAAGGACACAGACAGGCGGACACCATACGTAGATGGACATGATTCAGCTTGACTTGGTGCGCTGTGAAAACAAGGGAAGGAACTGCGCTGTAAAAACAAGGGAAGGAACTGCGCTGAGAAAACAAGGGAAGGAACTGCGCTGTGAAAACAAGGAAGGAACTGCAATGTGAAAACAAGGAAGGAACTGCGCTGTGAAAACAAGGAAGGAACAAGGTGGACAATCTTTTGTATCCATATAGATAGGGGAAGGAAAAAGAAGAATGGACAAAAAAGAAAGAAAATGAATCACTTTGTCTGTCTCTACTCCGCCAGTAGAGTCCACATAGTTGCCTTTTGAGACGGAATATAACCTTCATGTTAGAGGACAGGTCATTCATTACTACTATACTGACGCGTCCCATCTTGTGGAGAATCTTGTTTCTTCTTTGTGGAAAAAATAGGTTTAGCCATATCCGACATGGGTTGCCTAGTTACACTCATGTGGCAGAATCTGTGCAACAATGAGCTATTCCACCAAGCAGACCTACCGTTCGAATCCATGGAAGTCCATTATCTTACAGGAGGGTGGCCGCACTGTATCTTCACTAGAATTACCAGTTGGATCACCGCTTTTATCACCTTTGAGAGGTGCCTGTGTATAACTATGCCACTAAAGGTCAGTCAATGTTTCGTTCAACTTTGTAAGTACGACAACATATTATTTAAACTTGCGAAATAAAATAATTTTACCCACTTGTGGTTAGTAACATTCTAGTAGCGTTATATAGGATTATCTAATAGCAGTAAATGTACAGTAAGTCTTAATATAGGCCTACCATTTGCCAAATATGTTTGCATTATGCAAGAAGACAGAATAGAAAACAGCCATGGCTTTCGCTTTGTCTTGTTGTATTGAAAACAGCTCAGAATACCTCCTTCCACACTCAAGTAGTGGCCGTACGGTATAGCACGCCCGAAGCTTGTAGAATCCACCAAATTTGTCATTCAGTAAAACTGAGTATTTCATCCTAGAGTTACTCTGTTTCGAATATAACAAGAAAAGCCACAAGACACCATATTTGTGAGTAGAACATGAGAATTAATTATAGACTTTGAAACGACATCATTATTATTGTCTGTAGCAGAGTAATTAACTTATTTAAACGGACTAATCATAAATAATGTCACACACCACAGCAGTCATATATATAAGACATTGACATCCTATTTGAAGCACTGATAACTGCATATGTATAAGACATTGACATCCTAGCTGAAGCACTGATAACGTTATATGTATAAGACACTGACATCCTAGTGGAAGCACTGATAACTGCATATGTTCCATCTGGATTTTAGGTGAAGAGAATCATAACACAGAAACGTGTCACAGGAATCATCGTCAGCATTTTTATCATCCTTTTATGGAGCGTCTCTCCCGTTTACTATGCTAACAGACTTGCCTTCAAGTTCTTCCCTGAGAGAAACAGAACTCTACTAGGCCTCGTTCACATCCCAGATAGGGCAAGCATTGAGAAATATTCTTTTGCCATCAATAACGTTCTCATACCTTATACATCATTTGTGATTGTGACTGCATGTACTATCATTTTGGTGGTGAAGTTACGCAACAAAACAAAATGGCGAGAACAGTCCACTGCCCAAGGAAAATCTGACAGTTTCTCTAACCGCGATCAGAAGATAAGTCAGATGATCGTTGTGATTTCCACGCTCTTCATTGTTTGTTTCACGCCGGTGACCATAATCTTTTCCTGCATGGCTGCTTTTCCAGAATTCTCCATCGATGGCACTTACAAGAACATGTTTTACATTACATTCTCATTTGGGTTTGTAATGGAGGCTGCAAACTCATCTATGAACATATTTATTTACTATCATATGAGCAGTAAATATCGGAGCGTGTTTCGTGAATTGTTTCATATTGGTAATAACAAGAATATTCTTAGATCTACTGGGACTAAAAATATCTGAGGTGAAATTCCCGTTTCTAAGAACAAGTCTGAGGTACCTTTCGTGAGACACTAATCTAATCTTAGTGCCATACTGCGTGGAGTATGTGATCATTTCTCTCCACAATTCCCTGTCTTTTGCGTTGATTATGAGATCCGCCGGTGACTTTCTTCCTAGCCATACTGACAGCCCATCCAGTAACTTCTTTCTCTGTCTTCCTCTGTCTCATTTTCCCTCACTTTTTTTAGTTGCCACGGTGTGTTCCAATTTTCCTATTTTCAGGACTTCTTCGTTGGTTTTCTTAGCTGTCCATGGTACCTTCAACATCTTTCTTATAAACCACATTTCCATGGCCTCCATTTCTCCCTGTACTCTCTTATTCATATAACATGCTTCACACCCATAAAACACAATTGGCTCGATGTAACATTTAAGTAAGCGGAATCTTGTTTTCATTGATATGAATCTGTTACACAAGATGTTTCTCATTTTGCTGGAATGCTGACTTGGCCTGAGCACGTCTGCTTTTCATTTCGATGTGACTTTTTCTCATCAGTTGTTACAATCGTTCCTAAGTACTCGAATCTATCAAATTGTTTCAGATTTGTGCCATCGATGGTAACGCTACACGTTGGTGGTATTCTTTTCTTTGAAATGACCATCACTTCAGTCTTCTTTTTATTCAGGCTGAGCCCTTTATTTTTACTTTAACGAACCACGATGTCCAGAAGAGCCTGTAGCTTCCCTTCACTTTTAGCAATCAGAACTGTGTCATCTGCATATCTTAAGTTGTTAAGGTTGTACCCGCCAATTGATATTCCAGGCATGTTCTCTATATTTCTCATTATTTTTTCGCTGTACAAGGAGAAGAGGTCAGGAAATAGAACACATCCTTGTCTCACTCTTTACTAAATGTCTGTTGTTTATTGTGGATTAAAATATCTAAAATATTCATCCAGTCAGTGACCTGCTCTAAGAGAGAGTTGATCGTTCCCATGACAAAAGTATAAACACGCGGCAGAATATAGCACCATTAAAAACAAAGACATTGAAACATGGCTTTTGTTGTGAAAATTCATCGTAAATGAAATTTCTCACTACTTTTTTGTTTGTTTTTGTTTTGGTGGCATTTCTATTTTTGTTTCTATTTCGTCTAAATAATATCAACACTGAGTGTACAGATTTCGAAATTTTATAAGTGTATCAAGGCAGAATGAATCTGTAACCCCTTTTGCTTGTATCAAGATTTTTTTCTTGACTTGTGTATGCTGAAGCATGTCCTGTATGATTGTTGTTTTCTTTGCAATCAGATATTAAGATCTGATATTTCCGAGCACATATCTGTAGCCTAATAATTCGCACGTCTCAATCACTTATATTCTCTCAGTCCATGTACCCTTGGAAACATCTACAGCATAAGCTAAGAAAAGCTGTGTCAACTTGTTCTTCATACAACCTTTCCTACGTAGTCTTGTTTCTTAAGCTCATCATCCAGTAATTAGAAATGACTGAAAAAAAAACCATAACAATACAGGAAAAAAGAAAGAAAGAAAAAACCACACTGCTATTCTCTTGAAATGAATTATCTTTCTCCTACTTATCCAGGGTTTAAAAGACGAAGATCTCAAGATGAAACGTGGAAGAAGGAAAGACGTCATGAAAGCTGGCCACGATCTGAAATGACTGGCCTAGAAAAAGTCTTATTAAAAGAAAATTATTTTTAGTGGATATTCTACATGGAACTGCTAACGAACAGAAAGATGCACCGCATGTTTTGTATATTGTGTCTATATGGTGCATTTAACTTAAAATTCTCAAACTGTTTGAGCTGTTACATGTTTAGCATAACAGTTCAGAACGGCTTCGAGACAATGCACACAGGAAAGAAACTGTTGTTGAGAGCGGAACAAGAGTCTTCAGATCAGCAGAAAAGTACCCCTTTTCTGCCCTTTTAACTTCTGAAGCTCAAAGAGGAATGGGCCCTTCTGGGTTATGACTCCCAGAGGTCTATGAGTTGTTGGTTCATACCTATCGAGAGTGACGATACTACTCGGATGTTGACTCGCTTAAGATTCTTTTCAACGTTCCTTGCCGTTTTTTCGGTGAATTCGATACTGCGTTTTATATTCTACACACAGCAACTAAGTCTTATCTTGCCCTTGTCCACGATTGTTTCTGGTATTGCTCCTCTCTCCTACCCTCTCACACTCCTTTATACATTCCTCAACGCTTGGCTATTTTCTATGACATATCCGAGAGAAGCAAAAACACGAACCACTTCTGACGTCCATTCAGATGAAGCAGAAAGGTATCAGATATTGTCTCCCATTTATATCAGATACTGTTTCAGACTGATCGTAAAAAATCATAAGTTTCAGTTTCTCTAAGATATTGCTGACTTAGCTGTTGTGTTGTTCATAACTTCCTATAAGTCCCTTTTTTCCACTGCAACTACTGCTTCATTAACCAACAACAGGACGCTAAAATCTAACAAACGCTTGTACATGGAAGTGTTCTGATGAACTGTAGACCTAAACAGATTGTTACTCAACATTAACATCAGACTTTCTCTGGATGTAATAATGGATGTTAGTTTCATTACTAACTTTTCACAAATGTGGGAAAACAATTCAGTTTTTTGCTTAAATAACTCAAATTACCGTTTCATACTTATTATCCATGATTTGTTTTTGCACCGTTTAAGTTGTCTGTGTTATCGACTGCATCCTGCTCGAGACCCTCTTTGTAATCTATGACTTTGTTGACATTTTGTCTTAGCGCCATGCACGTAGCCAGTCATAACGCTTTTGCGTCTTGTTACATGTAGTCAATCATTCATTCATTTGCATGTCCCTCGCGGAACTTTGCCTCCCTAACAGCACTTCTGTAGGCCTCTCGGTTGTGAGCAAGATGGCCTGCTGCTGATACATCGATTTGCAGATCATCAACGATGTCTTGCAGTCATTTTTGCCTTGGTTTTCCTCTCTTTCTTTTTCCCATTATGTACCCTTCCAAGACGGTCTTCTCTAGACTATCATAACTTTTAATGTGTCCAAAATATTTAAGTTTTCTCTCTTTAATCCTCTTTACTAGCCAGCCTTCTTCAGTATTAAGTTCTTGTAGTATGGATATATGTGTTCTTGTTTGTGTCCATAATATTTGAAGAAGTCTTTTGTAGTATTTACATTCAAAGGCATTTATGTGTTTCTCAGCTGTTTTGTTAAGATGCATGCCCTTAAAAATCTTATTTTTGTGGCTCTGTCTGTTCCTCTACACAGATTCTTCAGTTGTTTTACTTTATGAAGAGTGATAGATGTCCTCCTTTTAATCAATCATACTTCTGAGAATTCTGGTTTATAATCGTGCATGTAACCTGGCATATTGCTTTAACATCGTTCCGTGCATATATCAGGTTCAAAGTGCTTTAACATCGTGCATTGCATATCAGGGGTCAAATACCTTTAGCATCGTACACGCACCCAGTAATATTGCTGGCATTGTGCTTTTACATCATGCATGTTGCTAGTTCAGTTCCTTCAGCGTTGTGCATGTACAAAGTCGTATTCCTTTAGCATCATACATGTTGCTAGCCCTGTTCCTTTAGCATCGTGCATGTACAAAATCATATTGCTTTAGCGTCGTGTATGTACAAAGTCAAAATGCTTTAGCATCGTGCATATGCCTAACCAAATTGCTTTAGCATAGTGCATGTAGCCAGTCAAATTGTTTTTGCATAGTGCATGTAGCCAGTCAAATTGTTTTTGCATAGTGCATGTAGCCAGTCAAATTGTTTTTGCATAGTGCATGTAGCCAGTCAAACTGTTTTCGCACAATGCATAAGGTTTATTACATTGCTTTCATTGTGCTTTAATATCGCGCATGTAACCTGTCATATTTCTTTAGCGTCGTGGACGAGACCATTCGTATTTCTGGCATTTTGCTTTAGCATCCTGCATGTAACCTATGATATTGCTGGCATTTTGATTAATCATCATTTGTATCGCCTGTGGTGTTGCTGACAATCTGCTTTATAATTATTTATGAAGCCTATGTTACTGATATATTGAAATGAGAAAATGAAATCTATTTCGTGCAGTCCATCATAAAAATTATTTTTGAAATGCTCCATCGATTCAGTGCTTTTGTATGGATGTGAAATATGGTCAGAAAAATCATTAGGGGCAACTGAAATGTGATTCCTACGAGGAATGTTAAATAGACAACCAAAATAACAAATGAAGAATACCAAGGAAAATCAATGAGACAGTACGAGAGAGGCAGTCAAATTTTATTGGCCATATAATGAGAAGAGGAGGGATAGAAAATATCTCGACTACAGGGAAAATTGGATACAGAAAAGGAAGAGGTAGTCCAGGAGAGAAACATTTAATTGGCATATGAGAGGCACAACAACAGAATTGATGAATCACATGAAATATCGGAAACTGCGGAGAGACAATGCACCTATCCCTGGAGACATGGCACATGATGATTTTGGCATTTCACCAAAATATTTGAATATTATAAATGGAGTGTTTTTTTTTCTTTTTACCTTTGTGTTTATTATCTCTGGATTTCAGAAATGCTATAAAAATACAAAATACATTTGAACATTCTGGTAATTATTGTTGTTTCCTGAAATAATCATATTCGTTATATCTGGCGGTGTTCTTCGGCTGACACAGACTTCTCATCAGCTGAATAAAGAACACAAGTCAGTGCCATTCTGGTCGCTTTTTATGCACAAATGTCTGTATTTCTCACTTAATATATGTTTATCTACACGTGATGTCAGTGCTTTGGATGCTATTGAAAATTAACATCTATTCCTTTTTTTACCTTATTTCTGCGATTTTCCGTTTAAAAGAAGGTGATTATCCACATTCTACTGAAAGATGCACCACACGTTTTGTGTATTGTGTATATATGGTGCATTTACTTTAAAATTCTTAAACTCTTTGAGCTGTTACATATGTAGCATAACAGTTCAGAACGGCTTCGAGACAATGTACACAGGAAGGAAACTGTTGTAGAGAGTGGAACAACACAGACTCTTTATTTGAGCAGAGAAATACCCCCCTCCCCCAATCCCGTCGTGTCCTAAATCATGTCGGCCTTTTAAACTTCTGACGCCCGAAGGGGATTGGGCCCTTGCAGATCATGATTCCAAGAGGTCTATGAGTTGTTGGTTTATAACTGCTTCACGAGACTGACGATACTACTCGGAATTTCACTCACGTAAGATTCTTACCAATGTTCCTTGTCGATAGTTAAATTTTTAATTCGATAATGTATGTTCTACACACAGCAACTAAGTCTAATGTTGTCCTTGTCCACGCTTGTTTGGGACATTACTTCTCTCTCCTACCCTCTCACACTCCTGTATTCATTCCGCCACTCTCGGCTATTTTCTATGACATACCCGAGAGAAACAAAGACACGAACCACTTCTCCTGCCCACTGAGATATAGCATAAGGCATCAGATATTATCTCCATTTTATATCAGATACTGTTTCAGACTGATCACTATGCCCGTAATAAATCAAAAGTTTTAGTTTCTCTAAGATATTGCCGACTTAGCTGTTGCGTCGTTCATAGTTTCCCTTCAGTCCCTTTTGTCCACGCCAACTACTGCTTCATTAACCAACAACAGGACGCTAAAATCTAACAAACGCTTGTATAAGGAAGTGTTTTGAAGATCTGTATGCCTAAACAGATTGTTACTTAACAATAACATCAGACTTTCTCTGGATGTAGTAATGGATGTTAGTTTCATTACTAACTTCTCATAAATGTGAGAGAACAATTCAGGTTTTTTGGCTTAAATAATTCAAATTACCGTTTCATACTTACTGTCCATGATTTGTTTTAGCACCACGTAAGTTGCTTATGTTATCGACAGCATTTTACTCGAGAATCCCTTTGTAATCTATGACTTTGGTGACATTTAGTCTTAGCGTCATGCATGTAGCCAGTCATATTTCTGGCATTTTGATTTAGAATTTTGGTATTTTGCTTTATCATCGTGGATGTAGTCAACCAAATTACTGGCTTTTTGCTTTATCATCGTGGATGTAGTCAATCAAATTACTAGCTTTTTGCTTTATAATTATAGTGGATGTAGTCAATCAAATTACTGGCTGTTTGCTTTATCATCGTGGATGTAGTAAATCAAATTACTGGCATTTTGCTTTATTATCGTGGATGTAGTCAATCAAATTACTGACTGCTTGCATTACTATCGTGGATGTAGTCAATCAAATTACTGGCTTTTTGCTTTATCATCGTGGATGTAGTCAATCAAGTTACTGGCTTTCTGCTTTATCATTGTGGATGTAGCCTATGATATTGCTGGATTGTGATTTATCACCATTTATGTAGCCTGTGTTATTGTTGACATTTTTCTTCATCGTTATTTAAGTAGCCAATGTTATTGATGTAATGAAATCAGAAAATGAAATATATTGTGTGCAGTCCATCTTGAAAATTAGTCTTGAAATGCTACATCGATCCATCACTACTGTATGGAAGAGATTTCATGGTCACTAAAAAAAATCATTAGAGGCAACAGAAATCTGATTCCTACGACGAATGTTACGAACACCACGGACAGACAAAATAACTAATGAAGAGTGGTAAGGTCACATTGCTATCATTTTGATTTATTGTCTTGTTACATGTAGTCAGTCATATTTCTGGTAAACGTGCTTTATAATCGTGCATGTACCTTGTCAAGTTTCTTTAGCATCGTGCCGTGCATATACCAGGTCAAATCGTGGAGATAGCCAATCAAAATCTTTTTGCATAGTACATGTACCCATTTACATTGCTGGCAATTTTATTTAGCATCGTGCATGTTGCTAGTCAAATTCCTTTAACATCGGACATGTACAAAGTCATATTGCTTTAACATCGTGAATGTAGTCAATCAAATTGTTTTATCATCATGCATAGTGTTTATTACATTGCTTTCATTTTGCTTTAGTATCGTGCATGCATCCAGTCATATTGCTTTAATATCGTGCATGTACCCAGCCATATTGCTTTAATATCGTATATGTACCCAGTCATATTGCTTTAATATCGTGCGTGTACCCGGTCATATTGCTTTAATATCCAGTAAAATTTCTATAGCGTCGTGGTCGAGGCTAATCGTATTTCTGGCGTTTTCTTTTAGCATTGTGCGTCAAACTGTGATATTGCTTTCATTTTGATTTATCATCATTTATGTTGCTTATGGTATTGTTGACATTCTGTTTTATTACTGTTTATGTAGACTATGTTACTGATATAACGAAATGAGAAAATGAAATCTATGTTGTGCAGTCCATCTTGAAAATTATTCTTGAAATGCTACACCGATTCAGTGCTTCTGTATGGAGCGAACGACATATTTTATTTTCAAAGGGTTAAGAATTGGGCACCAGTCCAGTCTGAACATTCTGCCCTTCATCTTACAGCTTTCACTTAGTCACAGTCATTCACATTTCTTAATGAGCATAATAATCATGAAGACACATTAAATGATTACACAAATACATAATAAACTTATTTTATGTCCATACACTCTACACTCTGATTTATGCAGCAACATGAAATAATCTTGCACTCTTACATTCAATCAAAACTAACAAATTTATAGAAAAGCAGTATTTTAAAAAATTGCAACAATCAAGCTATATTTTAAACTATTCTAGACTATGCTTATGAGGGCATATAGTCCATATCAAACAGAAAGTTTAAAGTTATAAGAACGAATATTGCTTATAAGTTTTACATGAATTGGTAGGGCATTCCAAAGGTGGGCATCTGAGTAAAAGAAGCTTTTTTTTAAACATGTCAAGCGGTTTTGGGAGAATTCAACTGCTTACGCGTTGACTGTGTTTTGAGTTGGATTTGAACAACGACCACAAATAGGTGGAGCATTGTGTGATATAATTTTATGAATTAACTTGGCTTTGTTGAAAAGAAATCTCTTCTTGAGGGATAGAATATCAAGATGTTTGTCCTTATTTGTTTTACGTGCTGTATGTTTGTCATCTATAAACTTTACTGTTCGTTTTTGAAGTGAGTAAAGTCTTTTCATGTTTGACATGGAACAACCATCCCAGACTGTGGAGCAGTAGTCCAAGTGTGTTTGTACCTGTGATATGTAGTATATTTTCTGGTATTTTTCTGGTGTCTGTGTCACGAAAATGTTTAATTTTAGTAAATGTGTACACTTTTTCTGCAATGAGTTTGGTTAGATTCCAGCTGAGGTGGTGGTCAATCATGAGACCTAGAGTTTATGTTCACTAACATTCTCTATCTTTGAAGTTCCAGCGCGGAGCTGTAGTGTTGCTGTTGGTGAATTAGTTAATTTCTATGTTGTTGTAATGAGCATGGATTTTGTTTTGCCGGTGTTTATGAGCATTCTGTTGTTATTGCTCCAGTTAATTAGACTGTTTATTTCAATTTGAAGAGCTGACTCAAGGTTAATATAGTCATTGTCACTAGTGTAAACTGTGCAGTCATCAGCAAAGAGGTCACAAGATGATCTTTTGAGATGAAGTGGAAGATCACTGATGTAGATGGTAAACAGGACCAAGAATAGATCCCTATGGAACGCCATTATCAACTACAGATGAACTTGACTTAGAGTTTTTGAGGGAAACTACCTGCTGTCTGTGGAAAGAAAAGATGTAATAAATTTTGTCAAGTCAGGGTGCAATCTATAAGTCGCAAGCTTTCTAACTAGGATTTCATGATCAATCATGTCAAATGCTTTTTTAAAAAATCAACAAAAACAGAACAGCATAATTTATCATCGTTTATATTAGATAACCAACATTCTGTCATTTTTGTGAGAGCTGTGTGGCAGGAATGTTTCGGCCTAAAACCTGACTGACAGTCAACAAACCATTTTTTTGCATGGTTGTAAGGTTGTTTTTTTGTATGTGTTTTTCTAGTGGCTTTGACAAAGTCGATAGAATGGAAATTGGTCTATAAGGTAAAGTACAGGTAATCCTCTCATGCCTTAGAGGGACATAGGGATATGGTGTTAGTGCCCATATTTTCCTTGACCTGTCAGCACACTAGAGGGTGATATGATCAGTATCACGCCTGGCCGCCTTTCCTTCCCCAACTCCAGAAGAAGTCGGGGGCACATTTCTGCAGCTGGGTGACTGGGTTTATAGCTTGAGAGATATTTCTCCGAACCAAATTTTGAAAGGGGATATATATTTGCAAATTTTAAAAGCCCGAGGAAAATGATAATGTGCAATGCGCTGATTGTAAATGTAAGTTAAAGTATTTGTAATTACTGGGGCTGAGCAGCGTAATATCTTGTTGCTAATTTCATCAAGTCCTGCTGTGTTGTTGTTCTTTAAAGATGAAAGATAATTGTAAACTTCATTGACATGAAAGGAATATGGGTTGCTTTAGATTTGCACGTTTGCTACCAATAAATGTATTTAGTTCGCTTAAGTCAAAAGTAGGGGTTGGTAGTGAAGATATTTAAGATATTGACATCTTCTCTGAAGTGATTGATGAACTCTTCACATGCGGGCACATGATTATAACTCTGCAAGTCAGACTGTTTTCTCTTGTTTGCTAGAATGCTAATTGCTTCCAGACAGACTTACTGTCTGATTTATCCTGAACTAGGTTCCTAAAGTAATTTCTCTTTTCTTGCCTAAGTAAATACTGAACTCTATTTCTAAGTAATTGGTAGCTAGTGAATTCCTTATTTTTGTGGGCCTGATCCCTTTCCCTCATGACTTACAATATCTCATGTGTTATCCAGAGGGACTTCACTTGATGTTTAACTCTCACCTCCTTAATAGGAACATGCTTGTCAAATATATCCCTGAGATATCCTGGCGAGTATTATAGTATTCCAGGGGTCTTATCAGGGTCAGTTAGTTGGTACACATGATCTAGAGGTGCTTCTTGTAACTCAGAAATGATTCTAAGATGAATTTGTTAAAACTTCTAAATTTAATACTGGTATGTTTATTTTGGGAATTTTCAAGCCATGTCGTGTCCATGTGCAACAGACCGGATAGTGATCACTCAGTGATGTGTGCGGAACTTTATATTCTATAATGTTTTCTGGATGAGCTACATAAATATTATCTATTATTGTGGATGATATTGCAGTTACCCTGGTAGGTTTAGTGATAATTTGGGATAACATTTATGGTAAAACATTATCATTCCATGTGGCATCTGTTTGCCTGTAATTGATATTGAAATCTCCAAGAACAATTATATCCTTTAAAATAAAAGACAAAACGTAATCCATCATACTTTTAGAGTGATCATACCACTATGCTGTTGCATTTGGATTACGATACAAAAACCCAATAATAACATGGGAGTTATAATTAACTATATTAGTTGCTTCAGAAAGTTTCCCTAGCAGGTGGTAAATGATTAAATGACCAATTCTGAGACCATCCTTTCGTAGCCACTCATCAACTATCTGGCCCATTTTCTGCAACTAGTAATGGTAAGATTACAATGATAGATAATTGAATAACAAGATATTTCATGAAATGTCACAGTTCCTATTGTCTGAACATGGGTGACATGTGTTGCTTCTGGATGACAGATATCACAAAGGCTTGCTTAAAGCTGCTGGGCTGAACCGCATGAGATAATGTAAATCTTGATCCACTGCGGTGAGTGTGGTAGATTCTGGGTCGTATTGGCAGTAGTTTGCCTGGATGGTTGGGGCTGCCGAGTGGGAAGGGGCAGGAACATGGAGTCATATGAAGAGGATGGGTCATATGGAGAGGATAAAGGAGCAGGAACTGGAGTTGGTATAGGGGAAGGTGGTGAAGTTTTGGAGGACGCAGGGGGTTGCGTAATCAGAGGAGAGGTGGTCCCCCCGTGTGTTACGGGTCTTTACTTGTCTTGGCTGCTTTATGCTGCCTGACGGTGGCACTCTGCCCTGCTTTATGCTGCCTGACGGTGGCACTCTGCCCTGCTTTATGCTGCCTGACGGTGGCACTCTGCCCTGCTTTATGCTGCCTGACGGTGGCACTCTGCCCTGCTTTATGCTGCCTGACGGTGGCACTCTGCCCTGCTTTATGCTGCCTGACGGTGGCACTCTGCCCTGCTTTATGCTGCCTGACGGTGGCACTCTGCCCTGCTTTATGCTGCCTGACGGTGGCACTCTGCCCTGCTGCGTTCGAGCGGGGTTCTTGATATTTTTAGCTAGTATGGTAGTACTAATCTAGCTGGTGTGGATCTGGTCACGATAAAGTCTTTCCTTAGGAGCCCCAGACTCCGAAGAGAAGAACGGGGTGTTATCGAGGAAACTTAAGTTGTTTTGTTTTTTGTGCTGAGAATTCTGTTGTTGTTGTTGTTGTTGTTGTATGCCAAACGACGCCCAGCACCAGAGCAGGCAGGTATGATTGAGGATATGAAGATTGAGTGCTTGGAAATTTCTGTTTAATTGTCGATATTAGGACATGAAGATCGTAGGGTCTGAGAGTCTAACCAGTCATGCTGTCGTTGATGCCAATATGAACTGCTGTCCTCATGATCTTTGGGTCGACGTTCAAGCTTATTTGATGAGCAGCTCGGTGACGCTGGCTCAGCTTGTGATTCTGTCCCCTGATTTGGGTCACTTTCATCTGTAGAAACTTTCTCGACGCTTTTTTCGTGAATGTTATTTTTACTGAGATTTTCTGATCGCATCAAATCAATATGACATTTCATGCTTTGGTTTTCCTCTTTGAGAGTCATGATTCCTCTTCTGAGACTGTCTTTTTCACTGCTGAGAGACTGTTTTATTTCGGTAGCCATGTCTTTGATGAGGGTCTTTACCAACTCTTTGACCACATTTATTACTTCCTGGTTAAAAAGGAGCTGATGGTCTTTCGCCAAATGTTGAAGTTTCCAGATAACTTCGATCATCAAGTGACTCTGGACAACTGTGGTTTGTGATGAACATGATAGTAGTAGGCAGATCAGGATCTTGTGATTTCAGCACAACGGGAGTTACTTGCTGCCCTGTGTGGTCTTCAGTATGTGTAGATGTCTGCTCTGACACGACTCCTGCCGCATTTTATGTGTTAGGATTGTTTAGCTGGTCTGCAGCCATGTTCTCTAGACAAGCTTCTGGTGCATCAAATGTGTTGTCCTAACAGTCACCTTCTTCTACAAGAATGTCTTGTGCGTGACAAACATTAGCTGACAGGTGAGTGCTTCTTGCAAAAGACTGAACCCATAAGACAACCAGGAATCAACAGTCTCCGCTGTACCCTGTAGCAACGCTTTGTTTGTGTTGTGGTATAAGTGAACGGTTTGCACTTTTTTATGTTTTTTTACATTTGCGCCATCTTTGTCTGTCCGTTTTTCGCTTTGGGTGTGATACCGTTCATCCATGGCTTGCTTTATACTCTCGTATTGAAGAGTACTGAGAAAGTGGATGGTAACACATTGTCCTTCCTTTAGACTTCTCTTTGTCACACCTGGCTGGTAACACATTGTTCTTCATTAGACTTTATTGTCACACCTGGCAGGTAACACATTGTCTTCATTTAGACTTCTCTTTGTCACACCTGGCTGGTAACACATTGTTCCTCATTAGCCTTTATTGTCACACCAGGCAGGTAACACATTGTCCCTCATTTTGACTTCTCTTTGTCGCACCTGGCTGGTAACACATTGTCCCTCATTAGAATTTATTGTCACACCAGGCAGGTAACACACTGTCCCTCATTACACTTCTTTATTGTCACATCAGGCTGGTAACAAATTATCCCTTATTAGACTTCTTTATTGTCATCTCATGCTGGTAACACGTTGTCCTTCATTAGACTTCTTTACTGGCGCCTCAGGCTTGTAACATATTGTCCCGCTTTAGACTTACTTATTGACATGTCAGGATGGTAATCTATTGTCTCACATTAGACTTCTTTATTGGCACCTCAGGCTTGTAACATATTATCTCGCATTAGATTCTTTGTTGGCATGTCACGCTTGTAACATATTGTCTCGGATTAGACTTCCTTATTGGCACGTCAGGCTTGTAACATATTGTCTCGCATTAGACTTCTTTATTGGCATGTCAGAATGCTAACCTATTGTCTCACATTAGACTTCTTTATTGCCATGTCAGGCTGCTAACCTATTGTTTCACATTAGACTTCTTTATTGCCATGTCAAGCTGCTAACCTATTGTCTCACATTAGACTTCTTTATTGGCATGTCAGGCTGCTAACCTATTATCTCGCATTAGATTTCTTTATTGGCATGTCAGACTGCTAACCTATTGTCTCGCATTAGACTTCTTTATTGGTATAATAGGTTTTTGTTGCCTAGTGAAATAACAGGGTCGACTTTTGTCACACATTCTTTCCTGTGTATATGACACTCGTTAGCTGGGCCGTGTCGACATAATTTGTGCTGATTCACGTTACGCACGTGAATAACAGGGTAGAGTTTCCTCTTTATCTTCGAGATTTGAGGTTACTGGACTAGTTATACACAGAATTCCAGCTCTCACTCTCACTTGCTGGATTAGTTAAACACAGTTCCAGACATACTTCTCATCCAGGCTCTTCAAAACCTCGCGTTGACGACAACTGGTACAGATAGTCAAGTAAGTTCTGGGTAACGGTGACTTGGAACATTTATTGATGAAAGGATGATAATATTGATGAAAATAATATTAAATCTGACTGCTGGCTGGTAATCCCTGCCATGTGGCCAGTCCATTCATACGTACAACTGCAGTTCCATATGTTCCATGAAGACATCACAGAGCTCAAAAAAAAAACAAACATCCACACAGTTACACGTTCAAGCTAAAACTGACTCCACGCACTCAGCCTTGCCCCCACAATTCCCTGTCACGGGTTTTGCAGCCCACGTGCTCTACTCGAAGAATTTCACTGCGAGTAAATTCAAAAAGAAAACAAATAATAATGCCCTTACTATCATTCCAACCGTTTTTACCCAAATACTGCTATACTGGCATGTCAAGCTGCTAACCAAATGTTTTGCATTAGACTTCTTTATTTGCATCTCGGGCTAGTAATACAATGTCACTCATTAGACCTCTTTATTATTATCGTGAACTGGTGACACAGTGCTGCCGATTAGACTTCTTTATAGACACTCCATCCTGATAATACATTGTACCGCATTAGACTTCTTGAATTTCACCCCAGGCCGGTAACACATTGTACCTCATTAGACTTCTTTATTGCCACCCCAGGCTGGTAACACACTGTACCTCATTAGACTTCTTTAGTGTCACCTCAGGCTGGAAACACATTATACCTCATTAGACTTCTTTACTGTCAACTCAAGCCGGTAACACATTGTACATCATTAGTCTTCTTCATTGCCACCCCAGGCTGGTAACACATTGTACCTTATTAGAATTCTTTATTGACAACTCAGGTTGGTAACACATTGTACCTCATTAGACTTCTTATTGTCACCTCAGGCTGGTAACACATTGTACCTCATTAGACTACTTTATTGTCACTTCAGGCTAGTAACACATTGTACCTCATTAGACTTCTTTATTCTCACCTCAGGCTGATAAAACATTGCACCTCATTAGACTTCTTTATTATCACCTCAGGCAGGTAACACATTGTACCTTATTAGACTTCTTTATTGTCACAACAGACTGGCAACACATTGTACCTCATTAGACTTCTTTATTGTCAAATCAGGCAGGTAACATATTGTACCTCATTAGACTTCTTATTGTCACCCCATGCTGGTAACACATTGTACCTAATTAGATTTCTTTATTGTAACCTCAGGCTTGTAACACATTGCACCTCATTAGACTTCTTTATTGTCACCTCAGGCAGGTAACACATTGTACCTAATTAGATTTCTTTATCGTCACCTCAGGCTGGTAATACATTGTACCTCATTAGACTTCTTTATTGCCACCCCAGGCTGGTGACACACTGTACCTCATTAGACGTCTTTAGTGTCACCTCAGGCTGGTAACACATTGTACCTCATTAGACTTCTTTATTGTCACCTCAGGCTGATAAAATATTGTACCTCATTAGATTTCTTATTGTCACCTCAGGTTGGTAACACACTGTACCTCATTAGACTTCTTTATTGCCACCCCAGGCTGGTAACACATTGTCTCTCATTAGACTTCTTTATTGCCACCCCAGGCTGGTGACACACTGTACCTCTATTAGACTTCTTTAGTGTCACCTCAGACTGGTAACACATTGTACCTCATTAGACTTCTTTATTGTCACCTCAGGCTGGTAACACATTTTACCTTATTAGACTTCTTTATTGTCACCTCAGGCTGGTAACATATTGTACCTCATTTCAGCTCTTTATTGTCATCCCAGGATTGTAACACATTGTACCTCATTAGATTTCTTATTGTCACCTCAGGCTGGTAACATGTTCTACATCATAAGACTTCTTTATTGCCACCTCAGGCTGGTAACATATTGTACCTCATTTCAGCTCTTTATTGTCATCCCAGGATTGTAACATATTGTCCCTCATCAGACTTCTTTATTGTCACCTCAGGCTGGTAACACATTGTAGCTTATTAGACTTCTTTATTGACAACTCAGGCTTGGAACACATTGTACCTCATTAGACTTCTTTATTGTCACCTCAGGCTGATAAAATATTGTACCTCATTAGATTTCTTATTGTCACCTCAGGTTGGTAACACACTGTACCTCATTAGACTTCTTTATTGCCACCCCAGGCTGGTAACACATTGTCTCTCATTAGACTTCTTTATTGCCACCCCAGGCTGGTGACACACTGTACCTCTATTAGACTTCTTTAGTGTCACCTCAGACTGGTAACACATTGTACCTCATTAGACTTCTTTATTGTCACCTCAGGCTGGTAACACATTTTACCTTATTAGACTTCTTTATTGTCACCTCAGGCTGGTAACATATTGTACCTCATTTCAGCTCTTTATTGTCATCCCAGGATTGTAACACATTGTACCTAATTAGATTTCTTTATTGTCACCTCAGGCTGGTAACATGTTCTACATCATAAGACTTCTTTATTGCCACCTCAGGCTGGTAACATATTGTACCTCATTTCAGCTCTTTATTGTCATCCCAGGATTGTAACATATTGTCCCTCATCAGACTTCTTTATTGTCACCTCAGGCTGGTAACACATTGTAGCTTATTAGACTTCTTTATTGACAACTCAGGCTTGGAACATATCGTACCTCATTAGACTTCTTTATTGTCACCTTAGGCTGGTAACACATTGCACATCATTAGACTTCTTAATGTCACCCCAGACTGATAACACATTGTACCTAATTAGATTTCTTTATTGTCACATCAGGCTGCTAACACATTGTACCTCATTAGACTTCTTTATTGTCAACTCAGGCTGGTAACACATTGTACCTCATTAGACTTCTTTATTGTCACCTCAGTCTGGTAACATATTATCCCTCATTAGATTTCTTTATTGTCACCCCAGGCTGGTAATCCATTGTACCTCATTAGACTTCTTTATTTGCAGATCAGGCTGGTAATCTATTAACTCACATTAAATTTCTTTATTGGCATGTCGGGTTGGTAAAATATTGTCTCGAATTAGACATCTTTATAATCAAACCTGGCTGGTAAGACATTATTCCTCATTAGACTACTTCATTGGCACCTCAGGCTGGTAATACAATGTCACTCATTAGACTTCTTTATAGTCACCTCAGGCTGGTAACATGTTGTCCCTTTTTAGACTTCTTTATAGTCGCCCCAAACTGGTAACAAATTGTGCCTCATTCGACTTCTTTATAGTCACACCAGACTGGTAACATATTGTCTCGCATTAAAATTTTTTATAGTCACACTTTGCTGGTAACCTTACGTCCTTTATTAGACTTCTTTATTGTCACTCGTGGCTGGTAACGTATTGTCCATTATTAGAATTCTTTATTATCACTCCAGGCTGGTAAAACATTGTACCTCATTAGTTTTCTTTATAGCAACCACAGGCTGGTAACACATTATACCTAATTAGATTTCTTTATATTCACCTAAGACTGGTAACCTATTATCCCTCATTATACTCCTTTTTTGTCACCCCAGTCTGGTAACCTATTGTCCCTTATTAGATTTCTTTATTGTCACCAGTCTGGTAACATATTATCCCTCATTAGATTTCTTTATTGTCACCCCAGGCTGGTAATCCATTGTACCTCATTAGACTTCTTTATTTGCAGATCAGGCTGGTAATCTATTAACTCACATTAAATTTCTTTATTGGCATGTCGGGTTGGTAAAATATTGTCTCGAATTAGACATCTTTATAATCAAACCTGGCTGGTAAGACATTATTCCTCATTAGACTACTTCATTGGCACCTCAGGCTGGTAATACAATGTCACTCATTAGACTTCTTTATAGTCACCTCAGGCTGGTAACATGTTGTCCCTTTTTAGACTTCTTTATAGTCGCCCCAAACTGGTAACAAATTGTGCCTCATTCGACTTCTTTATAGTCACACCAGACTGGTAACATATTGTCTCGCATTAAAATTTTTTATAGTCACACTTTGCTGGTAACCTTACGTCCTTTATTAGACTTCTTTATTGTCACTCGTGGCTGGTAACGTATTGTCCATTATTAGAATTCTTTATTATCACTCCAGGCTGGTAAAACATTGTACCTCATTAGTTTTCTTTATAGCAACCACAGGCTGGTAACACATTATACCTAATTAGATTTCTTTATATTCACCTAAGACTGGTAACCTATTATCCCTCATTATACTCCTTTTTTGTCACCCCAGTCTGGTAACCTATTGTCCCTTATTAGATTTCTTTATTGTCACCAGGATGGCAACACATTGTCCCTCCCTAGACTTCTTTATAGTCACCCCAATCTGGAAACACATTGTACCTCATTAGACTTCTTTATAGTCAGCCAAGGCTGGTAACCTATTGTGCCTTATTAGATTTCTTTATTGTCACCCCAGGCGGGTAACACATTTTCCCTCACTAGACTTCTTTATAATCACCCCAGGCTGGCAACACATTGGCCCTCACAAGACTTTTTTATAGTCACTCCAGACTGGAAAAAACATGTCGCTCATTAGACTTCTTTACTGGCACCTCATGGTTTCAACACACTGCCATCATTAGACATCTTTATAGTCACTCAAGGATGGTAATACATTGTCCTTCATTAAACTTCTTTACTGTCACCTCTGGCTGCTAACCTATTGTCTCACATTAGACTTCTTTATTGGCATGTCAGAATGCTAACCTATTGTCTCACATTAGACTTCTTTATTGGCATGTCAGACTGCTAACCTATTGTCTCGCATTAGACTTCTTTATTGGTATAATAGATTTTTGTTGCCTAGTGAAATAACAGGGTCGACTTTTGTCACACAGTCTTTCCTGTGTATATGACACTCGTTAGCTGGGCCGTGTCGACATAATTTGTGCTGATTCACGTTACGCATGTGAATAACAGGGTAGTGTTTCCTCTTTATCTTCGAGATTTGAGGTTACTGGACTAGTTATACACAGAATTCCAGCTCTCACTCTCACTTGCTGGATTAGTTAAACACAGTTCCAGACATACTTCTCATCCAGGCTCTTCAAAACCTCGCGTTGACGACAACTGGTACAGATAGTCAAGTAAGTTCTGGGTAACGGTGACTTGGAACATTTATTGATGAAAGGATGATAATATTGATGAAAATAACATTAAATCTGACTGCTGGCTGGTTATCCCTGCCATGTGGCCAGTCCATTCATACGTACAACTGCAGTTCCATATGTTCCATGAAGACATCACAGAGCTCAAAAAAAAACAAAAAAACATCCACACAGTTACACGTTCAAACTAAAACTGACTCCACGCACTCAGCCTTGCCCCCACAATTCCCTGTCACGGGTTTTGCAGCCCACGTGCCCTTCTCGAAGAATCTCACTGCGAGGAAATTCAAAAAGAAAACAAATAATAATGCCCTTACTATCATTCCAACCGTTTTTACCCAAATACTGCTATACTGGCATGTCAAGCTGCTAACCTATTGTCTCACATTAGACTTCTTTATTGGCATGTCAGACTGCTAACCTATTGTCTCGCATTAGACTTCTTTATTGGTATAATAGATTTTTGTTGCCTAGTGAAATAACAGGGTCGACTTTTGTCACACAGTCTTTCCTGTGTATATGACACTCGTTAGCTGGGCCGTGTCGACATAATTTGTGCTGATTCACGTTACGCATGTGAATAACAGGGTAGTGTTTCCTCTTTATCTTCGAGATTTGAGGTTACTGGACTAGTTATACACAGAATTCCAGCTCTCACTCTCACTTGCTGGATTAGTTAAACACAGTTCCAGACATACTTCTCATCCAGGCTCTTCAAAACCTCGCGTTGACGACAACTGGTACAGATAGTCAAGTAAGTTCTGGGTAACGGTGACTTGGAACATTTATTGATGAAAGGATGATAATATTGATGAAAATAACATTAAATCTGACTGCTGGCTGGTTATCCCTGCCATGTGGCCAGTCCATTCATACGTACAACTGCAGTTCCATATGTTCCATGAAGACATCACAGAGCTCAAAAAAAAACAAAAAAACATCCACACAGTTACACGTTCAAACTAAAACTGACTCCACGCACTCAGCCTTGCCCCCACAATTCCCTGTCACGGGTTTTGCAGCCCACGTGCCCTTCTCGAAGAATCTCACTGCGAGGAAATTCAAAAAGAAAACAAATAATAATGCCCTTACTATCATTCCAACCGTTTTTACCCAAATACTGCTATACTGGCATGTCAAGCTGCTAACCAAATGTTTCGCATTAGACTTCTTTATTGGTATATCACGCTGGTAACCAATTGTCTTGCATTAGACTTCTTTATTGGAATTACAGGCTGCTAACCTATTGTTTCGCATTAGACTTCTTTATTTGCATCTCGAGCTAGTAATACAATGTCACTCATTAGACCTCTTTATTGTTATTGTGAACTGGTGACACAGTGCTGCCGATTAGACTTCTTTATAGACACTCCATGCTGATAATACATTGTACCGCATTAGACTTCTTGAATTTCACCCCAGGCCGGTAACACATTGTACCTCATTAGACTTCTTTATTGCCACCCCAGGCTGGTAACACACTGTACCTCATTAGACTTCTTTAGTGTCACCTCAGGCTGGTAACACATTATACCTCATTAGACTTCTTTACTGTCAACTCAGGCCGATAACACATTGTACATCATTAGTCTTCTTCATTGCCACCCCAGGCTGGTAACACATTGTACCTCATTAGAATTCTTTATTGACAACTCAGGTTGGTAACACATTGTACCTCATTAGACTTCTTATTGTCACCTCAGGCTGGTAACACATTGTACCTCATTAGACTTCTTTATTGTCACTTCAGTCTGGTAACACATTGTACCTCATTAGACTTCTTTATTATCATCTCGGGCTGGTAACACATTGTACCTCATTAGACTTCTTTATTGTCACCTCAGGCAGGTAACACATTGTACCTTATTAGACTTCTTTATTGTCACCTCAGGCAGGTAACACATTGTACCTTATTAGACTTCTTTATTGTCACAACAGAGTGGCAACACATTGTACCTCATTAGACTTCTTTATTGTCAAATCAGGCAGGTAACACATTGTCCCTCATTAGACTTTTTTATTGTCAAATCAGGCAGGTAACATATTGTACCTCATTAGACTTCTTGTCACCCCGGGCTGGTAACACATTGTACCTAATTAGATTTCTTTATTGTAACCTCAGGCTGGTAACATATTGTACCTCATTAGACTTCTTCTTGTCACCCCAGGCTGGTAATAAATTGTACCTAATTAGATTTCTTTATTGTCACCTCAGGCTGGTAACATATTCTACATCATAAGACTTCTTTATTGCCACCTCAGGCTGGTAACATATTGTATCTCATTTCAGTTCTTTATTTGCATCTCAGGCTGGTAACACAATGTCACTCATTAGACCTTTTTATTGTTATTGCGAACTGGTGACACAGTGCTGCCGATTAGACTTCTTTATTGACACTCCATGCTGATAATACATTGTACCGCATTAGACTTCTTGAATTTCACCCCAGGCCGGTAACACACTGTACCCCATTAGACTTCTTTATTGCCACCCCAGGCTGGTAACACATTGTCTCTCATTAGACTTCTTTATTGCCACCCCAGGCTGGTGACACACTGTACCTCATTAGTCTTCTTCATTGCCACCCCAGGCTGGTAACACATTGTACCTCATTAGACTTCTTTACTGTCACCTCAGGCTGGTAACAGATTGTACCTCATTAGATTTCTTATTGTCACCTCAGGCTGGTAACACATTGTACCTCATTAAACTTCTTTATTGACAACTCAGGTTGGTAACACATTGTACCTCATTAGACTTCTTATTGTCACCTCAGGTTGGTAACACATTGTACCTCATTAGTCTTCTTTATTGTCAACTCAGGCTGGTAACACATTGTACCTCATTAGACTTCTAATTGTTACCTCAGGCTGATAAAACATTGTACCTCATTAGATTTCTTATTGTCACCTCAGGTTGTTAACACATTGTACCTTATTAGACTTCTTTATTATCATCTCGGGCTGGCAATACATTGTATCTTAATAGACTTCTTTATTGTCACCTCAGACTGGTAACACATTGTACCTCATTAGACTTCTTTATTGTTAACTCAGGATGGTAACACAATGTACCTCATTAGACTTTTTTATTGTCACATCAGGCTGGTAACACATTGTCCCTCATTAGACTTCTTTATTGTCACACCAGGCAGCTAACACGTTGTACCTCATTAGACTTCTTCTTGTTACCCCAGGCTGGTAAAACATTGTACCTAATTAGATTTCTTTATTGTAACCTCACGCTGGTAACACATTGTACCTAATTAGATTTCTTTATTGTCACCTCAGGCTGGTAACATATTCTACATCATAAGACTTCTTTATTGCCACCTCAGGCTGGTAACATATTGTACCTCATTTCAGCTCTTTATTGTCATCCCAGAATTGTAACATATTGTCCCTCATCAGACTTCTTTATTGTCACCTCAGGCTGTTAACACATTGTACTTTATTAGACTTCTTTATTATCAACTCGGGCTGGTAACTCATTGTACCTCATTAGACTTCTTTATTGTCACCTTAGGCTGGTAACACATTGCACATCATTAGACTTCTTATTGTCACCCCAGACTGATAACACATTGTACCTAATTAGATTTCTTTATTGTCACATCAGGCTGCTAACATATTGTACCTCATTAGACTTCTTTATTGTCAACTCAGGCTGGTAACACATTGTACCTTATTAGACTTCTTTATTGTCACCTCAGTCTGGTAACATATTATCCCTCATTAGACTTCTTTATTGTCACCCCAGGCTGGTAACCCATTGTACCTCATTAGACTTCTTTATTTGCAGATCAGGCTGGTAATCTATTAACTCACATTAAATTTCTTTATTGGCATGTCGGGTTGGTAAAATATTGTCTCGAATTAGACATCTTTATAATCAAACCTGGCGAGTAAGACATTATTCCTCATTAAACTACTTCATTGGCACCTCAGGCTGGTAATACAATGTCACTCATTAAACTTCTTTATAGTCACCTCAGGCTGGTAACACGTTGTCCCTTTTTAGACTTCTCTATAGTCGCCCCAAACTGGTAACATATTGTGCCTCATTCGACTTCTTTATAGTCACACCAGACTGGTAGCACATTGTCCCTCACTAGACTTCTTTATTTTCACACCAGACTGGTAACATATTGTCTCGCATTAAAATTTTTTATAGTCACACTTTGCTGGTAACCTTATGTCCCTTATTTGACTTCTTTATTGTCACTCATGGTTGGTAACGTATTGTCCATTATTAGAATTCTTTATTATCACTCCAGGCTGGTAAAACATTGACCTCATTAGTTTTCTTTATAGCAACCACAGGCTGGTAACACATTATGCCTAATTAGATTTCTTTATATTCACCTAAGACTGGTAACCTATTATCCCTCATTATACTTCTTTTTTGTCACCCCAGTCTGGTAACCTCTCTCTCTCTGAACCTTAAGTGCCCAGGGCACATGGGGCTTCCGCAAGGGTTTTCCACAAATGCCTGTCTTTCGCCTCCCTTTCTGCTCTTGCCCAGGTGAGCCCTCCATTGCTCAACATCCCCTCTGCTGCCCCCCTCCATGTCTCCCCTGGTCCACCCTTACCTCTGCTCCCCTGTGGTGTCCATCTTAGTGCCATTTTTGGTAGTGAGTCGTCAGTCACCCGGAGCACACGTCCCAACCATCGCCAGCGTCCCTCCTCAATAATTGTTGTCAGTGGTCTCATCTGCACCTCTGCCAACAAGATGCTACTTCTTATGGCGCTTGGCCAAAACATTTTTTCAATTCTACGTAAACATCTAGTCTGGAAAGAACTCAACTTGCCCCCTATGGCCTTGGTGATTTTCCAGCACTCACCTCCATAGAGTAGCACACCCAGAACATCACTCTCAAATATCCCGATTTTCATATCCACGCCTAGTTTACTTGATTTCCATATATTCTGTAGCACTGCAAAAGCCTGGTTTGCCCCAGTAAGTCTGCTGCTGATGTCCTCTGCGCTGTCTCCACTCTCCACCACTCCGCTGCCAAGGCACACAAACTCGCCGACCTCCTCCACCAACCCGCTATCCACTCCGAGCACATCTCCGCTGTTCACACCTCGCCTCACTAACTTTGTCTTTCCCACGTTGATCCCTAGTCCCACGTTGCCTGCACTCTGGGCTAACCTGTCTATTCCATCCTGCATATCTCTGTGACTGCCTGACAATAGACAAATGTCGTCCGCAAAGCCAAGGCCCTCCAGCACTGCGCCAAGGGTCCACTGCAATCCTCCGCGCCCGTCTGATGTCGCCCCCTTCACCAACCAGTCCACCGCCAAGATAAACAATGTTGGCGACAGCACACATCCCCGCTTCACTCCTGCCTGCACCCCAAAGCCGCTGGAGGTACGCTCTCCACAGATAACCCTGCACTGAAAACCCTAGTCTGGTAACCTATTGTCCCTTATTAGATTTCTTTATTGTCACCAGGATGGCAACACATTGTCCCTCCCTAGACTTCTTTATAGTCACCCCAATCTGGAAACACATTGTACCTCATTAGACTTCTTTATAGTCAGCCAAGGCTGGTAACCTATTGTGCCTTATTAGATTTCTTTATTGTCACCCCAGGCGGGTAACACATTTTCCCTCACTAGACTTCTTTATAATCACCCCAGGCTGGCAACACATTGGCCCTCACAAGACTTTTTTATAGTCACTCCAGACTGGAAAAAACATGTCGCTCATTAGACTTCTTTACTGACACCTCATGGTTTCAACACACTGCCATCATTAGACATCTTTATAGTCACTCAAGGATGGTAATACATTGTCCTTCATTAAACTTCTTTACTGTCACCTCTGGCTGTTAAAATATTGTCTCGCATTAGATTTCTTTATTGGCATGTCAGGCTGGTAACATATTGTCTCGAAATAGACTTCTTTATTAAAAGCCAAGTCTGGTAATCTATTGCCCCCTTTTTTTAGATTCTTTATTGTCATACCAGGCTGTAACACTTTGTCCATCATTAGACTTCTTTATTGTCACCCCAGGCTGGTAAAACAGTGTACCTCATTAGAGTTCTTTATTGTCATCCCAGGGGGGTAACACATTGTACTTCATTAGAGTCCTTTTTTGTCAACCCAGGCTAGTCTTCTTCTTCTTCTTTGTTCACATTGTCTGTCTATACCTGCAGTCCTGTCTCTTGGATAAATTTCACTGTTTTTTGTAATTCATGTATGGAACCGTAGAGCTTATCTTCTTTAGTGGTTTCACTGGGCCAGTAATTATTTCTCAGTGTCTCATAGTTGGTGCAGTTCTGGAGGATATGTTCCACAGTTTGGGGCACCTGGGCACATGTACATAGATTAGTAGTACCAACCTTAAACTTTGTATACATATGACTTCGGAGTCGGCTGTGTCCTGTTCGGAGACGGAAGATGGTGACTTGTTCCTTTCTGTTTAGCATGTGATAGTCATCATGTGGTGGTGTTTGTGGCTTCCTGTAGGTTTTTATCATGCTTTTCTTCTGATTATAGGTGATTGGTATGTCTGGTTGCTCCATTTCAGTGCCTTCTTTGGCCAGACGGTCAGCTTTCTCATTGCCGGGTATCCCACAGTGGGAGGGAATCCACTGTAAGGTAATTCTGTGTTGTAAGCCAATTTTTGATAAGGCATCCTTAAGGTCTGGTAGTTTGTTGCACTGAAGAGCTTCCAGTACTGATCTTGCATCTGTGAGAATTACCACGGGACACGTAACAATTCTGGAGTCTGATAGTTTTTCAACTGCAGCAATAATTGCCCTAACTTCTGCATCATAGCTGTTGCAGTATTTTCCAGTGGGTATGGAAATCTTGTCAGTGGTGTTGTTTGGATATTCAATATATGCTCCTGCCCCTCCATTCTTTATGGCATTATATGCAGATCCATCTGTATACACACGTATCCGGGTGTCACATGGATATTTGTCATCTAGCACACTAAGTGTGGCTGCTGATCTTACAAGACTGCTTTGCATCTCACCATTCTGCACACCTTTCACTTCAGTCTGAATAGTTATTTGTGCATAATCTGCTTCTTTCCATGGTGTATGCTCTGGTACAGATGATAATGGAGCGACTACAGTTGGAAGGTCAGGTATCAGCTTACGCATACGCTTGGCCTGATGAATGAAGCTGCTTCTTTTAAGCCGACTTAGTGCCAAGTTATTGAATCTCTCTTTCAGGGGATGGCTTACAGAGCTAAGGAATTTCTCTCCCATGGTCATGACCTTTGTGTCTCTATGTTCCTTTAGCGCTTGAACACCAACTATTTTCTGCATTTCTACTATTGGTGTGGACCTCATGGCACCTGTGATAATCCGTAGTGACTAATTTTGAACCTTGTCTGTGTTTGATGCTGTGCACCAAGATGTTGAGCCATATTCTAAATGTCGTAGAATGCTTTGCTGATATACTTTCTTGAGGATTCTTTCACTAGCTCCCCATGTGGTTCCACTCAATTTTCTTAATATGGCTAGTTTTCTTCTGGCTTTTGCTTCTGCACTGTTGATGTGTTGCTTCCACGTCAGTTTTGAGTCAAGAGTCACTCCTAAGTAAGTGGATTGATTGTCTATCCTTAAGGGTATTTCATTTACAAAGATCTTACCTGCTTTCTGTTTAGATGAGAGGGTGAACAGGGTGGTACTTGATTTCTCTGTATTTATACTTACACACCATTTGTTTGTCCATGATGTCAAGATGTCTGCTGCTCTTTGGAGTCTCTGTGTAGCAACTGTCGCATATTCATCTGTACACCACATGACCAGATCATCTGCATACAGTGCTGCTTTGATTCCATAGGGAAGTTCCTTGACCAGGTCATTAATGAATACAAGGAATAGTGTAGGCGAAAGGACTCCTCCTTGTGGTACACCATGTTGCAGAAGTACTTTCTGGCCGTTGTGTCCATCTATTATTACTCTAGCTCTTCTACTGTATAAATAGGACTTTATCCAGTTGTACAGTCTTCCATTCACATCGAAATTTCTTAGTTTCCACAGCAGACCTTTTTTCCATACTTTATCAAAGGCTTTCTTCAGGTCTATCCACGCTGCTAGTACAAGGTTTTTGTCTTGAAATGCATCCTCAATCTCTTGAGAGAGATAGGTCACTTGATCTTCCGTACTGTAGTACTGCCTAAATCCTGCCTGTTGTGGAACAAGAAGGTTTTCACTTTCTAGGTACCATTTTAGCCTCATGTCAATGATGCGTTCCATCGTTTTGCATAGGCAGCTAGTGAGACTGATTGGCCTGTAGCTGGAGGCAGTATCACTGTTTTTCCCTGGCTTTAGCAGTGGTACCATGCTTGCTTCCTTCCAGATTTGAGGTAACTTACCTGTGCTCCAGCACATATTGAAAATATCCAACAGCTTTCCCATTGCTGCCATTCCCAGGTTCTTGATCATTTCATTGGACACTCCATCTGGTCCTGGTGATTTCCTTGGTTTCAGTTTACTAACTGCTAGGTCTAACTCACTGCGTGTGATTGGTGCATCCATGACCTCCACTTTTCTGACTTGTTCCTCTTCTTTCTGTGGGTCAATGTGCACTGCTCGCTCTTTCTCTGGATGGATATCAATGTTGCAGTCCTGTGCAAACATGCGAGCAAAGTGATCTGCTATCTGCTTACCTGTAAGAGTTTTCCCATCCTCTATTAGTGTAATCTTTGTACTTCTTCCAGTACTCTCATCATTTAACTGTTTGATTAGTTTCCACAGTTTCCTTCCATCCTTTTCAAAGTTTAGGGACTCTGTTTTCTCTCTCCAACTTTCCCGTCTGGCTTGCAGCTTGGCTCTCTGAAATTTGGCCTTAGAATGTTGGTAATTATTGTGGTGTTCTTGGCATGGTCTATTTTCTGCTTGCTTTCGAGCTGCTTCCACGTCATCATGGAGTTTTCCCAGCTCACTAGACCAGTATGGTTTATAGTACGTGCGAGCTCCTCTGGGAATGGTTTCACTAGCGGCTTGAAGGATACAAGCATTGAATTCCTTCACTATGCTGTTAATATCCTTACCTTCTATGGACAGCTGTCCCACCAGGATACCTGTACGATGTCTGTACATTGTCCAGTTTGCTTTTTTATAGTTCCATCTGGGGAGAGGGCTACTGGTGTTAAGGAGTTCATTTTCTATTGTCAGGAAGACCGGTCGATGGTCGCTACCTCCAAGTTGTTTTCCAACTTCACGTGTAATGTTCCACTTCAGATCTGGAGAGTAGAATGCCAGATCTGGTGTTGATTTTATATGCCAAGCCCTTGAGTAAAATGTTGGGGGATCCATTGGCTGGTTGATCAGGAGAAGTCCATTATCATCCTGCCAGCTCTCAACTTCCTCTCCTCTCTTGTCTATGTGGTCATAGCCCCAGCTCTGGGAATGGCTGTTAAAATCACCACAGACCATCTGTCTCTCTTTGTCTGGGATTGTGTCTAAAGCAAGTGGGCGGTCATTAGGACAGTAATAGTTAAGGAGGTGGAAATCTGTATTACTACTTTTTAGATGGATCATCTGGTATTCGGAACCCAGGCTAGTAAAACATTATCCCTCATTTGAGTTATTTATCGTCACCCCAGGCTCGTAACTCATTATACCTCATTAGAGTTCTTTATTGTCAACTCAGGCAGGTAACAAATTCTACCTCATTAGACTTATTTATTGTCACCTCAGGCTGGTAAGACATTGTACCTCATTAGACTTATTTATTGTCACCTCAGGCAGGTAACAAATTCTACCTCATTAGACTTATTTATTGTCACCTCAGGCAGGTAACACATTGTACCTCATTAGACTTCTTCTTGTCAACCCAGACTAGTAACACATAGTGCTTCATTAAACCTCTTTATTGTCACCTCAGGCTGGTAACACATTGTCCCTCATTAGACTTCTTTATTGTCAATCCAGGCTGTTAACACATTTTTCCTTATTAGACTTATTTATTGTCACCCCAGGCCGGTAACACATTCTACCTCATTAGAATTTTTATTGTCACTTCAGGCTGGTAATACATTGTCACTTATTACACTTTTTTACCTCAGGCTGGTAATCTATTAACTCACATTAGATTTCTTTACTGGCATGTCAGGCTGGTAACATATTGTTTCGAATTAGACGTCTTTATAATCACCCCAGGATGGTAACACATTGTTCTTAATAGACTTCTAGATTGCCACCTCAGGTTGGTAACACAATGTCCCTCATTAGAATTCTTTATAGTCACCCCAGGCTAGTAACACATTATCACTCATTAGACTTCTCTATTTTCACACCAGACTGGTAACATACTGTCTCGCATTAGACTTTTTTATAGTCACCCCATGCTCATAACATTATGTCCCTTATTAGACTTCTTTATTGTCACCCCAGGTTGGTAACATATTGTCCATTATTAGATTTCTTTATTGTCACTCCAGGCTGATCTTCTTCTTCTTATTCTTCTTCGTTCACTTCTACCACCAAAAACCGCACTGTGAACCTACTGAATTCACGCATGTGGTCCTCGTTAGGTCCCGTGGTCCCCTGTGTGGTCCAAAATAGACCACACGAGTTCCACGAAAGGACCACAAGGGGTTCAGAGTATCACAGTGCTTTAGCCTGTATTCTTGGTGGGTCTCGGAAGCGGGATTGCATGACACCGTGGTTTTCATTGCACCAGTTTGGTCTAGGGTTGGATTTTCTCACCGGAAGACCTCGACGTGTTTGGAATATCAGTGCATCCCCGCTGGGTGAGAGGCGTTAGCCCACCCAGGCCAGAGTTGGACTTTCTCAACGGAAAACCTCGACGTGTTTTGAGATACCTGTGTATCACCGCCGGGTGAGAGGTGGTTGCCCATCCAGTCCAGGGTTGGACTTTCTCACCGGAAAACCTCAGCATGATTAGGATACGCAGACATCCCCGCCGGGTGAGAGGTGGTTGCCTATCTAGACTTCCCTGGTCCAGTGTCTCCGACTTCAGCATTTTGCGGTCGTGGCCGCTACCCTTCCTAGTTGTGACCAGGATGGAACTTTTGTCCAGGAGGACGAATCCTCGCCACTAGTGACTTCTACCCCTGGGTTGAGCCGGTTTAGGCATTTCCCAGTATGGGCGTGTTTGGGACGGGACCGACCTCTGGGGCAGAGGTACTGTGACATTCATAGCCTTCAAGATTCACCCCTGGTATGAGCCGGTTTAGGCAAAATTCACCAGTATGGGTGTTTATCAGGCGTTACCGACCTCTAGAGCGGAGGTGGCATGACATGTCTAGCCATCGAGTTCCACCCCTGGTGTGTGCCGGTTTAGGCATATTTCACCAGTGTAGGTGTATTTCGGACGTAGGCGGCCTCTAGAGCAGAGGCGCCGTGGTATAGCTCTCGTAGCGATACTACTGGACATACTAGGTTAAACTTCACTTTCCACCACCTTTTCCCATCGGCGCCGCACAGCAACCTTTATTTCCGCATTTACTTCCTTAACCGGGAGGAGCTTCACTCCACGCGCGGCATTTGAAGAGTCAAGCCAGCAGTGACTTAACCTCTGGGACAAGCCGGTTCATGCATTTCACCCGATATGACTGCACTCAGGACGTGGCCGACCTCCAGACCAGAGGTGCCGTGATTTGACTGTTTGCTTCGATTTATCCTTTCAACCACCTTTTCCGCAGTGATGCTGCGCGGCAACCTCATTTGCAAATTTCTTCATTGGCCGAGAAAAGCACCGCTCCACGCACGGCAGCTGAAGATCTCGCCAACAGCGACTCCAGGCTGATGACCTATTGTCCTTTATTAGACTTCTTTATTGTCACCATATGCTGTTAACACATCGTACCTCATTAGTTTTCTTTATAGTACCCGCAGCCTGGTAACACATTGTAGAAAATTAGTCTTCTTTATAGTAACCTCAGGCTGGTAACCTATTGTCCATTATTAGACTTCTTTATTGTACCCCCAGGCTGGAAACCTATTGTCCCTTATTAGATTCCTTTATTGTCACCAGAATAGCAACTCATTGTCCATCACTAGAACTCTTTATAGTCACCCAAATCTGGTAACACTTTGTATCTCATAAGACTTCTTTATAGTCACCGAAGACTGTTAACCTACTGTGCCTTATTAGACTTCTTTATTGTCAGCCCAGAATGGTAACCTATAGTCCATCATTAGACTTCTTTTTTGTCACACCATATGGGTAACACAATGTACCTCAATAGACTTCTTCATAGTCACCCAGTGTTGGTAACACGATGTCTCTCACTAGACTTCTTTATTGTCACCTCAGGCTGGTAACACATTGTACCTCATTATACTTCTTATTGTCAAATCAGGCTGGTAACGCTTTGTACCTCATTAGACTTCTTTATTGTCACCTCAGGCTCGTAACACATTGTACCTCATTCTACTTCTTATTGTCAAATCAGGCTGGTAACGCTTTGTACCTCATTAGACTTCTTTATAGTCACTCAAGGCCTGTAACACATTGTACCTCACTAGACTTTTTTATAATCACTCCAGGCTTGTAACACATTGTACTTCTAGAGACTCCTTTAATGTCACCCAAGGCTGGTAACCTATTGTCCCTTATTACACTTCTTTATTGTCACCCAAGCCTGGTAACACATTCTACCTTATTAGACTTTTTATTGTCACTTCAGGCTGGTAACACATTGTATCTCATTATAGTTTTTTATTGTCACTCCAGGCTGGTAACACGTACCGCATTAGACTTTTTATTGTCACCTCAATCTGATAATACATTGTCACTCATTAGACTTCTTTATTGGCACCTCAGACCGGTAGTCTATTAACTCGCATTAGATTTCTTTATTGGCATGTAGGGCTGGTAACATATTGTTTCGAATTAGACGTCTTTAAAATCACACAAAGCTATTAACACATTGTTCCTCATTAGACTTCTTCATTGGCACCTCAGGCTGGTAACACATTGTTACTCATTAGATTTGTTTATAGTCACCTCAGGCTAGTACACATTGTTACTCATTAGACTTCTTTATTTTCACACCAGACGGGTAACATGTTGTCTCACATTAGACTTTTTTATAGTCACACCTTGCTGGTAACCTTGTGTCCCTTATTAGACTTCTTTATTGTCACCCCAGGTTGGTAACACATTGTACCTCATTACTTTTCTTTATAGTAACCCCAGGCTGGTAATACATTGTACAAAATTAGACTTCTTTATAGTCACCTCAGGATAGTAACCTATTGTCCCTTAGTAGATTCCTTTATTGACACCAGGATAACAACACATTGTCCCTCATTAGACCTCTTTATATTCACTCCAGTCTGGTAACACATTGTACCTCAATAGACTTCCTTATAGTCACCCCAGGTTGGTGACACATTGTCTCTCACTAGACTTCTCTATTGGCCCCTCAGGCTGGTAACATATTGTCTCGCATTAGATTTCTTTATTGGCACGTCGGGCTGGTAACACAATGTCCCTCACTAGACTTTTTTATAATCACCCCAGGCTGATAACACATTGTCCCTCATGAAACTTCTTTAAAGTCACTCCCGACTCGTAAAATATTGTCCCTCATTAGACTTCTTTACTGGCACCTCAGGCTGTAAGACATTGTCCATCATTAGACATCTTTATTGTCACCCCAGGCTGGTACCACAATGTACCTCATTAGAGTTCTTTATCGTATCCCCAGGCTGGTAACTCATTATAACTCATTAGAGTTCTTTATTGTCACCTCTGGGCGGTAACTTAATCTCCCTCAGTAGACTTCTTTATTGTCATTCCAAGTAACAAATTGTCCCTTATTAGACTTCAATATTGTCAACCAGGCTTGTAACTAATTCTACCTCATTAGACATCTTTATAGTCACCCAAGGCTGGTAACATGTTGTACATCACTAGACATCTTTATAGTCACCCCAGGCTGGTAACACATTGTCCCTCACTAGACGTCTTTATAGTCACATCAGGCTTGTAACACATTGTACCTCTTGAGACTCCTTTATTGTCACCCCCCGCTGGTAACCTATTATCCTGTATTGGACTTAGTTATTGTCACCCCTGGCTGATAACACAGTGTACCTCATTAGACTTTTTTACAGTCACCTCAGGATCATAACCTATTGTCCCTTATTAGACTTCTTTTTGTCACCCCAAGCTGGTAACCTATTGTCCCTCATTAGACTTCTTTATAGTCACACAGGATGGTAAAATATTGTCCCTTTTTAGACTTCTTTATACTCATCCCAGACTGGTAACATATTGTCCCTCACTAGACTTCTTTATAGTCACTCCAGGATGGTAACACAGTGTGCTTCATTAAACTTCTTTATTGTCACCTCAAGCTGTTAAAATATTGTCTAGCATTATATTTCTTTATTGGCATGTCAGACTGGTAATATATTGTCTCAAATTAGATTTCTTTATAAACATAACAATCTGGTAACCTACAGTCCATTATTAGACTTCTTTATTGTCACCCCATTCTGGTAACCTACTGTCCTTTATTAGACTTCTTTATTGTCATGTCCGGATGGTAACACATTGTACCTCATTAGTTTTCTTTATACTCACCCAGGGCTGGAAACACATTGTACCTAATTAGACTTCTTTTTAGTCCCCCTAGACTGGTAATCTATTGTTCCTTATTGGACTTCTTTATTGTCACCCCAGGCTGGTAACCTATCTTCCCTCATTAGACTTCTTTATTGTCACCCCAGACTGGTAACCTATCTTCCCTCATTAGACTTCTTTATTGTCACCCCAGGCTGGTAACCTATCTTCCCTCATTAGACTTCTTTATTGTCACCCCAGGCTGGTAACCTATCTTCCCTCATTAGACTTCTTTATTGTCACCCCAGGCTGGTAACCTATCTTCCCTCATTAGACTTCTTTATTGTCACCCCACACTGGTAACACATTTTACCTCATTAGACTTCTTTATATCACCTGATCCTGGTAACACATTCACCCTCACTAGACTTCTTTATAGTCACAACAAGCTGATAATAAATTGTTACTCACTAGACTTTTTTATAGTCACCTCAGTCTGGTAACATATTGTTCTTCACTAGACTTCTTTATAGCCACCTCATGCTGGTAACCTATTGTCCCTTATTAGACTTCTTTATTGTCACCCCAGACTGGTAACACATTTTACCTCATTAGACTCCTTTATAGTCACCAAATGCTGGTAAAACATTCTCCCTCACTAGTCTTTTTTTTATAGTCAATCCAGGCTGGTAACAAATTGTCACTAAATAGACTTCTTTATAGCAACCCCAGGCCGGTAATAAAGTGTCACTTACTAGACTTCTTTATAGCCACCCCAGTCTAGTAACATATTGTCCCTCATTATGCATTCCAAGAGAAAAACCTTGTACTAGCAGCGTGGATAGACCTGAAGAAAGCCTTTGATAAAGTATGGAAAAAAGGCCTGCTGTGGAAACTAAGAAACTGCAATGTGAATGGAAGACTATACAACTGGATAAAATCCTATTTACACAATAGAAGAGCTAGAGTAGTAATGGATGGTCACAAAAGCCAGAAGGTACTTCTGCGACACGATATACCACAAGGAGGAGTCATTTTGCCTACACTATTCCTTGTATTCATAAATGACCTGGTCAAGAAACTTCCCTATGGAATCAAAGAGGCACTGTATGCAGATGATCTGGTCATGTGGTGTACAGATGAATATGCGACAGTTGCTACACAGAGACTCCAAAGAGCAGCAGACATCTTGACATCATGGACAAATAAATGGTGTGTAAGTATCACCACAGAGAAATCAAGTACCACTCTGTTCACTCTCTCATCTAAACAGAAAGCAGGTAAGATCTTTGTAAATGAAATATCCTTAAGGATGGACAACCAACCCACTTACTTAGGAGTGACTCTTGACTCAAAACTGACTTGGAAGCAACACATCAACAGTACAGAAGCAAAAGCCAGAAGAAAACTAGCCATATTAAGAAAATTAAGTGGAACCACATGGGGAGCTAGTGAAAGAATCGTCAAGAATGTATATCAGCAAAGTATTCTACCACATTTAGAATATGGCTCAACATCTTGGTGCACAGCATCAAACACTACGCTGCATAATCTAGACAAGGTTCAAAATCAGTCACTACAGATTATCACAGGTGCCATGAGGTCCACACCAATAGTAGAAATGCAGAAAATAGTTGGTGTTCAAGCGCTAAAGGAACATAGAGACACACAGGTCATGACCATGGGAGAGAAATTCCTTAGCTCTGTAAGCCATCCTCTGAGGGAGAGATTCAATAACTTGGCATTAAGCCGGCTTAAAAGAAGCAGCTTCGTTCATCAGGCCAAGCGTATGCGTAAGCTGATACCTGACCTTCCAACTGTGGTCACTCCATTATCATCTGTACCAGAGCATACACCATGGAAAGAAGCAGATTATACACAAATAACTATTCAGACTGAAGTGAAAGGTGTGCAGAATGGTGAGATGCAAAGCAGCCTTGTAAGATTAACAGCCACACTTAGTGTGCTAGATGACAAATATCCATGTGACACCTGGATACGTGTGTATACAGACGGATCTGCACACATTGCCATAAAGAATGGAGGGGCAAGAGCACATACTGAATATTCAAACAACACCACTGACAAGATTTCCATACCCACTGGAAAATACTGCAACAACTTTGATGCAGAAGTTAGGGCAGTTATTGCTGCAGTTGAAAAACTATCAGACTCCAGAATTGATACATGTCTTGTAGTAATTCTCACAGATGCAAGATCAGTACTGGAAGCTCTTCAGTGCAACAAACTACCAGACCTTAAGGATGCCTTGTCAAAAATTGGCTTACAACATGGAGTCACTTTGCAATGGATTCCCTCCCACTGTGGGATACCAGGAAATGAGAAAGCTGACCATCTGGCCAAAGAGGGCACTGAAATGGAGCAACCAGACATACCAATCACCTATAATCAGAAGAAAAGCATGATAAAAACCTACAGGAACCCACAAACACCACCACATGATGACTATCACATGCTAAACAGAAAGGAACAAGTCACCATCTTCCGTCTCCGAACAGGGCACACCCGACTCCGAAGTCATATGTATACAAAGTTTAAAGTTGGTACTATTAATCTATGTACATGTGCCCAGGTGCCCCAAACTGTGGAACATATCCTCCAGAACTGCACCAACTATGAAACACTGAGAAATAATTACTGGCCCAGTGAAACCACTAAAGAAGATAAGCTGTACGGTTCCATACATGAGTTACAAAAAACAGTGAAATTTATCCAAGAGACAGGACTGCAGGTATAGACAGACAATGCGAACGAAGAGGAAGAAGAAGAAGTCCCTCATTAGACTTCTTTACTGGCACGTCAGGCTGGTAACACATTGTCCCTCATTAAACCTCTTTATTGAAACCTCAGGTTGGTAACACAATGTCCCTCATTATACTACTTTATAGTCAACCGGAACTGATAATTCAGTGTTCCTCATTAGACTTCATTATTGGCACCTCAGGCTAGTAACACACTGTACCCCATCAAACTTCTTTATTGTCAACCCAAGCTGGTAACATGTTGTCCCTTAATAGACTTCTTTATTATCACCACAAGCTGGTAACATATTGTCCATCATGAGACTTTTTTTATTATTACCTCAATGCTGGTAACACATTGCCCCTCACTAGACTTCTTTATAGTCACTCCAGGTTGGTAAAAATTTGTCCCTCATTTTACTTCTTTATAGTCACTCTAAGCTGGTAACACATTGCCCCTCACAAGACTTCTTTATAGTCATTCCAAACTGGTAAAAATTTGTTCCTCATTAGACTTCTTTAATGGCACCTCAGACTGGTAACACATTGTCCTCACTAGACATCTTTATAGTCACTCCAGGCTGCTAATACATTGCCCTTCATTAGATTACATGAATGTCATCCCTAGCTGTAACACATTGTCAATCATTACAATTCTTTATTGTTACCCCAGAATGGTAATACATTGTCGCCCATTAGACTTCTTTATTGTCACAGCAGTCTGGTAAAATATTGTTGCCCATTAGATTTATGTATTGTCACCCTAGGATAGTAACATATTGTCACCCATAAGACGTGTTTATTGTCACCCTATTTTGGTAACACATTGTTCCTCATTAGATTTCTATAATGTCACCCCAAGGTGGTAACACATTGTTGCCCTTAAACGTCTTTATATTCACCCCAGTCTGTTAACATATTGTACCTCATTAAATTTCTATATTGTCACCCCAGGCTGGCAACACATTGTCTCCCATTAGAAGTCTTTATTGTCACCCCAGTCTGGTAACACATTGACCTTCATTAGACTTCTTTATTGGCACCTCTGGCTGGTAACATATTGCCCCTCCCTAGACATTTTTTTTGGTCATTAACTTTGCTTCTTTTATTCACAGATGTAATTACATTATTATTACTTGAAAATCCCAAGGAATAAGAGACACATACAATGACACATGGAAAAAAAATATGCTGGAACAATCAACCCTTGTGAAATAAATATACAAACACATTTATCTAATTTACTGATAAAAATTTCTTCATCATCACCATATCATCATTGTCATGATTCATTTTTATTTCCTGAGACCACAGATGATTTACTTCTTGTAATTGTGCTTAGACATATAACAAAACGTGGCCATCAGTCAAATAATTTTTGTTTTCATTTTATGTCAAATTTACTCTTCAGATTTAAAGTATGATATTATTTATAGGTAAAGGTAAAAGTTAAAATTCCTCTTTCCATGCCATTAAGGCATATTGGGGAATACAGTGTTTGGCCCGTATTTTCCATGACCTTCGGCACATGAAAATGTGATGTACTGAGTATCACGCCTGTCCACTTTACCTTTCCAGACTTCTGAAAAATTCGCACTGCTGGGACTGAACCCATTACCACCTGATTAGTAAACCAAGTGCCTAACCACTCAGCTAAACAGACCGATAATATTATTTATCATCATCATCATCATGTGCCGTGCCGACTGGCGTTGGCTGTTATGCTTCTCCAGAGTATCCGATCCTTCATGCAGGCCATCAGTTCAGTTGGTGATCTCCTCTCACACCATCCCGTCAGACTGTCCAGTATCATTTCTCTTGGTCTTCCTCTTGATCTTCTTCCTTCTGTTTTTCCTGTTGTTATAATATTTTCAATGCCCCCTCTTCTCATTGCATGTCCTATGAAAGTACATTGTCTCTCTCTTATCTTTTTGACAAGGTTTTTTGTCTCTCCAGCTCTTCTCATACATTCTTCATTATTTATTTTTGCTGTCCAGGGGATTCACAACATTCTTCTAATAAACCACATTTCTGCTGCTTCCAATGATTTTTGTGCAGACTTGCCTATTGTCCATGATTCACTTCCATATAACAAGATAGGTTCAATATAGCATTTTAGGACTCGTTTTCTAACATTCATTGATAAGGATGTGTTGGTTAATATGTTTCTCATTCTCTGAAATGCAGTCTTTGCTTGGCCTATTCTGTTCCTAATTTCTGTTCCGCATTTCCCATCTGAAGTTATTACTGCTCCAAGGTATTTGAATTTCTGCACCTGCTTTAGAATAGTTCCGTTTAATTTAATACTGCATGCTGGTGGATTCTGTTTCTTAGATATAACCATAGTCTCTGTCTTTTTGATGTTCAAAGTAAGGCCTTTCTGTTCACTTTCTTTGGCGACTTTATCCAAGAGATTTTGCAGGTCTTGTTGGTTCTCAGCTATCAGTACTGTGTTGTCAGCATACCGAAGGTTGTTAATATTGTATCCTCCAATTTTTATGCCTGGTTCTGTGACGATTGTTCTTAGAATATTCTCGCTATACAGAGAAAAAAGGTCTGGAGATAGTACACATCCTTGTCGCACCCCTTGTTTTATAGGTTGATATTTTCCAATTCTACTTTCAACTCGAACTGCTACTTCTTGCTGCCAGTATAGATGTTTTACAATCCTCAGGTCTTTGCCATTTATATTGATGTCTTCAAGTATTTTAATAATTTCATTATGTTTCACCTTGTCAAATGCCTTGGTGTAATCAATGAAGCATAAGTAGAGATCTTTCTGTACTCTAAAGCTCTTTCTGTTAGTGTTCGTAAAGCATAAATGGCATTGTGTGTTCCCTTTCCTTCAACAAATCCAAACTGTTCATCTGCTGTTTCCATTTTTATCTTTTCCTTTGTTCTTCTCATAATTATTCTCAAAAGTAGCTTCATTATGTGACATGAGAGGCTGATAGTCCGGTGGTCGTCACATACCTTTGCACCTGGTTTCTTTGGTAGTGCTATAAACGTGGATTTAATCAGGTAACTGAGAATATAACCACTGTTGTAAATGTCATTCACTAACTTGGTTATTATTTTTATTCCTGTCTCCTCTAGTGCCTCTATTTCTTCTATTGTTATATTATCAAGCCCAGTCGCTTTTCCTTTCTTCATGTGTTTGATGGCATCTATGATTTCATCTTCAAGTATTGGTGGTCCCTCACAGTTTTCAGTATCTGGTGTTAATTCTGGTCTTTCTCCTCCATATAGCTCACCGACATACTCTGTCCACCTGTTCACAATGTCTTCTTTTCCCATTAACATTTTACCTTCTTTTGATTTCAGGCATCCTGTGGTATATTTTGTTTTCCTGCCTGTGAGTTCATTAATTCGTTTGTGCATGTTTTTGCTGTCTTTAATATGAGAGTCCTCTATCTGTCTGCACTGCTCATTTAACCACACTTCTTTTGCTTCTCTGCATTTGCGTCTTATTTCTTTATTTATCTTGCTATATTGTTCCTCATTATTTTTACTCCTCCTCCTCTTGTCCATCAGTCCTAAGATGTCGTCTGTCATCCATTTATTTTTAGAGGCTTCTTTTTTTGGTGGTATTATCTCCTTAACAGTTTGGTGGATAGAATCTCTTAACATTTCCCATTGTTCATCTATACTATTTATCTTTGCTATTGCATTGTATCTATTTGTTATAATAACTTTGTATTGTTCTCGCAGTTCTTGGTCATTTTTAAGAAGTTCTGTATTCAGTTTGATGTTTCTCACTTTTCTGCCTGCTTTCTTTAGTTTTATTCTAACTTTTCCACAGAGTGGATCATGGTCACTATTGCAGTCAGCTCCTGGCATGGTTTTTGTTGTCAGTAATGCATTGCGGAATCGTTTGTTGATTATATATTATTTATAGATATTTTAAATTGGCAACTACCTCATTCTGTAGCTGAGGAAGTAAAGGCAGCCAAGCGTGACCCTGACCATTTTGTAGTCTGAAGTGTCCACAGGTCAAGGGAAAATTGAACAGTTACACCGTATAGTTTATGAGACCCTGTGGTATGAATGGTCTACATTTACTTTTTTACTAAAATATAATTTTTTTCTATCTATTTTCTGCACAACCTCCCCCCCCCCCCCAAAAAAAAAAAACAGTTGTTAATAGTCAAGAAATTAATTTTACCACAGAAGTGAGTCAAAAGATCAGTTTCATTTTCCTTCTGTTTTTTTTTTCAAGTAAGGAGTAACTTTAATCTGTCAAAACTAATTTTAGGTCTTCTTCTTATGCAGTTTGAGTAGCAACTTACTGATTTCTTGCTTCAGTTTGGAATGATGGTGCTCACATGCATGTGCTTCCTGGCAGTTTTCACCTGTGTCATGCTCTTCTTACCTCATACACGTTATTTGTGCAATAAATTTGTTGCTGACTCATTCATATCTCATTCTTTAACTTATCTAAATTATTTATAATTTCTTACAAATAGTGAAAATCATAATACATATCTTTGAAGTACACATTAAAAAGAAACAGTAAAATGTGTGTATTATTTCATACAAAATTCACATGACTGTTTTTTTTTTTTTATTTCTGAGATGTTATTCACTGCATTGCACTTATCCATCATTTTAGAGCACTTATCCGTTATTTTAGAGCACTTATCCGTCATTTTAGAGCACTTATCCGTTATTTTAGAGCACTTATCCGTTATTTTAGAGCACTTATCCGTTATTTTAGAGCACTTATCCGTCATTTTAGAGCACTTATCCGTTATGTTAATTTAAGAACACTTTGTGTTAATATCTTTGGTTGTGCTGTGAGCTAAGAGAGTCAGACCTTGTGCCCAGTCTGGTACCACAGATTCTGTGTGAATCTGTTTTCTAGCTTCACTAAAAACAAATGCAATTTCAGGCAAATTAATCTTCGGGCATGCAGTGCCAATAAAACAGTGGTTCTTTCCACTGAAGAAACTTTCATACATGTATTATTGCAACTGTATGTTTGAGATGAGTTTTTTGGGGTTTTTTTTTTTTTTGTTTCTCTCAAAAATTTAATAACCACTGTTTCTGTAATCAACTTGTTCAGCATTTATTATGTATGTTTTTGGCACTCATAGGTTATTTTACACAACATCTGCATTTTGATCTGATACCAATCCATCATGTATTTACTGTGTGTCACCACTGTAAAAGTTTGTTTTCATCTTTTTTATTTTGTTGTTTTTGAAAACTTTATTTAAATATTACTACTGATTTGTGGAACAAAACTTGTGCACTGTACTAATATTTTTCATTTACCCAGATTATAGTGTCACAGGAAACTGCACAGTTAGGACAGTCAGTCACAGAAACCAGAAGTGGTAGAGGCAGTTCTGCTAACAGCATTAACTTTCTGAATGTGACCTACACTCCTGACTACTCTTACACAGACAGATGCTTAGCACCAGAATTGTCTACACCCATTATGCCAAATTACACTGAACCTCCTGCTACCACAGAGGCCACCTATACAGAGGATACCACTTCAGTAATTATGATATTACATGCAGTTTTCTTTTAGTTTCTTTTGAAAAGTTTCATTAGAAAATGTTTTTTCAAGAATTTACAGAGAAAACTTTCTCACTGAATGATAAATAATACAGAGCATTATGTTATAGAGTAACTTGAAGTATGTCTTAATTCAGTTTGTTAAATTACATCTTTACTTTTCCTACTCCTTTCATCTGTGTTTTTCTTTTTCAGTGCAAATGTTTCAGGAACCTGAAGATGAGATGAATGTCTGAAACATTTCTTTAATTAAATCTGTTTCCTTTCCTCTATGTATCTAACAGACCATAAATGTTTACACTTTCTGTGATGGCTCTCAGTTCAACATTGTAATGGTCAATGCCAGGAGCCCTCCAGTTCTCATCCATAGTCCAAATTATGGCTATGGCTCTGGCTACTATAATAACAACCAGCACTGCTCTCTGGTTATTCAGTCTGGAGAGGAAGCTCTGTTTTTACAATTTCAATATAGGTAAGAAATAATATGATGCACTTTATCATGCTTCACACACAAGATACTTCCATTAAAATTGTACTTTTGGCTTATCCTTTTAATTATTGGCAATAAACTGATAATGAAAAATAGAGTAGCAGACCAAAGTGTTTGGTTTTTTGTTGTTTTTTTATTTGGGGGGGGGGGGTGGTTTACTAAGACGATTACATAAACAATTAAATAAGTAATAATTTAGTGAAGTGATGCCACTCATCTAAGTGATCTTAGTAAATTCTTAAAGTATTGCTCATTCTTACTGTTTATTTTTTCTGAAGTACTTGTCAAACGCAAGCGCTGTAGTTACCAGTATCTTAAGTTAGTCTCGTTACTAGTATATCAAATCCATGCACATACTATAGAAGACTAAAAACCTTGCTCTTGAAGTCTGCGGCAGAACTCAGTGAATCCTGAAATTACTTGGGCTCTTTACAACAGAATAATAGATTCAGCCATGATAATGACATTGGAGAAACTAGAATCACCTAAGAAAAATTAGATTAACGAGTCGGTTGAAATTATTCTTACATCTTACATCCTTCCCATGCCATTAAATGTTACACAAGGCTCGCATGGTAGTTCTCAAAGTTTTCCTGTTTTCAGCAAGCTTTTCAACCTAATCAAGGGATTTCATGCCTACTAATTTGGCCTCTCTTAACAATGTCCTCTTTAGAGTTTCATGTGGTCAACCTCTTTTTCTTTTTTGGCCTGTTGTGTTCCACTTGATAGCTTGTTTTGTAAACAGCTCTGACTGTTTCTTCTCATCAGGTCACCACTATATGTGCACCTGGAATTATTACACGCAGTCTTTATTGTCACCTCAGGTGGGTAACACATTGTCTCTCATTAGACTTCTTATTGTCACCCCAAGCTCATAACACATTTTTCCTCATTAGACTTCTTTATTGTCACCCCAGGCGGGTAACACATTGTCCTTCATTACACTTCTTTATTGTCACCCCAGGCGGGGAACACATTGTTGCTCATTAGACTTCTTTATTGTCACCACAGGATCATAACACATTGTTCCTCATTAGACTTCTTTATTGTCACACCAGGCTCATAACATATTGTGCCTCATTAGACTTCTTTATTGTCACCCCAGCATTGTAACACATTGTCCGTCATTAGACTTCTTTTTTGTCATCCATGACTGGTAACACATTGTCCCTCATTAGACTTCTTTATTGTCACCCTAGATGTAGAACACATTTTTCCTCATTAGACTTCTTTAATGTCACACCAGGTCGGTAACACATTGTCGCTCATTAGACTTCTTTATTTTCACCCCATGCACGTAACACATTGTCTCTCAGTTGACTTCTTTATAGACTCTCCAGTCTCGTAACACATTGTCTCTCATTAGACTTTTTTCTTGTCATCCCAGGATCATAACACATTGTTCCTCATTAGATTTCTTTACTGTCACCCCAGGCGGGTAACACATTCTCCCTCATTAGACTTCTTTATTGTCACCTCAGGTAGGTAACACATTGTCCCTCATTAGATTTCTTTATTGTCACCCCAAGCTCATAACACTTTGTTCCTCATTAGACTTCTTTATTGTCACACCGGGCTGGTAACACATTGTCCCTCATTTGACTTCTTTATTGTCACACATAACTGGTAACACATTGTCCCTCAGTAGACTTCTATATTGTCACCCCAGGAAGGTAAGATATTTTCCTTCAATAGACTTTTTTATTCGCACCTCTGTCTGCTAAAACATTGTCTCTTATTAGACTTCTCTATGTCACACCAGGTCGGTAACAAAATTGTCTGTCATTATACTTCTTTATTGTCACCTCAGGCTGGTAACACATTTTCTCTCATTAGACTTCTTTCTAATCACTTTAGTATAGTAACAAATTGTCCCTCATAAGAATTCTTTCTAGTCACCACAGGTTGGTAACAGATTGTCCCTTATTAGACCTCTTTATTGTCACCCCAGGCTGGTAACACATTATCTCTCATTAGACTTCTTAATAGTCACCCCAGGTGGTAATAAATTGTCCTTCATTAGACTTATTTATTGTCACCCATGACTGTTAACACATTGTCCCTCATTAGACTTCTTTATTGGCACCTCTGGCTGTTAACACACTGTCTCTCATAAGACTTCTTTAGTGTCACCCATTACTGGTAACACATTGTCTCTCCTTAGACATTTTTATTGTCACCCAAGGCGGGTAACACATTGTCCCTTATTAGAGTTCTTTATTTTCACCCCAGGCAGGTAACACACTGTCTCTCATTAGTTTCTTTATTGTCACCCATGACTGGTAACACACTGTCTGTCAATAGACTTTTTTAATGTCACACCAGGCCGGTAACACATTGTCTCTCATTAGACTTCTTTATTGTCACCCCAGGCTCATAACACATTTTTCCTCATTAGACTTCTTTATTGTCACCCCAGGCGGGTAAAACATTTCCCCTCATTAGACTTCTTTATTGTCACCTCAGGTGGGTAACACATTGTCTCTCATTAGACTTCTTTATTGTTACTTGAGTCTCGTAACACATTGTCCCTCATTAGACTTCTTTATTGTCACTACAGGCTCATAACACATTGTTCCTCATTAGACTTCTTTACTGTCATCCCAGTCTGGTAACACATTGACCTTCATTAGACTTCTTTACTGGCACCTATGGCTGGTAACATATTGCCTCTCCCTATACTTCTTTATAGTCAATCCAGTGTGGTAAAACATTGTCCCTCATTAGACTTCTTTATTGTCAATCCAGGCTGATAACACATTGATCTTTATTAGACTTCTTTATTGTCATCCAAGGCTGGTAACACATTTCCTCTCACTAGATTTCTTTATTGTCACTTTAGTCTGGTAACACATTGTCCCTCATAAGACTTCTTTCTAGTCACCACAGGTTGCTAACACATAGTCCATCATTAGTCTTCTTTATTGTCATCTCAGGCTGGTAAAACAAATTCCTTCATTAGAGTTCTTTATTGTCAACCATGGCTGGCAACACATTGTCCCTCATTAGACTTCTTTATTGTCATCCATAGCTGGTAACACATTGTCCTCATTAGTTTCTTTATTGTCACCCAAGACTGGTAACACATTGTCTCTCATTAGACTTCTTTAATGTCACACCAGGCCGGTAACACATTGTCACTCATTAGACTTCTTTATTGTCACCCCAGGCTGGTAGCACATTGTCGCTGATTAGATTTCTTTATTTTCACCCCAAGCAGGTAACACATTGTCTCTCATTAGACTTCTTTATAGTCACTCCAGTCTCGTAACACATTGTCCCTCATTAGACTTCTTTATTGTCACCCCAAGCTCATAACACATTTTTCCTCATTAGACTTCTTTATTGTCACTCCAGTCTGGTAACACATTATCCCTCATTAGACTTCTTTATTGTCACCCCAGGCTCATAACACATTTTTCCTGATTAGACTTCTTTTTTGTCACCCCAGGCGGATAGCACAGTGTCTCTCATTAGTTTCTTTATTGTCACCCATAATTGGTAACACATTGTTCCTCATTACACTTCTTTATTGTCATCCCAGGCGGGGAACACGTTGTCTCTCATTAGACTTCTTTATTGTCACCCCAGGCGGGTAACACATTGTCGCTCATATGACTTATTTATTATCACCCCAGGCTCATAACATATTGGTCCTCTTTAGAGTTCTTTATTGTCACCCCAGTTTTGTAACACATTGTCCCTTATTAGACTTTTTTATTGTCACCCCAGGTTGGTAGCACATTGTCCCTGATTCATTCATTCATTCATTTGCATGTCCCTGGCGGAACTTTGCCTCCCAAACAGCACTCCTGTAGGCCTCTCGGTTGTGAGCAAGATGGCCTGCTGCTGTTGCATCCATTTCCAGATCCTCAACGATGTCTTGCAGCCATCTTTGTCTTGGTCTTCCTCTTTTTATTTTTCCCATTATGTATCCTTCCAATACGGTCTTCTCTAAATTATCATGACGTTTAATGTGTCCAAAATATTTCAGTTTTCTCTCTTTAATCCTCTTCACTAGCCAGCCTTCTTCAATATTAAGCTCTTGTAGTATAGATATATTTGTTCTTTTTTGTGTCCACGATATTTGGAGAACTCTTCTGTAGCACTAGCCAGCCTTCTTCAATATTAAGCTCTTGTAGTATAGATATATTTGTTCTTTTTTGTGTCCACGATATTTGGAGAACTCTTCTATAGCATTTACATTCAAAGGCATTTATGTGTTTCTCAGCTGTTTTGTTAAGTGTCCAGGTCTCACAGGCATATGTTGCGATGGGAAAGATGCATGCCCTTAAAAATCTTATTTTTGTGGTTCTGTCTGCTCCTCTCCACAGATTCTTTATTTGTTTTACTTTCTGAAGAGCAATAGATGTCCTCCTTTTAATTTCCCGCATTGTATCTCCATTATTAGTTAGTAGTGATCCAAGATATTCAAAACTCTCCACTTCTTCCAGTTTTTCCTCACTGATACATATTTCAGTTGCCTTGTTTGTTTTGTCAGTTGTCATCACTTTAGTTTTCTTTGCGTTAAGATAGAGGTTCTGCTCTTCGCTGTTCTTGCGGACTGACATAATTAGTTTTTCCATTCCTTCTTGTGTTGTGGACAGCAATACTGTGTCATCAGCATATCTAATCTCTGGTATTTCATAACCTCCAACTGTTATGGCATCGTAATATTCTTTGTCTACATCTTCTTTAACATTCCTCATTATATTTTCAGTATACAAGTTAAATAAGTAGGGTGACAATATGCACCCCTGACGGACCCCTTGTTTTATGTCAAACCAAGTTGTTGTTTCACCATTTATTCTTACTGCTGCTTGTTGGTCTAAATACAGCAGTGATGTTAATTGTATCAAATGTGTTGGAAATCCCATTTTTTCCATTATTTCCCAAAGTTTCTGGTGTTGTACACAATCAAATGCCTTTGAGTAGTCTATAAAGGATAAATATAGATTCACATTAAACTCCCTGCATTTCTCTATTATTAATCTTAGATTGAATATATGATCTCTTGATCCTCTTCCTTGCCTGAAGCCAGCTTGGACCATATTGACTTCTTCTTCTATTTTCTTTCAAAGTCTACCCATTATGATTTTTAACAGAATTTTACTGGCATGACTAATCAGGGCAACAGTTCTGTAGTTGGTGCATAATTTCAGGTTACCCTTTTTTGGCAGTGGTATGAATACAGTTCTTTTCCATTCTTTTGGCCAAATACCTGAATGCCATATCTTTTTACATAGTGCATGATAGATTGTTGCACACTCCTTTCCTCCTGCTTTAATAAATTCAGCGGTTATCTCATCACATCCTGGTGATTTACCATTTTTCAGACTCTTTATTGCCCATAAAACTTCTTCCATTGTCGGCTCGGGTTCTTTCTCCTCCAATAATAATTCACACTGTTGATTTCTGCTTCCACAGTCGGTTGTTTCATACATTCTTTTGCAATATTCCTTCCATCTTTCCAAAATTTCCTCTGTCTCTGTCAGGGTATTCCCCATCTCATCACAAATTACATTTAGCTTAGGTGTGACATTTCTCGTCAATGTCTTCATTTCTTTAAACATTTCACTATCTCTTCCACACCTCTGATGTTCTTCTATTCTTTCACAACAATCTTGTATGTATTGTTTTTTGTCTTTTCTTATGTTTCTTCGTACTTCTTTTGTTAAAGTTTTATATTTATCTTTGTTGTTGTTTGTCACTCTCCATTGCGTCTTCATTTCTCTACATTGTTTTATCAGTTCTAGTGTACCTGCTGTGATCCATCTATTCTTTTGTGTTTTCTTTACTGGAACTATGTCTTTAGCTGTTGTTACTAAGATATCTTTGGCCTGCGTAGCCAATTCATCTGGTGTCATCTCTTCCTGTACAGCCATCAGGATTTCGAAACGGTTCTTCACTTCTATACCGTATTGTTCTGGTATATTTGTAAGGTCAAAGCGGAGTGGTCTTGATCCCATAACTATCTTTTTTATCTTTATCTTCATGTCTGCTATTAATAACTCATGGTCCGTGTCACAATAAGCACTTGGTAAAGTTTTTGCTGATGTTATGCTTGACCTCCACCTTCTCTGCACTAAAATGTAATCTATTTGATTCCTGGTTTTCCCATCAGGTGATGTCCATGTGTAAAGTCTTCTTGGATGTTGTTTAAAAAGTGTGTTAGCGATCATTAGCTCATTTTCCATACAAAACGCCATTAGATTGTCACCTGCCTCATTTCTGTGTCCTATGCTAAATTTCCCTACAACTTGTCCTTCATCTTCTGCTCTTTCTGTACCAATTTTTGCATTAAAATCACCCATTATAAATACAATATCATTTTTCCGTACCTGGTCCAGTGTCGTCTGCAGTGTGTTATAAAAATGTTCTACTTCATCTTCTTCTGCTGCTGATGTAGGTGCATATACCTGGATGACTGTTACATTTCTAGGAATGCCCTTAAGTCTGATTGTTAGGATTCTATCACTTACTGGATTGTAGCCTAGTAATGCTTTTGATGTTGATTTGTCCAAATAAAAAGCCACTCCATTCTTTCCACCTACTTCTCTGCCAGAATATATAAATATATTATCATTCCCGCTCTTAAAGTGTCCTGATCCTTTCCATCGATGTTCGCAGATTCCCAAAATGTGTATCCGCGTTCTTTTCATCTCGTCACTTATTACTTGATATTTTCCCTCATACATACTTCTTACATTCCATGTTCCTACTCTTATTTTTCTTTTTAGTTTGATACAGGGGTTTTCCTTGGTAACACCGTCAGGATTTTGTCCGTCATCACAATTACTAGTACCGACCTCTGCCTCACACTCTTCCCCAGTGTTAAAATTAGATCTATCTGGCCTGGGGGACTCACCACCAGATCTTTTTCCTATTTGACTTTCCATGATTGCTGCTTGGGTTTCTTGGTATGTTTCCAGAAGGTAGTTTACCATTGCTTTCCTTCCGGGCAGTGACTGTACTAGTCAGTGATCGTAGCCATTGTCCCTACATTGAGATCATCTGCCTACCATCATAGAATGGTGACCATAACCAACATTATCTGTCAGCTGCTCTCCCATTCCATCCACCACCTGCTCCCATGGCTGTTCCTCCTTAGACATCTTTATTGTCACACCAGGCGGGTAACACATTGTCACTCATTAAACTTCTTTATTGTCACCCCAACCTCATAACACATTGTTCCTCATTAGACTTCTTTTTTTGTCACACCAGGCTGGTAACACAATGTCCCTCATTTGACTTCTTTACGGATTATCATAGGTGCCATGAGGTCCACACCAATAGTAGAAATGCAGAAAATAGTTGGTGTTCAACCGCTAAAGGACCATGCGAGAAAAATTCCTTATGTTTATAAGCCATCCCCTGAAGGAGAGATTCAATAACTTGGCATTAGGACGGCTTAAAAGAAGCAGCTTCATTCATCAGGCCAAGCGTATGCGTAGCTGATACCTGACCTTCCAACTGTAGTCGCTGCATTATCATCTGTACCAGAGCATACACCATGGAAAGAAGCAGATTATACACAAATAACTATTCAGACTGAAGTGAAAGGTATGCAGAATGGTGAGATGCAGAGCAGCCTTGTAAGATCAACAGCCACACTTAGTGTGCTAGATGACAAATATCCATGTGACACCTGGATACGTGTGTATACAGATGGATCTGCACACAATGCCATAAAGAATGGAGGGGCAGGAGCACATATTGAATATCCAAACAACACCATTGACAAGAATTCCATACCCACTGGTAAATACTGCAACAACTTTGATGCAGAAGTTAGGGCAATTATTGCTGCAGTTGAAAAACTATCAGACTCCAGAATTGATACATGTCTTGTAGTAATTCTCACAGATGCAAGATCAGTACTGGAAGCTCTTCAGTGCAACAAGCTACCAGACCTTAAGGATGCCTTGTCAAAAATTGGCTTACAACATGGAGTCACTTTGCAATGGATTCCCTCCCACTGTGGGATACCAGGAAATGAGAAAGCTGACCATCTGGCCAAAGAGGGCACTGAAATGGAGCAACCAGACATACCAATCACCTATAATCAGAAGAAAAGCATGATAAAAACCTACAGGAAGCCACAAACACCACCACATGATGACTATCACATGCTAAACAGAAAGGAACAAGTCACCATCTTCTGTCTCCGAACAGGACACACCCGACTCCGAAGTCATATGTATACGAAGTTTAAGGATGGTACTATTAATCTATGTACATGTGCCCAGGTGCCCCAGACTGTGGAACATATCCTCCAGAACTGCATCAACTATGAGACACTGAGAAATAATTACTGGCCCAGTGAAACCACTAAAGAAGATAAGCTGTACGGTTCCATACATGAGTTACAAAAAACAGTGAAATTTATCCAAGAGACAGGACTGCAGATATAGACAGACAATGTGAACGAGGAAGAAGAAGAAGAAGACTTCTTTATTGTCACCCATAACTGGTAACACATTGTTCCTCATTAGATTTCTATATTGTCACACCAGGCAGGTAAGACATTTTCCTTCAATAGACTTTTTTATTGACACCTTTGGATGCTAACACATTGTCTCTCATTAGACTTCTTTATTGTCACTACAGTCTGGTAACACATTGTCAGTCATTATACTTCTTTATTATCTCCCATGACTGGTAACATTAGACTTGTCCCTCATTAGACTTCTTTTTTGTCACCCCAGGTTTGTAATACATTGTCCCTCATTAGACTTTTTTTTTTGTCATCCATGACTGGTAACACATTGTCTATCATTAGACTTCTTTATTGTCATCACAGGCGGGAAACACATTGTCCCTCATTAGACTTCTTTTTTGTCACCTCAGGCTCATAACACATTGTCTCTCATTAGACTTCTTTAATGTCACACCAGGCGGGTAACACATTGTCTCTCAATTGACTTTTTTATAGTCTCTCCGGTCTCATAACACATTGTCTCTCATTAGACGTCTTTATTGTCACTCCAGGCTGGAAACATATTGTCCCTCATTTGACTTCTTTATTGTTACCCCAGGGAGGTAAGGTATTTTCCTTCAAATGACTATTTTATTGGCACCTCTGGCTGCAAACACATTGTCTATCATTAGACTTCTTTAACTCTTTGTATACTGGGGGTGTTTCCCTCAAAAGACCAAGGGGGGTAAATTTCACAATGTGAAATAGGATGGTTGTCACATTTAAAAGACTGACAAAGGCATAATCTGATCTGTAGTATGAAGTATTCTACCTTATTTTGAAGAAGAAAAAATGTATTTTGTTTTTCAAATAAAATTTTTAACATTTTGTTAGTATACAACAAAAAAAAAGAGCTAAGAACTGAGAAGAAAGAATGGAAAATGAAGTAATAAAATAAATTTTTTGTCACTTACCCATCAAGTTAATCCACTGTAGTTGTTTATATAATTCCATAATGAATAAAAATGTACACAAACATCTGTTCTTTAACATATCTTACAAAATTTACATGAAAATATGCACTAGTTATGCATTCACAGCAAACTAAAAACACCAAGTGGGTAGGTAATATTTACATGAAAACAAGTGGGCGGTCGTTGACTAATATTTACCAGAAAACAGGCCATTGTGTTTTGGTTTTTGTTTTTTTTTTAAATTTGAAGCATTCTACAACATTTAATTTTTTAAATTACACAATCTCCAGCATTACTTATTGTGATATTACAGCTAGTACTAGCAAAAAGCTGAGAAGTAGTATCACCAGCTACCCTTCTAACACATTTTGCTACTGGACCAAAAAAAACATGACAAATTCTTTCAATCACTGCCACGTGTGCCGAAAATTTACAATTTCTACTACTATATTCTCTACACCACAGTCTAGACAATTTTAAATTAAATTATGAGCTTGTAATGCAGAAATATGCTGCTCTGGACGAAAGAAACTAGCACTGGAAGCCATATTTGTTGATAAACAAAGGCCTAGCGACGATAAACTTTGAAAAACTCGCTTTAAATGAACAAAGAATCGCTCTGTTTTCTGCTCAAACCACGCACTTAATGTGGACAACTGAATTCCAGAAGGAAGTCAACTGCTGGTTTTAAGATACTTTGATTATTTTCAAAATTAGAGAGCTACAAACCATCATCGCGCCTCGCGTCTATAAGTATTTCGTAATAGGGATACAACCACGCAGGACACGTGTCCAAATACACAAAGAGTTAATGCCACAACAGGTCGGTAACACATTGTCTCTCATTAGACTTCTTTATTGTCACCACAGGCTGGTAACATATTGTCTCTGATTAGACTTCTTTATAGTCAATTTAGTCTGGTAACACATTGTCCCTCATAAGACTTTTTTCTAGTCACCACAGGTTGGTAACACATTGTCCGTCATTAGACTTCTTACTAGTCACCGCAGGCTGGTAACGTATTGTCTTTCATTAGAGTTTTTTATTGTCAACCAATGCTGGTAACACATTGTCCTCATTACATTTTTTTATTGTCACCCCAGGCTGGTAACACATTATCTCTCATTACACGTCTTAATAGCCACCCCAGGTGGTAATACAGTGTCATTCATTAGACTTCTTTATTGTCACCGATGACTGTTTACACATTCTACCTTACTAGACTTCTTTAATGGCAGCTCTGGCATTTAACACATTGTCTCTCATTACACTTCTTTAGTGTCACCCATGATTGGTAAAACAATGTCTCTCATTAGACTTGTAAAACATTGTCTCTCATTAGACTTCTTTATTGTCACCCCAGGCCGGTAGCACATTGTCCCTGATTAGACTTCTTTATTTTCTCCCTAGCGAGTAACACATTGTCTCTCAAATGACTTCTTTATAGTCACTAAATTCTCGTAACACATTGTCTCTCATTAGACTTTTTTATTGTCACCCCAGGCCAGTAGCACATTGTCCCTGATTAGACTTCTTTATTGTCTCCCCAGGCGTGTAAAATACTGCCCCTCATTAGACTTCTTTATTGTCACCTCAGATGGGTAACACATTGTCTCTCATTAGACTTCTTTATTGTCACCCCAAGCTCATAATACATTTTTCCTCATTAGACTTCTTAATTGTCACTCCAGTCTGGTAACACATTGTCCCTCATTAGACCTCTTTATTGTCACTTCAGTGTGGTAACACATTGTCTCTCATCAGACATTTTTATTGTCACCCCGATCTCATAATACAATGTTCCTCCTAAGACATCTTTATTGTCACACCAGGCGGGTAACACATTGTCTCTCATTAGACTTCTTTATTGTCACCCATGAGTGGTAACACATTGTCTCTCATTAGACTTCTTTATTGTCACTACAGTCTGGTAGCACATTGTCAGTCATTAGACTTCTTTATTGTCACCAGAGACACGTAACACTTTGTGCCTCATTAGACTTCTTTATTATCTCCCATGACTGGTAACACATAGTCCCTCATTAGACTACTTTATTGTCACCCCAGGTTTGTAATATATTGTCCCTCATTAGACTTTTTTTTTTGTCACCCATGACTGGTAACACATTGTCTCTCATTAGACTTCTTTATTGTCACACCAGGCAGGTAACACATTGTCTCTCGTTAGACTTCTTTGTTGTCACCCCAGGCTCATAACACATCGTTCCTCATTAGATTTCTTTATAGTCACTTTAGTCTGATAACACATTCTCCCTCATTAGAGGTATTTATTTTCATCTCAGGTATGTAAAACATTGTCCCTCATTAGACTTCTTTATTGTCACCCCAAGCACATAACACATTGTTCCTCATTAGACTTCTTTATTGTCGCACTAGGCTGGAAAAACATTGTCGCTCATTTGACTTATTTATTGTCACCTATATCTGGTAACACATTGTTACTCAATAGACTTCTATATTGTCACGCTAGGCAGGTAAGACATTATCCTTCAATATACTTTTTTATTGGCACCTCTGACTGCTAACACATTGTCTCTCATTAGACTTCTTTAATGTCACACCAGGTCGGTAACACATTGTCTGTCATTAGACTTCTTTATTATCACCCCAAGCTGGTAACACATTGTCTCTGAGTAGACTTCTTTATAGTCACTTTAGTCTGGTAACACATTGTCCCTCATAAGACTTCTTTCTAGTCACTTTAGTCTAGTAACACTTTTTCCTTCATAAGACTTCTTTCTAGTCTTCACAGGTTGGTAACAGATTGTCCTTCATTAGACTTCTTTATTGTCACCCCAGGCTGGTAACACATTGACCTTCATTAGATCTGTATATTGTCACCCCAGGATGGTAAAACATTATCTCTAATTAGACTTCTTTATTTTCACGCCAGGTGGTGACACATTGTCCTTCATTAGACTTCTTTATTGTCACCCATGACTGCTAACACTTTGTCCCTCATTAGACTTCTTTAGTGTCACCCATGAATCGTAACGCACTGTCTCTCATTAGACTTTTTTATTGTCACCCAAGGAGGGTAACACATTGTCCCTCATTAGTGTCTTTATTGTCACCCATGACTGGTAACACATTGTCTCTCATTAGTGTCTTTATTGTCACCCATGACTGGTAACACATTGTCTCTCATTAGACTTCCTTAATGTCACACCAGGCCGGTAACACATTGTCTCTCATTAGACTTCTTTATTGTCACCCGAGGACGGTAGCACATTGTCCCTCATTAGACTTCTTTATTTTCACCCCAAGCATGTAACACATTGTCTCTCAAATGACTTCTTTATAGTCACTCCAGTCTGGTAACACATTGTCCCTCATTAGACTTCTTTATTGTCACCCCAGGCTCATAACACATTTTTCCTTATTAGACTTCTTTATTTTCAACCCAGGCTCATAACACATCTTTCCTCATTAGATTTCTTTATTGTCACCCCAGGCTCATAACACATTTTTCCTCATTATGCATCTTTATTTTCACACCGGGCTCATAATACAATGTTCCTCATTAGATATCTTTATTGTCACACCAGGCGGGTAACACATTGTCCTTCATTAGACTTCTTTATTTTCACACCAGGCTCATAGCATATTGTCCCTCATTAGACTTCTTTATTTTCACTCCAGGAAGGTAACACATTGTCCCTCATTAGACTTCTTTATTGTCACCCCAGGCGGGGCACACACTGTCTCTCAATAGACTTCTTTATAGTCTCTGCAGTCTCGTAAGACATTGTCCTCTCATTAGACTTCTTTATTGTCACCCCAGGCTCATAACACATTGTTCCTCATTAGACTTCTTTATTGTCACCCCAGGCGGGTAACAAACTGTCCCTCATTTGACTTCTTTATTATCATCCATAACTGGTAAAACATTGTCTCTCATTAGACTTCTATATTGTCACCCCAGACACGTAAGACAGTTTCCTTCAATAGACTTTTTTATTGGCACCTCTGGGCGCTAACACATTGTCCCTCATTAGACTTCTTTATTGTCACTCCAGTGTGGTAACACATTGTCTCTCATTAGACTTTTTTATTATCACCCCGAGCTCATAATACAATGTTCCTCCTTAGACATCTTTATTGTCACACCAGGCGGGTAACACATTGTCCTTCATTAGACATCTTTATTGTCACCCATGTGTGGTAACACATTGTCTGTCATTAGACTTCTTTATTGTCACTACAGTCTGGTAGCGCATTGTCAGTCATTAGACTTCTTTATTGTAACAACTTAGCAGAAACAGCAGAAAAAGCAGCATATAGAAATGACATGAAAACCATATATAAAATCACAAAGCATATGACAGGTAACTTCAACATAAGATGTGAAAGTGCAGTAAGAGCACAAAATGGACAACTGGTCAGTGGAGAAAGAGAAAAAATTGAAAGATGGAGGGAACACTTTAACACCCTACTAAACAGAGCACAAGCAGCACAAACAATAGACATACCTGAAGCACAAATGGAACTAAACATCAATACAGGACCAATAACAATAAATGAAGTAAAGGAGGCGATAAAGAAGCTAAAATCAGACAGGGCACCAGGTGAAGATGAAGTGACTGCTGAGATGTTGAAAGCAGAAGAAACAGAAACACCAAAACAACTTTGCTGGATATTACAACAAATTTGGGATCTAGAAAAAGCCCCAGAGGAGTGGAAAACTGGGCTTATAGTAAAACTACCAAAGAAGGGTGACCTCAGAGATTGCGGGAACTGGAGAGGCATTACCCTACTGCCACTCACCAGTAAAGTATTTTGCAGAATAATCATCAACAGAATTGTACCAACACTTGATGAAAAACTTCGGAAAGAGCAGGCAGGATTTAGGAAAGGAAGATCATGCATATACCACAAATTTGTACTTAGACAAATATTAGAACAGGCAAATGAGTGGCATAGCACAACATATGCATTATTCATAGATTTTGAGAAAGCCTTTGACAGTGTCAACAGAGATGCACTGTGGAAAATCCTAAGATGGCATGGCCTCCCCCATAAAATAGTTAATGCAATCAAAGCCCTATACGAGGGTTTTCAGTGCAAAGTTATCTGTGGAGAACATACCTCCAGCAGCTTTAGGGTACAAACAGGAGTGAAACAGGGATGTGTACTATCACCAACATTATTTATCTTGGCAGTAGACTGGTTAATGAAGGAGGCAACATCAGACAAACGCAGAGGATTACAATGGACCCTTGACACAGTGCTGGAGGACCTTGACTTTGCGGACAACATTTGTCTATTATCAAGCAATCACAAAGATATGCAAGAGAAAATAAACAAGCTAACTCAGAATGCAAATAACATAGGACTAAAGATCAACGTAGGAAAGACAAAGTTAATGAAACAAAATGTGAACAACAGAAATGTACTCAAAGTAGATAGCAAGTTAGTGGAGGAGGTCAACGAATTTGTATACCTTGGCAGTAGAGTTGTAGAAAATGGAGACAGCACAGAGGACATCAACAGCAGACTTACTAGAGCAAACCAGGCTTTTGCAATGCTGCAGAATATATGGAAATCAAAAAACTAAGCATAAATATGAAAATCAGGATATTTAAGAGTAATGTTCTAAGTGTACTACTCTATGGAAGTGAATGCTGGAAAATCACCAAAACCATAGAAAACAAGTTGAATTCTTTCCAGACTAAATATTTACGAAGAATTAGAAAAATATTTTGGCCAAACACCATAAGAAATAACATCTTATTAGCAGAAATGCAGATGAAACCACTGACAATAATTATTGAGGAAAGACGCTGGCGATGGTTGGGACATGTGCTCCGAATGACTGACAACTCACTACCAAAAATAGCACTAAGATGGACACCACAGGGGAACAGAAGTAAGGGTACACCATAAGAGACATGGAGAAGAACAACAGAAAGGATGTTGAGCAATAGAGGGCTCACCTGGGCAAGAGCAGAAAAAAAAGGACAGGCAGTTGTGGAAAACCCTTGTGGAAGCCCCATGTGCCCTGGGCACTTAAGGTTCAGAGAGAGAGAGAGAGAGATTGTAACCACAGGCGCTTAACACTTTGTGCCTCATTAGACTTCTTTATTATCTCCCATGACTGGTAATACATTGTCCCTCATTAGACTACTTTATTGTCACCCCAGGTTTGTAATACACTGTCCCTCATTAGACTTTTTTTTTTGTCACCCATGACTAGTAACACAGTGTCTATCATTAGACTTCTTTATTGTCATCACAGGCAGGGAACACATTGTCCCTCATTAGACTTCTTTTTTGTCACCTCAGGCTCATAACACATTGTCTCTCATTAGACTTCTTTAATGTCACACTAGGTCGGTAACACATTGTCTCTCATTAGACTTCTTTATTGTCACACCAGGCGGGTAACACATTGTCTCTCAATTGACTTTTTTATAGTCTCTCCAGTCTCGTAATACATTGTCTCTCATTAGACTTCTTTATTGTCACCCCAGGCTCATAACACATCGTTCCTCATTAGATTTCTTTATAGTCACTTTAGTCTGGTAACACATTGTCCCTCATTAGAGTTCTTTATTGTCACCTCAGGTAGGTAAAACATTGTCACTCTTTAGACTTATTTATTGTCACCCCAAGCTCATAACACATTGTTCCTCATTAGACTCCTTTAATGTCACACCAGGCCGGTAACACATTGTCTCTCATTAGACTTCTTTATTGTCACCAGAGGATGGTAGCACATTGTCCCTGATCAGACTTCTTTATTTTCGCCCCAAGCGTGTAACACATTGTCTCTCAAATGACTTCTTTATAGTCACTCCAGTCTGGTAACACATTGTCCCTCATTACACTTCTTTATTGTCACCCCAGGCTCATAACACCTTTTTTCCTCATTAGACTTCTTTATTTTCACCCTGGGCTCATAACACATTTTTCCTCATTAGACTTCTTTATTGTCACCCCAGGATCATAACACCTTTTTCCTCATTAGACTTCTTTATTGTCACCCCAGGCTCATAACACATTTTTCCTCATTAGACTTTTTTATTTTCATCCCGACTCATAATACAATGTTCCTCATCAGACATCTTTATTGTCACATCAGGTAGGTAACACATTGTCCTTCATTAGACTTCTTTATTTTCACCCATGACTGGTAATACATTGTCCCTCATTAGACTTCTTTATTGTCACCCCAGGCGGGTAACACATTGTACTTCATAAGACTTCTTTATTTTCACACCAGGCTCATAACATATTGTCCCTCATTAGACTTCTTTATTGTCACACATGGTTTGTAAAACATTGTCCCTCATTAGACTTCTTTTTTATCACCCATGACTGGTAACACATTGTCCCTGATTAGACTTCTTTATTGTCACCCCAGGCGGGGCACACAATGTCCCTCATTAGACTTCTTTATTGTCACACTAGGTCGGTAACACGTTGTCTCTCATTAAACTTCTTTAACATCACACCAGGTTGGTAACACGTTGTCTCTCATTAGACTTCTTTATTTTCAACCCAGGCAGGTAACACATTGTCTCTCAATTGACTTCTTTATAGTCTATCCAGTCTCGTAACACATTGTCTCTCATTAGACTTCTTTATTGTCATCCCAGGCTCATAACACATTGTTCCTCATTAGACTTCTTTATTGTCACCCCAGGCGGGTAACACATTGTCCCTCATTAGACTTCTGTATTGTCACCTCAGGTAGGTAACGCAATGTCCCTCATTAGACTTATTTATTGTCACCCCAAGCTCATAACACATTGTTCCTCATTAGACTTCTTTACTGTCATCCATAACTGGTAAAACATTGTCCCTTATTAGACTTCTATATTGTCACCCCAGGCAGGTAAGATATTTTCCTTCAATAGACTTTTTTATTGGCACCTCTGGGTGCTAACACATTGTCTCCCATTAGACTTCTTTAATGTCACACCAGGTCGGTAACACATTGTCTCTCATTAGAATTCTTTATTGACAACTCAAGCTGGTAACACATTGTTTCTCATTAGACTTCTTTATAGTCACTTTAGTCTGGTAACACATTGTCTCTCATAAGACTTCTTTCTAGTCACTTTAATCTAGTAACACATTGTGCCTCATTATACTTCTTTATTGTCACCCCAAGCTGGTAACACATTGTCCTTCATTAGAGTTCTTTATGGTCAACCATGGCTGGTAACACATTGTCCTCATTAGATTTATTTATTGTCACCCCAGGCTGGTAACACATTATCTCTCATTTGACTTCTTAATAGTCACCCAAGGTGGTAACACATTGTCCTTCATTAGACTTCTTTATTGTCACCCATGACTGGTAACACACTGTTTCTCATTAGACTTCTTTATTGTCACCCCAAGCGGGTAACACATTGTCTCTCAAATGACATGTTTATAGTCACTCCAGTCTGGTAACACAGTGTCCCTCATTAGACTTCTTTATTGTCAACCAAGGCTCATAACATATTTTTCTTCATTAGACTTCTTTAGTGTCACCCCAAGGCGTGGAACACATTGTACCTCATTAGACTTCTTTATTGTCACCCCAGACTCATAACACATTGTTCGTCATTAGACTTCTATATTGTCACCCCAGGCAGGTAACACATTGTCCCTCATTAGACTTCTTTATTGGCACCTCTGGCTGGTAACACAGTGTCTCTCATTAGACTTCTTTAATGTCACCCATGACTGGTAACACATTGTCCCTCATTAGACTTCTTTATTATCACATCGGGCTTGTAACACACTGCCCCTCATTAGACTTCTTTATTATCACACCAGGCTTGTAGCACATTGTCCCTCTTTATTCTTCTTATTGTCACCCCATTCTTCTTGCCGTTCCCTCGGAGGTTAGTTTCTAGGGCCTTCTTTTTCTTTAGTGTGTATTTTTTAGCAGCCCGTTGACTTTAGTCCATCACTGCGACCACACAGCCTCATAATCTCACCAAGTTCCTCTTCTTCACACGTTGCCATCTTACGTAGAGGTACATACAACAATAGAACTTTAGTTTGCTGCAACATTATCTGACACTGGCTGTGTTTGACCAATATATTAACTGGGACAGGCCACGCGTGTAAAACAGCGTAAATAGGTGAATAATAAGTGATGAATATAACTTACAATAGTTCTGTAATTATCCAAGAAAAAAAAACATACAGTTTGTATTTTTCGCATATTTCATCGTAATCATGATCACAAGATGAAAACACCGATAAAAGTTTCAATACACATTTCCTTGTTGAAACACATAGAACATTTCCTTGTTGAACCAGATAGAACATTTCCTTGTAGAACCACATAGAACATTTCCTTGTAGAACCACATAGAAGATTCGAGAATTCGGAACTGGGAAAAAAAACACGTCCTCACTGTAGGAGACTAGAAACAACAGGAACCGAATCATGGTCACTGCAAAAACAAGCTTTAGAGGCAGATGAAATATGGTTCCTACGAAGGCTGTTACGAATACCATGAACAGCCAAAATAAAAATGAAGAATGCTAAGGAAAGCTAAATGAGACTGTACGGGGGAGACAGTGAAAGTTTGTTGGCCGTATAATGAAAAGAGGAGAGACAGAAAATATCTCGACAAAAGAGGAAATTGGAGGCAGGAAAGGAAGGGTTAGACCAAGAGAGAAAATCTTAATTGGCATATGGGAGGCACAACAACAGAATTGATGAATCACATGAAATATCGGAAACTGTGGAGAGACATGGCACCAACGCCATAAGGCATGGCACATGATGATGATGGCATTTCACAATAATATTTGAATATACTTTTTGTTTTCTTTTTACCTTGGTGTTTATTGTCTCTAAATTTCAGAAATGCTAAGAAAATATAAAATACATTTCAACAGTCTGAAGTTTTGTTTGTACCTGAAATAATCATGTTCGTTATATCTGGCGGTGTTCTTCGGCTGACACAGACTTCTCATCAGCTGAATACAGGACAAAAGTCAGCGTCATTCTGGTCGCTTTTATACACAACTGTCTGTATTTCTCACTTAATATATGTTTATCTACACGTGATGTCAGTGTTTCTGGATGCTTTTGAAAGTTAAAATCTATTTCGTTTTTGCTGTATTACGATGTTTTTCGCTTTTAAATGGGAATATCCTTTCCTTGTTTTCCATAAAATTTTCAAGTGACTATGCAAATTATACTGATCCATATTTATTATGGGATATGAAAGGTATAATTATGAATTCGTAGAGTCAAAAGTTTAAGTAAACATGGGATATTCAGTTGCTTTACAACTAAACAATTATTATAGAAAGTCACTCATCATCAAGGACTAATGCTAAGGATTATAGGTGAACATCCTGTGTGATATTCGCTGGCATAGATGTTGGAGCGATTATGGGAGTATTCTAGTTCACGATGATACTCAAAATCTAATACAGAACAAAACTTTCTATAGAAGCACGGGGTATTTACTGTGGTTGATTTACAGCTAAACACTTTCTATAGAGAACTAAAATGTATAAACTAGAAAAAAGTAGGAACAGCTTTATTATTTAATGAATTCAAAGTTGTGATGTTTCGGAGCTTGCCTTCGTCAGACATTAACAAACAGGACGAAGAATAAGATAGAGGAGAATCCTTTTCACAAAATATACTATATGCTTTGTGTATAGTTGTATACTTATAATTATTTATCGTGTGTTTCTATAGAGAACTAGGGCTAACTAAAGTTATCGAACCTTACATTTTTAACTCTAAGGTCCCACTTTATGCTGCCAATTTTGTATTTGGACTTTTTTTTTTTTGAGATTAAAATATCTCCTCATTGCCTTTTTTAATTAAAAAAAATTCATACATGTGGTGTTTTCTCCTACGTTACTTTTAACATTTTAGCTACTTTTTAAAAAAATGATATTTGTGAATATAATCTGCTTTTCTAATTAACCATACTATTACCATCAGCGATTAAAGAACTTTTTTCTTCAATTATTCACACACACTTACACATACACACAAATTAACTGCTTTTATCTGGTTTTGTTCTTTGATCTTGAGACAAGCACTCATTTTTATAGTGTAAACTGAGGAAAAAAAATCATAAGCTCTGGTTATGTCCCGACAAACAAGATGCGCTTGTGTTGATAATAAAATTGTTGTGACTGGTCTTGGAGTTTTTCTTTGATGCTGAAAGAGTTAATTTTTATGCGAAGTGCCGTATCACTTGGATTATAAAAAATGCAGTTATGTGTATTTTCAGTATTATTCTGTGACTCTTTTGTTTATTTGATATTTACTGTAGATTTCTTTACACATATCTTTAAATGTTTTCTATGTCAATAAATAATTGTGGCCTCGCTCATATTTGTTTATATCTGCTTTGTAAGAAGTTTAGGTTAATCTGTAATCTTATATGTGAATCGATCCACCTGTTTGTACAATTGAAATTGCTAATTGTATGATTATTTCGTTATTTGGGACGAATTTATCCATTTTTTATAACCACTAACCCTAAAAATCTTTCTCTACCGTGGCTCATGTATATGGTTTTCTTTAAAACAAATTCCAAAGAAATTAATTCATATATCTGGTTCCTTCCTTGGATTGGGGCTCAAATGTTAAACGTCTGTGTTATATAAATACATCATAGGGACCCCTCACTGTTTTCAAGCACAAAAATGTGGCGACTATATTTGTTATATAAGCACTTTTAACAATGTGGTCCCGGTAGTTTGTTCGGTGTTGAAAGAATATAAGAATTTATAAAAAAACATGTTTTAACACTTTTTGTATGGATGCAGATTAAAGAAATACATTAAAAACTGCCGTTAGTTTGTATTAATTTTTATTCCTAGTTGATCAGATATAAATAAACAACAGCCAGTAATGTATCAAGAAACAAAAACCGTCATCCACAACATACTAAACACCAGCTGGAAAACAAACATGAAAACAGAATCAAAACAAGACCCCACACATCAACTACAGAGAAACCAGCAGAACACAATCTTTCGACTAAGAACAGGACACTGCACACTACTAAGTCACTTCTATCGCCTCAAAATATCACACACAAACGAGTGTCCCTGTGGTTTTGTGATCCAGACATCAGAACACATCCTACAAACCTGTCCATCCTACTCCAGCCTCCGAGCACAGACCTGGCCCGAGGGAGAGGAACTGAGAGAAAATCTGTGGGGCTTACACTCAGGCCTGGAGAAGATGGCGGACTTCATCAAGGTGATAGGGCTGCAGATTTAGCATGACCAAACTTCCTCGAACGTTAAAGAAGAAGAAGAAGAATACAGCTGCTTTAATGTGCGTGTGTGTGTGCGTGCGTGTGTGGGTGTTGTGCCAGTGACTACAAAATAGGAAACACATAGTCCCTGTGACTAGTCTAAAAAAAGGTGGAGGTGGTGACGGCGTTGACAAGCATGTGGATATCTCAGTGGAGTATAGACAAAGATGTGGGTATCAGTGGAGTATAGACAAAGATGTGGGTATCAGTGGAGTATAGACAGACATGTGGGTATCAGTGGAGTATAGACAGACATGTGGGTATCAGTGGAGTATAGACAGACATGTGGGTATCAGTGGAGTATAGACAGACATGTGGGTATCAGTGGAGTATAGACAAAGATGTGGGTATCAGTATAGTATAGACAAAGATGTGGGTATCAGTGGAGTATAGACAAAGATGTGGGTATCAGTGGAGTATAGACAAAGATGTGGGTATCAGTGGAGTATAGACAAAGATGTGGGTATCAGTGGAGTATAGACAAAGATGTGGGTATCAGTGGAGTATAGACAAAGATGTGGGTATCAGTGGAGTATAGACAGACATGTGGGTATCAGTGGAGTATAGACAAAGATGTGGGTATCAGTGGAGTATAGACAGACATGTGGGTATCAGTGGAGTATAGACAGAAAATCTAAAGTGCTTTCTTCACTCGCAGCTGACTAGCAGAGCCGCACTGCAGTGATGACAGGGGAAATGATGTGGGAGAAATACTGAAAGCCGAACCTGGCCTCCAACCACAGAAGCTGGATTCCAGTTGGATAAGATATGGAAATCCAAGAAATAACGGTATTACGAATATTAAGAATGACTAAACTAGCGCTAGATTTCTGTAAAAATTACTGCAGAAATGTACTTTCCAAGCAACATGCATGCACGTCTGTAGACAAACTCACGCAAGAAAAGAAAATGTTAAGCACATGCAGCAGATTCCAGTGCTAAAATTTTGTAAAATTTGTTTCCGAAAAAAGAGAAACCCAACATACCGGCCATGTTCATTCCGGACTTTTAACTGATCAGCTAATACTTTAGTTTACTCCAGTGCACATTATCATTCAGACCTCCACGGACTGAATATAATCTCAGAATAACAAAACAGTAACTGAGTCCTAACAAAATCATCATTTCACATGTTTTAGCAAAATTTCACCTTAGATGTTGAATCTCCGATGTAGCAATTTCCATACAATTCACATGAAATATTTCTTTTTGCAAGAAGTGTTTGCACAACCAAGTTTTTGTTCAGGTTTGAGCATGCGCAAAGAGGAGTATGAGATTTGATCAACTGTTACTTAGTAATTCTGCAACAACATGTACAAAAATAAATTGACTTGAGTACCAGTCCATACTTCCTGCTCATTTGTTACACTGAAAGCTTCAAATAAAATAATGAACCCATCAACCATGTTACAAAATGCTTTGATATTTGCGGTCTTCTGATTGTCTTGGTTGATGATGTAAAGGTGAACAGCAAACATTTGAGGCGGAAATTATTTGTTGCTGCATGACATTTTCTCTTGTGTATTCACTCACGTCGCCTTTAGAAGGAAAAGGAGATGACCGTAAGTTAGTTGTAAGAAATGTTTCTGTTCTAGCTCGCCCTTATAGTAACCATCGAAATGTAACTTTGCTAAATGTCTCAGTTATATGCTGATTTTAAGACTATTTTGCATTTGCCACAGCCTCTGTCTGCACCATGGCTGTTCAAGTATCTCCATCTTTCCCTTACGGAGCACACATACAGATTTGTACAAATAGGAAACAACAAGGCCTCCCCACGGTAAGGTACTGTGGTAAAGTGTTGCATGGTTAGACCTTGAAAAAATCAAAGACAATGCACTTTTAAACGTGAGAGAAAGGAAAACGACAAGAGAATTATCTGGGATTCGAACCACGAACTCCGGCAGGAGTAGCAACCGTCTAGCCACAAAAGTACAGCGCACTAATAAACTTTGCTATCCTTCAACCCTCCCTCTCCCCCGCCCCTTTTGGTTTGAAAGTGAAGCCATCAATGCCTGTTCTCTTGATAATCTTGATACCCAGGGCACGTGTGTTTTAATATTATTAAAACTATTTATTTTAAAATTATTATTAAATTACCTGGCGCAGACACTAGACAGGTGCAGACACTTGATGGGAGCATAACTGACCTTGGAGATGTATAGTTTTATAATTATCACAAAATGCCTTGACACCCGTTGTGCATATCAGTTTGATTTTATCTTCGAATTTGCCATTGACCAGTAACCTGACTTTATTTGATTAAATTTAGTAGATTGTTCACAAAAAATAATTTAAATTTAATCATGAACTTTCTGGGAGTCAACAACCACAATTTCTCAGAAATTTTCAACACAGATCTAAATGAAGTCCAAAAGGCAGTCTTGAAAAGTTGAAGCGCAATAGCTATGTACAATGTGAGAAAATGTCTACACATTTCAAGAAAGGCAAAACCAAAATAGGAATTGATACTTTCTCCTACTTTATACTTTGTACTGATATTGGTGTGCTATTATAAATCTCTGTTCTTGAGTGATACTTCTTGTTGTTGGTTGCAATTAGCAAACTGTTATTATACTATATGCAAGTAACGCAGCAACAAATTCCCAGGCGAACTAAGGGTCTAACAGGACCATATCTGAGTCACAGAACTGGGCTATATTGAAACTATCGGTCATTCAACATCATTGGCTGAAAGATTCAACTCAAGAGGGAGTCAAGAAAATCTGAGCTGGGAATATATACTCAATAAACCACATTTATTAACGAGCAAAATGAGTGGTGAAGCAAATGAGGATGAGAATGTAGCCAGAAGGCAAGAAAACAAGACATCATACGGTTCCCGGCGTGATTACGCTATCGGGAATAAATCCTTATAATTTTATAATGAAAAAGTTACTTACAAGTTTTCCAAGTAGACACTACACAATCATGTCAAAGGACTGTCCCAAAACTATAACAGCGCTGATCTACATCATAACCTATAATGTTACAACAAAACTTATAGTCTTAACAAGGACACCGCACAACAAAAACTAGACTGAACTGCTACATCCTAACTCAGGCTGTAACTGACACTATTCTCATAAAGTTCCTATCAGTCATCTCTGTCAGACCTTACTCCTATGTCATCAATGCTGTCAATAATAAATTATAATAGTTTAAATAGTATAAGTTTTACCCTATCATTCCAGGGGTTTAACTCATGTTCCATGCTCTTAAAGTGCATTTGAAAATTCTAGAATCCTCCATGAAGCACCACCAACTCGTTCACCTTGCTTATTCACTTCTAGAAATTTCTTCGTTTCTCATGAGAGTCTTGCCTCAAGGTCTAATCCATACTTAAGTCACAACCAAGGGGAATTAATATGTGTGTGCATGCTTTACCTGCTTAGTTCCCTTACACCATAACATATACTGTTATAAAGTCACCATATAAAAACACAATATAAGATTAATAATAGAGACATGTGCGGAGTTTAATGTGAATTTATATTGATCTTATATAGACTGCTCAAAGGCATTTGACTGCGAAATAATGGAAATAATGGGATTTGCAACGCATTTGATACAATTAATATCACTGCTGTATCTAGACGAACAGCAAACAGTAAGAATAAATGGTGAAACAACAACCTGGTTTGACATAAAACAAGGGGTCTGTCAGGGGTGAATATTGTCACCTTACTTATTTACCTTGAATACTGAACATATACTGCGGAATGTTAGATAAGATGCAGAGAAAGAATATTACGATGCCAAAAAAAATGGAGGTTATGAAATACCAGAGATTAGATATGCTGATGATATAGTATTACTGTCCACAACAAAAAAAAGGAATGGAAAAACTAATTATGTCAGTCCGTAAGAACAGCGAAGAGCAAAGCCTCTATCTTAATGCGAAGAAAACTAAATTGATGACAACTGACAAAACAAACAAGGCAACTGAAATATGTATCAATGGGGAAAAATTGGAAGAAGTGGTGAGATTTGAATATCTTGGATCACTACTAACTGATAATGGAGATATAATGAGGGAAATTAAGAGGAGGACATCTATCGCTCTTCAGAAAGTAAAACAACTAAAGAACCTGTGGAGAAGAACAGACAGAACTACAAAAATAAGATTTTAAGGACATGCATCTTTCCCATCGCAACATATGCCTGTGAGACCTGGACACTTAACAAAACAGCTGAGAAATAAAAAAAATGACTTTTAATGTAAATGCTACAGAAGAGTTCTTCAAATATCATGGACACAAAAAAGAACAAATATATCCATACTACAAGAGCTTAATATTGAAGAAGGCTGGCTAGTAAAGAGGATTAAAGAGAGAAAACTTAAATATTTTGGACACATTAAACGTCATAATAATCTAGAGAAGACCGTCTTGGAAGGGTACATAATGGGAAAAAGAAAGAGAAGAAGACCAAGGCGAAGATAGCTGCAAGACATCGTTGATGATCTTGCTTACAACCAAGAGGCCTACAGGAGTGCTGTTAGGGAGGCAAAGTTCCGCAAGGGACATGCAAATGAATGAACTAATTAATTAACTGATCAGTAGCAACTTTAGATTGCTACACGGTATTAGACTATAATCCCTGATGATAAATCTAAAGTGTAGAAGATAAAGATAACTGAGGCATGTTACAAGATAGGAAGCAATACAAGGTCAATATATGGCCGTCCACTAAAGGAAATGGACAATGGAGTAAATTTAACTAAGCTACAAGGACACGTCTGTGGTAAATTACATAGCTTTGCTCTTTTCAGTGCCAATAATAACTTGTTACAGTGTGCAATCTGAAGAGAACCTCTGAGTATGTGCTCTGTATTATCTAAGGAGAATATGAGAAATAGATTTATGAAAATAAACTGACTTTACAGCTCAGTATATATAATTTAGCTAATCCTGTCATACCTTAGAGGCACATAGGGATATGGTGTTAGTGCTCACATTTTCCTTGACCTGTCAGCATACTAGAGGGTGATATGGTCAGTATCACGCCTGGCCGCCTTTCCTTCCCCAACTCCAGAAAAAGTCGAGTACCCATTTCTACAGCTGGGTGACTGGGGTGCCTTCGGGCGGATTCAAACCCCGACCTTCGCCATAAGAGACCAGTGCACTAAGCACTTCGCCACTCAGACACCCATATACAATTTACTATTAGCTTATTATGCCAGTCATATCTGTATACTGATAAAATCATCAAAGAGAAAAGCTTCTGGACAAAATGATGCTCTGCAGTTTCTACAAACAGGTAATATATATACCCTCCTCAGAACTATCTTCAAGGAGCTTTGATGATTGCATGTATGCTCTGCGTTAAGGTTTTTTCCTCCATATTATTAATTACTTCATAAAAAAGCGAAACGATTAAGTGACGAAAACTAGTTTATTGCCATATAATTCTACATCAAACAATAAAACTCACTTGCTTTACAATTAATTCTAAGCATAAGGTGGTGTATATGTGTTCCTATTCTGCATTTTAGAACTGGGAGTAGGGTATTCTCTGAAGCCAGTGTGGTGAAGATGTTGACGCATATGTGTGGAAGTGTGGTGAAGATGTTGACATACCGGTGTGAAAGTGTGGTGAAGATGTTGACACTCTGGTGTGGAAATGTGGTGAAGATGTTGACACATTGGTGTGAAAGTGTGGTGAAAATGTTGACACACTGGTGTGAAAGTGTGGTGAAAATGTTGACACTCTGATGTGAAAGAGTGGTGAAGATGTTAACACTCTGGTGTGGAAATGTGGTGAAGATGTTGACACACTGGTGTGAAAGTGTGGTGAAAATGTTGACATACCGGTGTGGAAACGAAGGTGGGTTAGCTCAGTTTACAGACTCAGAGCGGAGCTAAAATGTTTGAACAGACACAGACCTTTGTCAGGGCAGACTCCATGCCCTTACTCTAACACGCTCATCCCTGCTTGTAGTTTGGTCTACATATTTACAACTGTACTGTCACTCTAGTACAGTCATCCTTGCTTGTAGTTTGGTGTACATATTTATAACTGTACTGTCACTCTAGTACAGTCATCCTTGCTTGTAGTTTGGTGTACATATTTATAACTGTACTGTCACTCTGGTACAGTCATCCTTGCTTGTAGTTTGGTGTACATATTTATAACTGTACTGTCACTCTGGTACAGTCATCTTCTCGCTCTCTCTGACTTCTTGTGATCGGACATGTTTATTTTAGCTCCTACATTTGGATTTTTACCAGTGTCATTTTATAAGATTGTGACTTGAAATGGATACCATTGGATTTCAGTTGTGTTTGTGCTTGTGGTGAAATATGTGACATTTTAAAAATCCATGTAGTTTGTTAAATATTTATCAAAATGTTAGAATAGTATATATAACATATATAAGCTCTTTGTCCAATACTGGCCTAGCCTGTGACCACGCGGCTCATTGTAACTAGGTCATCGTGTGGCCCGGAGTGACTATTGTGGCTGGCATAATGTACTGCATCATAAGCTGACAATGTTATCTTGTAGTCGAGACGATGAATTAGAAGAAGCTAGCCAGACAAGAAGACGGGATGGACTGCGGCCGGCGGCTGTAAAGAATTACTCCCTGAACAAAAGAAAGGCGGTAAGCACCAAGCTCCATGGCTGTGACAGTCCCCGGCCTAACAATAACACGGACCAACGAGGGACAATGCTTGGTCGTTCTTGTCAACAACACGCTGGATTATGAGTGCGTGAAACAGGCGTTCAGGGAGTACTACCACGGCCACATAGAAAAGAGGGCAGATAAAAATGGTGCCAAAAAAAAAACACCACTTGTAACTATCCACCTGTACCATACCAGAAATAAAATACTAGTTCAAGGCAGTGCTCATGATGTCGACTCTTGGTTGACAGATGACTTCAGTCGTATTCAAGATGAGGCTTTAAAACCTTTCCTGCGACTGTCAGGTACAGTGAAGCCATCTCTGTCATCTGTTGCCATGAGTGACAGACCGGCCATCACCACCAGTGACGGACACGACACTGTCGTCACTGATATCAGTCAAGGCGCTACCACCACCAACGACATGCAAGAACAAGTCGCCACCAGCCACCAAGAACAAGACAACATTACAACATGTGTCGAGACAGCTACTACAACCTCTGACAGACAAGATGATACTACCACCACCACTGTCACTGTCCCAGTGCTGATCAGGCAAGCAGTTCAGCTGAACCCACTGACGTTCAGACAATGCTAGAACACTTCATCAGCAACAGTTTAGCTGATGTGGAAAACCGAGACGACAGTGAAGCTCCAGCGCCTGAGTTCTCTGCATCTAGTGTGGCTGATTCACCACATGTATCTCAGCAGCCTACAGTTGTCGAGGAAAACTTAGCTACATTATGTAGCCAGAACATACTTCATGTAGTCAAAGCCCTCGTCATAAACCTTATTACTGACATGGCAGCAGAGATTAAGAACTCATTCAAGCTGGAGAATGACAGTCTCATGGCTGAACTTACGTCAATGAGAGACGAAAATGCTAAAATGAGACTCATGATATCAGAATGGCAGAGTGAGCCACGCAGCCACAGCAAGGAAGTGTTGACAGGTATTCAAGAAGTGACTGCTGACACAGACAATATGACTATAAGTTCATGCACAAGTGCACCAGATATCAACATAGAGCACACGCCACAGCAAAGAGCTGCACAAGAGAAACACACCAGCATCCAACACATATAAAGGTAGCACCTGAAAATTTAGCTTACCCTATTGACGTGAAGATAAGTAATATGTTTCAAGCTTTACAAGATAGCCCCACTGTACATAACCATAAAGCAACAGGAACCCAGACAGATATCTCAAACAAGACATCCACTTCTCAGTCACGGTCTCATAAACATCAACAAGAACAAGATACACAACAACACAGTAACAACATCAAAGAATATACAACACACTTGATAATCGGAGATTCCTTACTTAAAGGAATCTATGGTGAGCGGATGTCAGTTACCTCTGAAGACACTGTCTCAGTCATGCCAGTACCTGGAGCTGGTATTATAAAACTAACGCAGACACTGAGACGACTTGACGTAGATCAGAGAGTGAGGAGAACGACCGTACATGTTGGCTGACAGCATGAACGGCCGGAGTCTTCGGCCCTCTGATATACAGGACTTGATATCCACCATCAAGAAAAAATACCCTAACACTTCCATAAACATTTCATCCATCATTCCACCTTGTTCTGGTCCTGGACGTCGCATGGTGGATATAAACAACAAAATACTACACGCATTCTGTCTACAGAACACAGTAGTTTTTATAAACAACACACCATTTTTTACTTCAGCCACAGGTGCTCCCAAAAAAAAAAACGCCTTTATAGGGACCACATCCACATTAACAAGACTGGCAGCAGCATCCTTGCCAAAAATATCAAATATCCAGCAAGAACTGAGCAGAACATAACAAAACACTCAAATAGCCAGAAACAGTTTAGACAGCCACCCGCATCTCGTAGCTTCAGAAACACACACTCTACACAAACTACAAGACTCCAAGGACCCTCAGAAACATCACCATCTGCCTCTCTACCACTGCCCGCTCCATCCATGTTCCCGCCCCTGCCTACACGGCAAGCTCAACAATTTATACCAACACTTAGTACAGCGAACAACACGGAGACTCCTGCACAATCACCACTTAGGAATACCATACAACTGTACAGGACACAAACACAAGAACCTCGAATCATTATCCATGGAGCTTTCAGCTACAATATCTAATGCTGTTTAGTCCTGCAGCTCTGAGCCAAAAACGCGTATATGATGTCCCTACTACACAGTCAACACGCAACACCCACAAGTAGATAAATTTAACTGAACACACACAAAAAAAAACCACTGAAGTTCTTACAGCAAAACAGACATTTCTTAGCGATAGCTTATAGCTAATATTGTCATCAAGTCTTTTACAATTTACACTTACTTACATTTACACATTGTTGATTTTTGTACTTTTTTCCATTATTTGTCAGTATATTATAAACTTAGTTAGATTCATTATCTCTACTAGCTTAAACGTATACCTATAATTGTATGATTGAAGTCTGACTGTTGCATGAATAAGTCTGTCTGACCAGTTATTTTATTTTTACTGAAATATAATATTTCTAACATTGTTATAAAATGACTCAGAAAATGGAGGAGTGGCTGCGACACGATGGCCTACTTGTCGGCCACTTAAATGTTTATCATTTGTTAGGAAAACTCCCTGAGGTTACACATATACTTCAACATTTTCATATTTTTGGTTTCTCTGAAAGCAGATTACATAAAAACATCACAGACAATGATATACAAATAGATGGTTTTAATTTGATCAGGCGCGACCCAACTAGGAAGCTAGAGACAGGTTTAATCGTTTATATTTCTAACACAATTAAATTTTGTAGAAGAGAAGACCTGGAAACATCAGAGGTTGAATGTATTATGCTAGAAATCAAAATATCAAATCTTAGTCCAATTCTAATTAGTTTTATATCTTATATATCTTATATCCTTCCCGTGCCGTTAGACGTCACATAGGGCTCGCAAAGTAGTTCGCCAATTTTTCTTGTCTTCGGCGAGTCTTTCAACCTCATCAAAGGATTTTATGCCTGTTAACTTGGCCTCTCTTAATAATGTTCTCTTCAGAGTTTCACGCGGTCTGCCCCTTTTTCTTCGGCCTGTTGTGTTCCACTTGATAGCTTGTTTTGGGATTCTCTGCTCATTTCTTCTCATCAAGTGGCCAACATATGTCCATCTCCTTTTCCTGATCACCCGTGAGACTGGTTGTTGTTCAGTCATCTGTCTTATCTCTGCATTGTTCTTGAATTCATTCCACTTGATGCCGAGTATTTTCCTTAGGCATTTGTTTTCAAAAGAGTCTAATTTCTTTTCTATTTCTTTAGTTGTTTTATATACCGAAATCCAAATGCTTCAGCCGAGTGGTATGATCACTTTGCGACCATGATGGATGATGCTGTAACTTATAAATTCAAGGACATAATCATTCTAGGCGACTTCAATATAGATTTTAATCAGCCAAATCCTACATGGAAGAACATTTTAACATCTTACAACTTCTCCCAAATTGTTAACAAACCTACTAGATTAACTGAATCATCATCAAAACTAATAGATCATATTTATGTAGCTGATCCAGGAAACATTACTGAATGTACTGTCCCTCATGTGTCGCTGAGTGATCACTACCCGATCTGCTGTACGTGGTCACATAAGGAGTATAAAATGCATAAACACAAACATACCACCATCAAATATAGAAACTTTAAAAACTTTAACTTGGAATTATTTTTAACTGATCTAAAAGCTTCGCCTCTTACGTGCGTTTTCCAGTTAACAAATCCAGATGAGGCTATCGAATACTGGATCAAGATATTTCGAAATATTTTTGACAAGCGTGTCCCCATCAAAGAAATGAGAGTAAAACACGTAACAAAATGCCAGTGGATAACTCCCGATATATTGCAACTCATGAGGAAACGGGATGAAGCTCACAAAAGCAGAAATTTCAGTAGCTATCGTTCACTTAGAAATAAGGCGCAGTATTTAATTAGGCAGGAAAAGAAAAATTACTTCAGAAATTTAGTGAAAGACAAAACTGATAGTAAATCAATCTGGAAAGCAATTAATACTCTTGTAAATAAAAGGAAGCAAACTGACCCACAAACACTTATAGGTGAACATACGTGCATTAACTTCAGTGAACATTTTAGGGAAGAAATTAGTATTCTAAAATCTTCATTACCGACCCCTAATTGCGAACTGAGCGTGTTGAAAACTTTCAGCGACAGTAAATGTGTAAAGCTAAAACAAATTAATATTCCTTTCCTCACAGTTGGTGAGGTTTATAACTACATCCGGTCCTTAAAGAACACTAACTCAGCAGGATGTGATGACATTAGTAACAAGATACTACGCTACGCTGCCCTAGTTATCACAGACACACTAACATACTTATACAATTTGTGCACTGACAAACATTATTTCCCTGACGCTTTTAAACTCGCCAAAGTTTTTCCTCTTTTTAAATCTGGACAGACTAGTGACCTCTCAAACTATAGACCCATATCAATTCTGTCATCACTATCTAAACCTCTTGAAAAGCATATACAAAAGTTAACACTGCTCCACATACAAGAAAACAATATACTAATAGACAGTCAGTCAGGTTTTAGACCAAATTACTCCTGCCACACAGCATTAACTAAAACGACAGAAAGCTGGCTGTCTAATATAAATGATGATAAATTGTATGGTGCTGTCTTTGTTGATTTCATGAAAGCCTTCGATATGACTGATCATGAAATTCTTGCAAAAAAGCTGGAAGGCTATAGATTACACCCTGACCTAACAAAATTTATTACACCTTTTCTCTCAGGTAGAAAACAAGTAGTTTGCTTTAGAAACAAAATATCTGACTCTTCTGTGGTTGATACTGGTATTCCTCAAGGTTCTGTTCTTGGTCCTCTTCTCTTTGCTACCTATATTAACGACCTACCACTACATTTAAAGCACTCTTCATGTGATCTTTTCGCTGATGACTGTACTGTTTATAATAGTGACTATGACATCAATAAACTACAGACAACGCTCCAAAATGATATAAACAGTTTGATTAAATGGAGTAATAAAAAAGGTATGTTGATAAACATCAACAAAACAAAATCCATGCTCATCACTACAAGACAGAAACTGCAGAATGCAACAAAAACTTCACTACAGCTTTGTGCTGGGACTAAGCCAATAGAAAATGTTCATGAACATAAAACCCTAGGACTCATCATTGATCAGCATTTAACTTGGAATTCGCACGTACATAACCTAACAAACTTGATTGCATAGAAAGTTTACCAATTAGCCAAAATTAAACATTTTATCGACAAAGACACAAGAAAGATATACTACATATCACACATACAAACACACTTAGATTACTGTTCCACAATCTGGTATGGATGCTCAGTCTCAAACACAAAAAGGCTCCACTCACTTCAGAAGCGAGCATTAAATCTGATTTGTGACAAACACCCAGTACAGACTGTAGATCAACACAAACAACTCAAAATTCTACCCCTCAAAAATAGAATCATTTTTAACAAAGTTAAATTTGTTCACAGAATTCTGTCGCACAATGCTCCGCCTTACTTGTGGTCACTTTACGTATAATACTAAACATAGCCAGCGTTTAAAAAACTGTCTTCTTCCTAAACCCAGGATTGATCCGTACAAGAAAAGCCTTGCATACTCTGCAACACAGCTCTGGAACACCCTCCCTTACCATTTAAAATCCATTGGTAATACTTCATCCTTTAACTCAAACCTGTTTCATTATTTACTTGCTTGTAATTATATGCCTCCATAAAATAACCAGCATTCTTTCAACACGTGACTCGCCAACCATCAAGTACTAAAATGACATTGTTAGAAAAGCAACTTGTTAGACATTGTTAGAAATTATTTTAATGTCTTTTAAAAAAACATGTTAGAAGATCTGTATTTACAATGTTTTTTTTTGTTTATGTATATGTCTGTGTGTGTATGTGTGCGTGAGTGCTGTTTTATTAGGTTAATTACTTCTTCTCTTTTACTTTGAATGTAGTAGTTAAATCTTACACTCTTTTGATATGTTTTTCCTAATTTAAGTTGTATTTTTGTACGAAATCAAGTGTGTGGGAAGAATGAAAGATGGAGTGATGAAGGGCAGAATGTAAGACGGGCCTACGTGCTCAATTCTTTACCCTTGAAAAGTAAAGATTATTCATTCATTCATTCATTCATTCCTTGCTTGTAGTTTGGTGTACATATTTACAACTGTACTGTCACTCTAGTACAGTCATCTTTGCTTGTAGTTTGGTGTACATATTTACAACTGTACTGTCACTCTAGTACAGTCATCCTTGCTTGTAGTTTGGTGAACATATTTACAACTGTACCGTCACTCTAGTACAGTCATACTTGCTTGTAGTTTGGTGTACATATTTACAGCTGTACTGTCGCTCTAGTACAGTCATCCTTCCTTGCAGTTTGGTGTATATATTTACAACTTTGGTAACAAATACATGCTTATTCCTTTCACAAATGTCACTATGACAAAAGGAACCTTAAAAATAATGTGAGAATGCATTACTCTACAAAACAAAATCGACATTTCAGCTGAAACTTCATTCAGAGAAGAACAATGAACGAAAATAAAGGAAGTTATAATCAACATTAATTGTAAAGAAAACGAACTGTAAATTTTGCATCATCATCATCATCATCATCATCATGTGCCGTGCCGACTGACGTTGGCTATTATGCTTCTCCAGAGTACACAATCCTTCATGAAGGCCATCAGCACAGCTGGTGATCTCCTCTCACACCATCCCGTCAGACTGCCCAGTATCATTTCTCTTGGTCTTCCTATGGATCTTCTTCCTTCTATTTTTCCTGTTGTTATAATATTTTCAATGCTCCCTCTTCTCATTGCATGTCCTTTGAAAGTACATTGTCTCTCTCTTATTTTTTGGACAAGATTTGTTGTCTCTCCAGCTCTTCTCATACATTCTTTATTATTTATTTTTGCTGTCCAGGGGATTCGCAACATTCTTCTAATAAACCACATTTCTGGTGCTTCCAATGATTTTTGTACAGACCTGCCTATTGTCCATGATTCACTTCCATATAACAAGATAGGTTCAATATAGCATTTTAGTACTCGTTTTCTAACATTCATTGATAAGGATGTGTTGGATAATATGTCTCTCATTCTCTGAAATGCAGTCTTTGCTTGGTCTATTCTGTTCCTAATTTCTGTTCTGCATTTCCCATCTGAAGTTATTACTGCTCCAAGGTATTTGAATTTCTGCACCTGTTTTAGAATAGTTCCGTTTAATTTTATACTGCATGTTGGTGGATTCTGTTTCTTAGATATAACCATAGTCTCTGTCTTTTTTATGTGGATGTGGTTTAAAGCAGGTGTTTTTTACAAACATGCTGTGTATTTCTGCCCATTCAATTAATTTACTACCTCTGTCATTCCTTTCCCCCAGTCCATAATCACCAACGATGTCTGAAGTTCTTCTTTACCAACTTTGGCATTAAAATTTTGCAAGGATAAAAAATAATAAATCATCTTCGGAGAAAGAAAAAAAAAGATTGTGTGTCAGCTTATTTTGCGCTACTAAAACTGTTGAGATTCTAAAGAAAGTACAAATTTAGCGAAGCAGAAACAATGAGATTTGATTACAGCAAAGAGATATAACTAACATGTTTCATATTTCTATATTATTCTCCATATAAAACGTATATTTTCTGCATCGTCTTGGAACTTACTATAGAAGGATATCTATTTTGTGAATTTTCCCCTCAAGGAAACGCCATTTGTTGTCATGTAGGCATAACTGATCAAAACTTAGAAAATTTAAAAACTGTCGGATTCAGTTACATTAAGTAATAAAAAAACTACAAAACGTGGTTATAAGGACTGTTATTTCCGGAGGTAGGGTGGACGATACGCTCTCCACTCCAATGGCGTGCGTCTCAAATAGTCTCTGACAGTCAAGTCCAGCTCCTGGCCTTCTCGTGGCAGAACTGTTTAAACTGACAGGAGAAGGGGCGAAGGCGAATATCTAGCGCCTGAAAACCAGACGCTTTGGGTAGATGAGAGTCATTTTTGCTAGCTCATCTACCACTGTTGGCGAGATTCTTCAGCTGCCGTGCGTGGAGTGAGGCTTCTCCCGGCCAGTGAAGAAAGGTGCAAATGGGGTTGCCGTGACTACTGTGGAAAATGTGAAAGAAAGTAATAAACGAAGTAAACAGTAGTCAAATCACGGCACCTCTGGTCTGAGGGTCGGTCACGTCCTAAGTGTACTCATATCGGGCGAAATGTCTACGGTTAAGACACTGCTGGCGAGATTCTTGGATGCCGCGCGTGGAGTGAAGCTCCTCTCGGCCAAGGAAGAAAATGCGGAAAAGCAATCAGGGTTGCTGTGTGGCGACGATGTGAAAAAGGTGATGGAAAGGATAAAGTGAAGCTTAATCGGTATGTCCAGTAGCACCGCGGCGAGACCTACTCATACCACGGCGCCTCTGCTCTAGAGGTCGGCCACGTCCTAAATACACCCATACTGGTGAAATATGCCTAAACCTGCTTACACCAGGGTTGAAACTTGATGGCTATGCATGTCACGATCCCTCTGCTTTAGAGGTTGGTCATGTCCGATATACACACATCTCTCTCTCTCTCTCTCTCTCTCTCTCTCTCTCTCTCTCTCTGAACATTAAGTGCCCAGGGTTTTCCACAAATGCCTGTTCTTCGCCTTTTTTCTGCTCTTGCCCAGGTGAGCCCTCTATTGCTCAACATCCTTTCTGTTGTTCTTCTCCATGTCTCTTTTGGTCTACCCTTACTTCTGTTCCCCTGTGGTGTCCATCTTAGTGCTATTTTTGGTAGTGAGTTGTCAGTCATTCGGAGCACATGTCCCAACCATCGCCAGCGTCTTTCCTCAATAATTGTTGTCAGCGGCTTCATCTGCATTTCTGCCAATAAGATGTTATTTCTTATGGTGTTTGGCCAAAATATTTTTCTAATTCTTCGTAAACATTTAGTCTGGAAAGAATTCAACTATACACACATACTGGTGAAATATGTCTAAACCGGCTTACATCAGGGGTGTAACCTGATGGCTACGCATGTCACGGTACCTCTGCTCTAGAGGTTGGTCATGTCTTAAGCACGCCTATACTGGGATAATATACCTAAACCGGCTCAACCCAGGGGTGGAAGTCACTAGTGGCGAGGATTCATCCTCCTGGACAAAAGCTCCATCCTGGTCACAACTAGGAAGGCTAGCGGCCACGACCACAAAATGCTGAAGTCGGAGACACTGGACCAGTGCAGCCTAGATAGGCAACCACCTCTCACCCAGCGAGGATGTATGCGTATCCTAATCAAGCTGAGGTTTTCCGGTGAGAAAGGCCAACGCTGGACTAGATGGACAACCACCTCTCACCCGGTGGTGACACACGGGTATCTCAAAACACGTCGAGGTTTTCCGGTGAGAAATCCAACTCTGGCTTGGATGGGCTGCCACCTCTCACCTAGCGGGGATATACTGATATCCAAAACACGCCGAGGTTTTCCGGTGAGAAAGTCCAACTCTAGATTAAACTGGTGCAATGAAAACCACGGTGTCACGTCATCCCGCTTCTGAGACCCACCAAGAATACAGGCTCAACCCGTGCGATACTCTGAACCTCTTGTGGTCTTCTCGGGGTTCTCTTGTGGTCCTTTTGGGGACCACACGGGGGACCAAGGGACCTATCCGGGACCACGGGACCTATCGAGGACCACAGGTTTAAATTCAGTAGGATCACAGGGCGGTCTTGGTGGTAGAAGCTAACGAAGAAGAATAAGAAGACTACAAAACGTGTGGTCAAATTGAGAATATCAAGTGGCTTAGGGAGACCAAACTGATGCAAAGCATTATTATACTGTCCGTGGAGACGTCAAAAACTTTCTGTTTCTTCTGATATGATACTTGTCATTATAACATGGCTTCTTGCCATACTCCATCATTCACTTTCTTTGCGTCTCTATAAGCAAGATCCACAAATCCTACAGAAAGTTTCTATGACAAAGAGAAACAATAAAAAAAGATGACAAAATGAGAAGATATGTCATAAGCATTGATTGGTTAGTATATATTACTTGATTGCGATGTAACACAGTCAGACAGGCAAGCTCTCCTAACACATCTGAACGTGTGGAACACCTTAATCTTATAAATAATGAAACGTGTTAGTGTTATAAAATAGTTATTTACACGTGTTGCTTACTTTAATTTCCAAACCTCTACCACTTCTGTGGTAGCTAATATGTTTTCACAATTTTACAACGAAAAAAAAAGAAAATGCAGCTAATACTAGCACCAAAACGGGACAATATTTAACATTATCATATCAAGAATAATTTCTCTTGGATACATATTCTATCTTTAAATTAACTTTGTCACTGAGTATCGGATTAGCACTGAACACATTGCTGCAACTGTGGATAAAATAGTTACGAAATACATTATTATACATTATTTCATTCATTCATTCATTTGCATGTCCTTGCGGAACTTTCCTCCCTTACAGCACTCCTGTAGACCTCTCGGTTGTGAGCAAGATGGCCTGCTGCTGATGCATCCATTTGCTGGTCATCAACAATGTCTTGCAGCAATCTTCGCCTTGGTCTTCCTCTCATTTTTCCCCATTATGTACCCTTCCAAGATGATATTCTTTAGATTATCATGACGTTTAATGTGTCAAAAATATTTAAGTTTTCTCTCTTTAATCCTCTTCAATATCAAGTTCTTGTAGTATTTGTTATTTTTTTGTGTCCATGATATTAGAAGAACTCTTCTGTAGCATTTACATTCAAAGTCATTTATGTGTTTCTCAGCTGTTTTGTTAAGTGTCCTGGTCTCATAGGCATATGTTGCGATGGGAAAGATGCATGCCCTTAAAAATCTTATTTTTTGTTTTTCTGTCTGTTCCTCTCTACAGATTCTTCAGTTGTTTTACTTTCTGAAGAACGATAGAAGCCCTCCTTTTAATTTCCATCATTGTATCTCCATTCTTAGTTAGTAGTGATCCAATATATTCAAAACTCTCCACTTCTACCAGTTTTTCCTCATTGATACATATTTCAGCTGCCTTGTTTGTTATGTAAGTTGTCATCATTTTAGTTTTCTTCGTATTAAAATAGAGGTTTTTCTCTTTGCTGTTCTGACATAATTAGTTTTTTCATTCACTTTTGTGTTGTGGACAGTAATACTGTGTCATCAGCATATCTAATATTTATTTATAATGTATTATATGTTATATGTTGTTATAGATTATATTATTATTATTATTTATATTATATAAACTATAAATTAATAATCCTCTACAAACTATTTAGATGTCTTAGGGCAAGAGAAAAGCTAAATTAGCTAATTAATAATTACTTTAACATTTAACTCAATCACAAAATGTGTAAAGTCAGAGTGGCCATTAATGACATTAATTTATAATTTTAAACCAGTGGGATTAAAAAGAAAACGTTCACAATTTGTAATGATTTTTTATTATACTCAGACTATACCATAAGATAACAGCAAGGTTAAAAACACTCCATAAAATAATAGCGAGGTTAAAAAACTAACAACAATAGTATGATCAAGAGGCCAAGATCGAAAAAGCATTCACACAATTTTTAATTGGCATTTGAAGACACATAAAATTCCTACAATGATATTAAAAAAAAACAGGGATATATTTAAAAGCTTTTATAACGACTTAAAATGACGGGTAAAGCGAACGTTAAAAACACCAAATCATCCTTTGATTAGCATTAACTGTAAGATTCTAGAAGTATACTTGTTTAAGACATCGTGTGTTCCTGTTTTCTCATTATCTGTATATTAAAGCAGTAAAAATGTATACAGACAATCTCCGACTTACGACTAATGGAGTTGCGACGGCACGCAGTTACGACAATCGGCTTTTTATGACTTTTTTTTTTTTTTTAGACATCCAGTATGCTTTTTGGGCTCTTCGGTAGCCACATAATTAGTTCATTCGTTTCTTGCGGTATAAGTCGACAACTGGAGCAGCAGCACAGCCAAACCAAGTCAAACCAGCTGTGGAAAAATAGATCACCTTCATCTGTGGAGGGAAAGACTGTCAGGGGAAACAAGCATCTGCATCGGTCTTTAGAGTGCTGGCGCTTGAAAGGAACAATGGCCATTAACGTTTTTTCTCTGAATACTACGTCATAGGGAGGCAGTGTTTCTGTTTTGAATCTATTATAAACTGTTATCATTCAGTACATAAATGAATAAAGAAATTGTATTCCCCGTTTCATGTAATACTGTTCAATTTCACCAACCACTAATCTTTGAAGGAGAGACATTTAATTCGCAGAAAAAAATTAATGTTTGAATTCCTTATTTGTTATAAATCTTACTTGTGCAAACAGATGTTTTATTTTTCTTGCCCGCCATTATGTCCTGGGAAGGAATAAAGATGGTAGAACTCTCAGATAAACGAACATTGAAGAAAGATAATCAGTTATCCACCTTCAACGTGGACAGAAATTCGCTTGTAACATCAAATGTTGTCTCCTTTATTTAAAGTTTTCGCCTTGTTAAGAGGCCATTTACAGACTATTGATACTATCGTAAATGATATTAAAACTGATTTAAGAAAATATAAGTGTTTTTAGATTATCTCTGTGGAGCTCCATTAAAGACAAAAAAAAACAAAAAACAAGGCAACTGACTATAATGATATATTTGTAATATAAGATGTACTTGTACGAACTCCCTGTAACTGCGAGCTATTGTTCTTTTTTCAGTCCCGAAGTACAGCTAAAAAGCAGGGGGTGCGCAATGCTTCTTTAGCAGACTCCACCACCATGAGGACTATGGCGATCCCTGCCCCAATAGCCTGGCTATGCCTGTTACTAGGGGTACCACGGGAAGCTGGGGCAGGGTCTTGGTCAGCTATTGGTCGCTGATTACCTCCTCGGTCGTCTTCACCCCACCCCCTTTTAATATAAGATAAAACTCATTATAAAATAAAACTGATTATTATAATAATAACTGGCTGTGGGCTGTTATCTCTTGTCATGGATAATACCCGTCTGTGACACACAACACTGAGTTGTACAAACTCACATACACGCACTGTTGTCAGTGCAGGAAGGGAAATAAAGATAACCACGTCAAAATCACTGACATGTGTATGAGATTATCTATACTTGACAGCGGAGAAAAATGAGAAAAAAATATTTCATGGTCCCAATTTGAAATAATAGTCACTTTCATGTCAGTTGTTCATGAACATTCAGATCGTAACTGCTACAGCTGTTCCTTCTTTGTGGCTTTTAATATGCTCTTGGTCTGTGGTTTTCTCCCCAGAAAAGCCTTTTTCCTCCGAATAACTCCAAAAAAACTCTAGTAGAATGTTCTCACTGATATCAACTCAATGATTCTTTAGTGACTCAGTCATCTTGCGCCCCGAGGGAACAGAGATGTAAGTGAATATTAAAGTAAGGCTCCTGTTTTTTTCTTATCGAATTCAGAATTGCTTCGTTAACCGAACCGAATCAAAGAAACTGGAATAACGAACGTGAATAAAGGTCAGTATTAGTGCAGGAGGTTCTATAAGCCGAACTAACTAGATCTGGATATCTCTAGTTGTGGCGTGGTTATGTCATTACGCATGTAATATTTTTAAATTGAAAACACTCTGCAGTATGAGGCAATGATTTAGATTAAATGAATCGAAGTTTTAGATTAAGCAGAGGATAAAAGAAAACAAAGGATATTTTGTGGAAATTCTAAAATATCAGTTCAGCGAAATCTTTCTTGTCACATGTAACATCTTAATGTAACGTGTAGTTCATAAACAGTTCATAAACAGTCACAGGTAAATGATGAAGTTTTACCGCCCCAAAAATGATTGAAGTGAATGTGAGAAGGAATGACCAAAAGGCAAAGAGATGATCATTGTATAATAAAAATAAAACAATCCATAACAAACCAATACTTCAGCGATATGCCTTACAAATACAAATAATTCATCTTTTTCACACTATGTTTGACATGCTATGATGAGCTCCATATACTCGTGTTTAGCATCATTTAAGACGAAAAAAAGGTTCCATATCACCATGTTAGGGTTGGGTGAGGCTTAAGATAGAGACTAGTTGTTTATGAAGTTTACGACTGAAAGATGCAAAGACCTGTACCACTTCGATAATAATATATTTTGTGAGCTAATTGCTCACATGAGAGATCGTGTACTCTGGAGAAGCATAATAGCCAAAGCCAGTCGGCACGACATCTGATGATGATGATGATGACGATGATGATGATGATGATGATGATCTAATTGATAAACCCCATGTTAGCGCACGCTAATTAGCTATGAGTGCAGATATTCCAGCATTTGTAAAACGATATGTATGATTTGCATAATAATTTCAGTAGAACATTATGCAGTAATATACGGTCTTGGACCAAAACCTTACTTCGTGAAAGGCTATGAAATTCATGGAAAATGTAGACTTTTTAGTTATATTCTAAAATATTTCTTCCAAATTGCAGATCCGTCTTATATGGTGGGAGATGCTGTATTTGAAATAGACCAGACATTGGTACAGTCTTTAAGCATCTCTTGATCACAAGCAATCAGTCCTTTGGTTTAGAAAATTTTGGAGCAAAATGTACCCAAAGAATGTTGATACTCGCCGTGATATTTCTTATAGTCCTGATATCTCTTAAGATCCTTTACTTATGAACATCTGAAAAATAAAAGATTACAAAGAATTATGAAGTAGAAGACAGGATGATTTTATGTTCTAGAGCGCGAAACAAATTCACACATCTGCAGATGATCAAAGAATTTAAATCGCATTACCATTAAAAGTCGGGACAGCGCTTTGGAACCTCAAACATACAGGTAAATTCATATTACATCAGGTAAACATCAAATAAACAACTAAGTAGATCTTCGTTGACGAACCTGTCAAAAAAATACCTGGGATGATAATGGTAGCAAAGCCTTCATAATTGTGTTGAAGAAATAAATATATTTCTGTTATATGGAGGAGAATTCTGCCATTGTTTCTTATGTCTCAAGATGATAATGTCGTCAGTTTGTTTCTGGCTGAAAATGTTCCTTATATGCCCTCTGGATTCTTCAGATAGATTTTTTTTCTGCTGTCTAATTTTTGGACGCTTAGATGTGCCGGCAATTAAACGTTTAATTTCCTTACTTCGTCACTTTTATTTATGGATTCCTGACAATAAAGTTTAAATCCTGATATGTGTGTCCTCATAAAGCCACAAGTGTGTAATTTCAAACGTATATTTATCACAGACAAACAGCTTAATTATATGTTTTGCACTGTTGTAGGTAATATCTTTATTTCAAATTTTTTATACGGAAATATACTTGATTAAATGAAACATGGAACGTTTCTCGTTCATCTTGACACGTATGCCAAGAAAATGTCTAGTGAGAAGAATTTTTAAAAAACCAACAAAACAACAGATCTATATTTCTTCGAGGAAGAGTAAATACAGAAATTCAACACTAATTACATCTACCGCTTAGATGCCTATCATCCTGTACTGAATGCTAAGAAATGATTACATTCAATTATAATATGTCTCATGGCAGTGTTGCTGTAAGATCTCTAGGTTGAGAGTTTCGATTGTCATGGAGGTAGGGAAATTGGTTTCACCTGTTGTTTCAACCACTAATACTTTCATCAACCGAGAATAAACTTCATCGATTTTTGAACAATTTAAACCGGAAAATTAAATGGCCAACAACCGCTTCCAAAATAATTTAGCAGCACCTGATGTATCAAGCTCGAAATATTTTGTCACGTGACAGAACCAAAGCACGAGTGCTATAATTTAATAATTTGACAACTTCAGATATTAACCAGGAAATAATCATTGCAGATTATTCTGTTAGTCTGGGTTTTTAAAACTTGAATCCTTTAGTAATTTGAGATCTCATTTAAGAAATGTATCACATTACACTGAGCAGTGATGAGAAAGGACTTTATCAGTTGACGATTCTGTTTCAAGGGAGTCAGGGCGAGTACATATTCAGATTGTTGAGATGGATTCTAACTAGATTTAACAACAACAATAGACGTAGCTCTGTTTAAAGTATTCTCTACATATGAACCACGAATAGTTAATGTAGTTTCTACTGCATGTAACTCACAAGTTGAGTTTGTTTATTTGAATGCAGCAAGAGGAACTCAGCTTCAGTATTTAAAAGTCAGTACTTGGTTTATATATGTATCAAAAATGTTAAGCCTTGTTCTCACAGTCAGGTCAACGGAAAACTCTATGAACGAGCAGCAAACACTTCCGGGCCTGTCTGAAGATTTAGCCAGCGACGAAGTTAGATTTTGGTTCCAAACTATCAATTACGCCATTATCTCTTTCATGGTCAGTATTTTTGGTTCAGGATCAAACGTCATCAACATTATCTGCTTCTGTAAACAAGGCTTCAAAGATTCCGTCAACGTTAGCCTCCTAGGTATGCTCTGTGGCTCGTTTTCTTATGCTGTGATATTTTTGTTTTTAATGTTTCCGCCTACTCTCAACTCTGATGCCAGACACATGACACGATTTTTGTTAGAACTTCCTGTTTTTTAACAGCAGACTGACAATACACTGTACACACCTGTTTCACTGTTCAGATCTTCTGTTCCTTATAAGTATATAATGTATATAGACAGGTTCCCTAAAGCATTTCTTAGATTCTGTTTTCTAGCAACAGACTGACAATACACTGTGTACATAATTATACAGGTTCCCTAAAGCATTTCTTAGATCCTGTTTTCTAGCAACAGACTGACAATACACTGTGTACATAATTATACAGGTTCCCTAAAGCATTTCTTAGATCCTGTTTTCACAATATTTGTAATAACCCAGAATCTGGAAGTATTCCTATAACGTTAAAGGCATAATGGGAAACTTAAGATTGTCTTAATCCAAACATAACATTTCATTTTCGTGTTTGAATATTCTTCTTTCTTCTTTGTTAATTATTTTCTTTTAAGAAACTCGTAAATTGAAACTTTAAGTTTTATATTGGTCAAGTTTTTAAAAAAAATGTTGGTCTTATCTCTTCATCTGTGATTATATTTTTGGCACCTGTACTGCATAAAACAATAATGAAAGCCACAAAAGGAAAAAAAATCTGTAGGTAAAAATACACATAAACAAGGACACAGGTAGGCGGACAGCATAAATAGATTGATATGATTCAGCTTTAGTGGGTGCGCTGTGAAAACAAGGGAAGGAACTGCGCTGTGTAAACAAGGGAAGGAACAAATTGGAACGCCTCTTGCAATCAACCTTGCAATGGAGGACGAGGTAGGATGATGACGTACTGTGGCGACTCTGTACACATCCCACACAGTACACGGGGCACCTTTAACCTACACAGACACATACTGCACTTATTTCTGCCACTACTTCGGTGTGGTTGGGAGAGTTGACTTTATTCTCGGCCCCAGAGTACTGTGTCTTCTTCATTAAACCGACCGTCACATGTTAAGCAATGTTCCCTATAAGCTAGCGGCAGCACACACTTAAAAGAAAAATCGTACCTCTCACACATTTGTATACGTCTCATAAAATAAATAAGTAAATAAATAAATAGAATTGCTACTTTTATTTGTGAATTTCCTGATGTTACTCTGTTCTGTAGTATCATCGAGGAAAAATGCCATAGCGCCACATGAGTTTGTTTTTCTGGAATCTTTGCTTTGTGTTATTTTTCTATGAGATCATTAAATTATACTCTGTAATTGGACTTTATGACGCACACTTGCACATAAAATCTTTTTTAGAGAATATATTTCCACAGGGATGAAAATTTTACACCTGAACCGTTAACCGTAGAAAGGGCATACTATTGATAACGAATTTTCTATTCATCTCTCTCTCTCTCTCTTTCTCTCTCTCTCTCTCTCTTTCTCTCTCTCTCCATGGATATATTACTGGTGCTTGAATTCCGTTGTCCTCATCACTAGACTGTCCAGTATATATTTTATCAGCTTTGATAACTAAACAGAGCCTATTGTTCATTTCTTACATAAAGATAGGGAGGGAAAAAGAAGAATGGACAAAAAAGAGAAACAAAATGAACCTAACACCTTTGCCTGTCTCTACTCCACTAGTATATATTTTACAGTAGCTGTCCTGGTACTTATCTTTTGTGACGGAATATAACCTTCATGTTAAAGGACAGGTCATTAACTACTATTCTACTCACCCGCCCCATCTTGTAGAGAATCTTGCTTCTTCTTTGCGAAAAAAAAACAGGTTTAGCTGTATCCGACATGGGTTGCCTAGTTACACTTATGTGGCAGAATCTGTGCGCCAATGAGCTATTCCACAAAGCAGACCTACCGTTCGAATCCATGGAAGTCCAATATCTTACAGGAGGGTGGCCGCACTGTATCTTCACTAGAATTACCAGTTGGATCACCGCTTTTATCACCTTTGAGAGGTGCCTGTGCATAACTATGCCACTAAAGGTCAGTCAATGTTTCGCTCGCCTCTGTAATTATGACCATATATTGTTTAAACTTGCAAAGATAAAATAATTTTGTCACTACATCCCACCTGTGGTCCGTAACATTCTATCTTCACTTCTACTAGTGTTATATGGTATCATCTAATTCATCAAATAGCAGTAAATGTACAGTAAGTCTTAATATAGGCCTACCATTTGCCAAATATGTTTGCATTATGCAAGAAGACAGAATAGAAAACAGCCATGGCTTTCGCTTTGTCTTGTTGTATAGAAAACAGCTCAGAATACCTCCTTCCACACTCAAGTAGCGGCTGTACGGTATAGCACGCCCGAAGCTTGTAGAATCCACCAGATTCAGCATTCAGTAAAACTGAGTCCTTCATCCTAGAATTACCCCGTTTCGAATATAACAAACAAACAAAAAAAGCCACAAGACACCATATTTGTGAGTAGAAAACGACAGTTAATAATAGACTTTGAAACGACATCATTATTATTGTCTGTAGCAGAGTAATTCACTTGTTTAAACTGATTAATCATAAATAAAGTCACAATCACAGCTGAGTCATATGTATAAATCATTGACATCCTAGTTGAAGCACTGATAACGTTATATGTATAAGACATTGACATCCTAGTTGAAGCACTGATAACGTTATATGTATAAGACATTGACATCCTAGTTGAAGCACTGATAACGTTATATGTATAAGACATTGACATCCTAGTTGAAGCACTGATATGTTCCATCTGGATTTTAGGTGAAGAGAATCGTAACACCGAAACGTGTCACAGGAATCATCGTCAGCATTTTTATCATCCTCATAGGGGGCGTCTCTCCCGTTTACTATGCTAACAGACTTGCCTTCAAGTTCTTCCCTGAGAGAAACAGAACTCTACTAGGCCTCGTTCACATCCCAGGTAGGGAAAGCATTGAGAAGATCAGTCAGATGATAGTTGTAATTTCCACGCTCTTCATTGTTTGTCTCACGCCAGTGACCATCATCTTTTCCTGCATGGCTGCTTTTCCAGAATTCTCCATCGATGGCACTTACAAGAACATGTTTTACATTACATTCTCATTTGGGTTTTTAATGGAGGCTGCAAACTCATCTATGAACATATTTATTTACTATCGTATGAGCAGTAAATATCGGAGCGTGTTTCGTGAATTGTTTCATATTGGTAATAACAAGAGTATTCCTAGATCTACTGGGACTAAAACTAGATGAGGTGACACTTCAATAAATTCTCATTTCCCTGAGGCACTAAATGTCTGATGTTTATTGCGGATGAAAACATTCATCCAATCAGTGACCTGCTCCAAGAGAGAGTTGATTGTTGCCATGACAAAAGTATAAACACGCGGCAAAATACAGCACTATTTCTTAATTTAGAAAAAAAAACCAGACAACTTCATCGTAAATGAAACTAATGCGAAACTTGAATAGAACCGGCGATGCCATTTTTTGTGAAATAATATTTCTATATCGTGATTCAGTCTGTCCACTTTGTTTTATTTTAACTTTTAATTATTATTTTCGTTATTTTAAGAGTTAAGAATGTTTATAAAATTGAGAAGTAGATACTTCTTTTCGCTGGTAGGCAGAGACATGTTGTTTTTTTTTCTATTTCTTTCAGTTATTGCACCCATTCTCAGTAAGTTTCTTTTTTTTCCTTGTCACTGATATTGCCATTTCATCTAAATAATATCATAACACAGTGTGTAGAGATTCTAAAATTTAATAAGTGTATCACAGCAAAATCTGTAATCACATTTTGCTTGTTTCAAGATTTTTTTCTTGACTTTTGTGTCTGAATTATGTTCTGTATTTTTTTTCTTTGCAAGCAAATAATAGGATGTGATATTTCCGAGCATATTTTTGTAGGCTAATAATTCGAAAGAATCACTCAATTATATTCTCTCACTCCATGTACCCTTGGAAACATGTACAGCATATGCTAAGAAGAGCTGTGCCAACCTGTTCATTATGTAACCTTTCTTATGAAGTCATGTCTCTAAAGTTAATTACTTAGTAATTCGAAAAGACGGAAGAAACCATTACAATACAGGACAAAGAAAGAAAGAAAGAAAGAACCCCACTACTACTCTCTTGAAATGAAATATCTTTCTCCTACTTCTCCAAGGCTTAAATGACGGAGATCTCAAGATCTGAAGATCTGAAGATGAAACGTGGAAGAAGCAAAGAAAAAGAGTCACGAAAGCTGGGCATGATCTGAAATGACTGGCCCGGGACAAGTCTTAATAAAAGAAAATTATTTTAATGAATATTCTACATGGAATTAGCAAGGAAAAGAAAGACGCACCGTATCTTTTGTATATCGTGTCCATATGGTGCATTTACCTTAAAATTCACAAATTCATTGAGATGTTACATATTTAGCATAACAGTTCAGAACGGCTACGAGACAATGTACACAGGAAGGACATTGTTGTAGAGAGTGGAACAACACAGACTCCTCAGATCATCAGAGAGTACCCCCACCCCCACCCCCACCCCCGCCCCTAAAATATTCAGCCATTTAAACTTCTGACGCTGACAGAGGATTGGTCCCTTCTTCTTCGAGGTCATGACTTCCAGAGGTCTAAGAGTTGTTGGTTTATAACTGCTTCTCGCGATTGACGATACTGCTCGGATGTTCACTCATGTAAGATTCTTACCAACGTTCCTTGCCGTTTGTTCGGTGAATTGGATATTTTATATTCTACACACATCAACTAAGTCTTATCTTGCCTTTGTTCACGCTTGTTTCGAGCATGACGTCTCTCTCCTACCCTCTCACACTCCTTTATACATTCCTCAACGCTTGGCTATTTTCTATGACATACCCGAGAGAAGCAAAAACACGAAACACTTCTGCTGTCCATTCAGATGTAGCAGAAAGAAATCAGATATTGTCTCCCTTTTATATCAGATACTTTTTCAGACTGATCAATATGTTCGTAATAAATCAGAAGTTTCAGTTTCTCTAAGATATTGCCCACTTAGCTGTTGCGCTGTTCACAACTTCCTTAAGTCCCTTTTGTTCTCGTCGACTACCGCTTCATTAACCAACAACAAGACGCTAAAATCTAACAAACGCTTGTACATGCAAATGTTCCGATGAACAGTAGACCTAAACAGATTGTTACTTAACAATAACAGCAGACCTTCTCTGGATTTAATAATGGATTTTAGTTTCATTGAATTGAAATGTTGAAATAAACATTGAAATGAACTGAATTGTTCTCTCACAAATGTGAGAGAACAATTCAAGTTTTGGCGTAAATAATTCATATTACAGTTTCATACTTATTGTCCCTGGTTTACTTTAGCACCACTTAAGATGTCTGTGTTATTGCGGGCATCTAGCTCGAGAATCTCCTTGTAATCTATGACTTTGTTGACATTTTGCCTTAGCGTCATGCATGTAGCCAGTCATATTGCTGGCATTTTGATTTCGTTTCTCGTTACATTAGTCAGTCATATTTTTGGAAATGTTGGTTTATAATCATGCAGTTACCCTGAAATATTGCTTTAACATCGTGCCGTTCATATACCGGGTCAAATCGTTCAGGTAGTCAATCAAATGCCTGCCTTTAGCATCGTACATACACCCAGTCATATTGCTGGCAATTTTCATTAAGATCGTGCATGTAGCTAGTCATATTCCTGTAGCATCTTGCATATACAAAGTCATATTGCTTTAGCATTGTACGTGTAACTAACCAAATCGCTTTAGCATGGTTCATGTAGCCAGTGAAATTGCATGTACATTCTGCATGTAGCCAATCAAATTGTTTTGTCATCATGCATAAGGTTTATTATTATAATTACAGCAGTTAAAACAAGTTCTGGACTGCAAACAACAAATAGAAAAGCATGGATATCAGATAACACATGGAAATCCATACATGAAAGACGGGCAGCCAAATTATCCGTGTTGAATGTAAAAACAGATCTTGAAAGAGATTTGGCAAAAGTAACATACAAAGAACTGGACAATAAAGTAAAAAGTTCAGCTAGAAGGGATACAAGAGAACATACCGACAATATGGCGAAAGAAGCGGAGAAGGCAGCAAAAATAGGAGACAGCAAAACTCTGTATAACATACAAAAGAGGCTAACAGGTACTACTGCATCCAAAGAAAGACCAATCCTTAGCAAAACTGGCAAACTTTTAACATCAAGTAAAGACCAAAAGCAAAGATGGGCTGAACACTTCCAAGAATTACTTAATCGACCACATCCAAAAGAACTGATAGACCTTGGAACTGATTTACCATTCCAACAACTAAATGTAAACCTAGATGAAATTACATTGCATGAAATTGAAACAGCAAGTGAATCTAATGGCTAACAACAAAGCAGCAGGTGAAGATGAAATAACAGCCTAAATGTTACAAGCTATTAATATAGACAACATGAAACAACTACAGAGAATGCTCAATAAAGTTTGGAAAAAAGAAAAAGTCCCTTCTAAAGGGGAAAAAAGGGATCATTGTTAAAATAATGAAAAAAGGCAACCTTAGCGATTGCAACAACTGGAGAGGAGTAACCTTACTATCAGTTGTGTCAAAAGTATTTTGCAAAGTTATTCTGAATAGAATTCAAGATATAGTTGATGCTGCAATGAGAGAAGAACATGCAGGATTTCGAAAAGGGAGAAGCTGTCTCGACCAGGTCTTTACTCTAAGAATAATACTTGAAGAACATAGTGTAAAGCAATGACCGTTAATCCTGAACTTCACAGACTTTAAAATGGCATTTGATAGCACATATAGAGAATCATTCTGGAGGATTTTAAGAATATATGGAATACCATCTAAGACTGTCAACATCATTAGTGGCCACTACAATGGATATGTTTATGCGGTCAGTACAGACGAAGGAATGAGTGAATGGTTCCAGAATGAAACAGGCGTGAAACAATGATATATTTTATCTCCCTTGCTATTTTGGAATTGCCATAGACTTCATAATGAAAAGATGTTGCAAAGGTAAAACGAGCACTGATTGGGTACGTGAGACCCAACTAGAAGATCTTGATTTTGCATATGACATAACTCTTATCAGCGACAATATGAAATCAATGCAAGTAAAATAGCACTTGAAATTAACAAGGCTAAAACAAAAAAGAGGTCGACCATATGAAACACTAAACAGGACATTGTTAAGAGAAGTCATTTCAGTGGGCATAACATCCCTTGATAAGATTGAAAAACTCGCCGAAGACAGGACACCTTGGAAACTATCTGCGGGCCCTATGTGATGTTTAACGGCACGGGAAGCATGTAAGATGTAAGACAAGGTTTATTAAACTGCAGTCATTCTGCTTTAATATCGTGCATATAGTCAGTCCACAAAGATATGCAAGAGAAAATAAACAAGCTAACTCAGAATGCAAATAACATAGGACTAAAGATCAACGTAGGAAAGACAAAGTTAATGAAACAAAATGTGAACAACAGAAATGTACTCAGAGTAGATAACAAGTTAGTGGAGGAGGTCAACGAATTTGTATACCTTGGCAGTAGAGTAGTAGAAAATGAAGACAGCACAGAGGACATCAACAGCAGATTTACTAGAGCAAACCAGGCTTTTGGAATGCTGCAGGCTATATGGAAATAAAAAAAAACTAAACATAAATATGAAAATCAGGATATTTAAGAGTAATGTTCTAAGTGTACTACTCTATGGAAGTGAATGCTGGAAAATCACCAAAACCATAGAAAACAAGTTAAATTCTTTCCAGACTAAATGTTTACGAAGAATTAGAAAAATATTTTGGCCAAACACGATAAGAAATAACATCTTATTAGCAGAAATGCAGATGAAACCACTGACAACAATTATTGAGGAAAGATGCTGGCGATGGTTGGGACATGTGCTCCGAATGACTGACAACTCACTACCAAAAATAGCACTAAGATGGACACCACAGGGGAACAGAAGTAAGGGTAGACCAAAAGAGACATGGAGAAGAACAACAGAAAGGATGTTGAGCAATAGAGGGCTCACCTGGGCAAGAGCAGAAAAAAAGGCGAAGGACAGGCATTTGTGGAAAACCCTTGCGGAAGCCCCATGTGCCCTGGGCACTTAAGGTTCAGAGAGAGAGAGATATAGTCAGTCGTATTACTTTAATATCGTGCGTATATTCAGTCATATTGGTTTAATATCGTGGATATATCCTGCAACATTTCTATAGCGTCGAAGTCGAGACTAATCATATTTCTATCATTTTGCTTTAGCACTGTGGATGTAGCCAATGATATTGCTGGCATTTTGATTTATCATCATTTATGTCGAATATGGTACTGTTGATATTCTGCTTTATCATTATTTATGTAGCTTATGTTACTCATATACTGTAATCAGAAAGCGAAATCTATTTTGTGTACCCCATCTTGAAAAATAGTCTTGAATTGCTACATTTATCCAGTACTACCGTATGGAAGCGAATCATGGTCACTTAAAAAATCATTAGAGGCAACTGAAATGTGATTCCTAGGACGAATGTTACAAATACCATGAACAGCCAAAATAAAAAAAATGAAGAATGCTAAGGAAAGCCAGTGAGACACGATCATTAATAAACTCACTACGGGGGAAACAGTGAAGATTTATTGACTGTATAATGAGAAGAGGAGGGATATAAAATATCTCAACGACATGGAAAATAGGAGGCAGGAAAGGCAGAGGCAGACCAAGAGGGAAACTCTTAAATGACATGAAATATTGGCTTGTAAGAGACATTGCAACAGAACTGATTAATTAAATAAAATATCGGAAAATGTAGAGAGACATGGACGCCAACACCTCCAGGTATGGCACATGATGATGATGGTGGCATTTCACAATAATATTTGTATAATTTTATTTTCTTCTTACTGTGGGTTTATTATCTCTCGATTTTAGAAATGTCTTAAAAATATAAAACATATTTAAACATTCTGCGAATTATTTTGTTTCTCTGAAATAATCATATTCGTTATATCTGGCGGTGTTTTTCGGCTAACACACACACATCTCATCAGCTGAATAAAAGGGAATAGCCGGTGCATTCTCGCAGTTTTTTATACACAAATGTTTGTATTTCTCAATTAATATATGTTTATCTAAACATGATGTCAATGTTTTGTACGTTTTTGAAAGTAGAAATCTGTTTCGTTTTTACATCATTTCGGGTATGTTCGTTATGCTCGGCTATGTTCGCTGACTAGCCACATTATACTATAAGATGCATCACACATTTTGTATATTGTGTACATATGGTCCATTTACTTCACAAATTCTCAAACTCTTTGAGCTGTCACATATTTAGCATAACAGTTCAGATCAGCTTCGAGACAATTTACACAGAAAGGAAATTGTTGTAGATATTGGAACAACACCGACTCTTTAGTTCAGCAGAGAAGTAACACCCCCTCCCCCCAACTCCCTGTCCAAATCTTTTCGTCCTTTTACACTTCTGACGCTTATAGAGGATTGGGCTCCTCTGGGTCAAGACTCCCAGAGGCGTGTGAGTTGTTGATATATAACTGTTTCATGCGATTGAAGATACTACTCGGAATTTCACTCACGTAAGATTCTTACCAACGTTCCTTGCCGTTTGTTCGGTGAATTCGATATTTTATATTCTACACACAGCAACTAAGTCTTATCTTGCCCTTGTCCACGCTTGTTTGGGGCATTGCTCCTCTCTCTTACCCTCTCACACTCCTTTATACATTCCTCAACGCTTGTCTATTTTCTATGACATAGTCGAGAGAAGTAAAAACATGAACCACTTCTGCCACCCATTGAGATGTAGAAGAAAGGTGTCAGATATTGTCTCCCATTTATATCAGATACTGTTTCAGATTGATCGTTGTAAATCAGAATTTTTAGTTTCTCTAAGATATTGCCGACTCAGCTGTTGGGTTGTTCCTAGCTTCCCTTAAGTCCCTTTTGTCCACGCCAACTACCGCTTCATTAACCAACAACAAGACGCTAAAATCTAACAAATGCTTGTATATGGAAGTGTTCTGATGAACTGTAGACCTAAACAGATTGTTACTTAACAATAACGTCAGACTTTCTCTGGATATTAGAATGAATGTTAGTTTCATTACTAACTTCTCACAAATGTGAGAGAACAATGAGTTTTTGGCTTACATAATTCAAATTACCGTTTCATTCTTATTGTCCATGATTTGTTTTAGCACCACTTAAGATGTCTGTGTTATCGCGGGCATTTAGCTCGAGAATCTCCTTGTAAACTATGACTCTGGTGACATTTTGTCTTAGCGTCATGGATATAGCCAGCCATATTGCTGTCAATTTGATTTAGCGTCTTGTTACACTAGTCAGTCATATTTCTGGGAGTTTTGTTTTGTAATCGTGCACTGATCTTACCAAATTGCTTTAGCATCAAATGTTCATGTACCGGGTCAAATCGTGCAGGTAGCCAATCAAATGCCTTTATCATGGTACATGTACCCAGTCATATTGCTGGCAATTTTTATTAAAATGATTCACGTTGCTAGTCAGTTCTTTTAGCATCAGACATGTACAAAGTCATGATGTTTTACCATCGTGCATGTATATAGTCACAATACGTTAGGGTCACGCATGTAGCTTATCAAATTTATGTAGCTTCGAGCATGTACAAAGTCACATTTCTTTAGCATCGTGCGTGTACAAAATCACATTGCTTTAGCATGATGCATGTAGCCAGTGAAAGTGCTTTGGCATTGTGCATGTAGCCAATCAAATTGTTTTATTATTATGCATAAGGTTTATTAAATTGGTTTCATTCTGCTTTAATATCGTGCATATGCTTAGTCATATTACTTTAATATCGTGGATATACTCAGTCATAATGTTTTAATATCGTGCATATACTTAGTCATATTACTTTAATATCGTGCGTATATTCAGTCATATTGGTTTAATATCCAGTAATATTTCTATAGCGTCGAGGTCGAGACTAATCGTATTTCTACCATTTTGCTTTATCATAGTTGGATGCAGCCAATGATATTGCTGACATTTTGATTGATCATCATTTATGTCGCCTATGGTATTGTTGACATTCTGCTTTATCATTATGTATGTAGCCTATATTACTGTTATATTGAATTCAGAAAATGAAATCTATTTTGTGTACTCCATCTTGAAAATTACTCTTGAATTGCTACAATGATCCAGTACTACTATATGGAAGCGAATCATGATCACTTAAAAAATCATTACAAGCAACTGAAATGTGATTCCTAGGACGAATGTTACAAATACCATGAGCAGCCAAAATAAACAAATGAAGAATGCTAAGGATAGCCAGTGAGACACGATCATTAATAAACTCACTACGGGGGAAACAGTGAAGGTTTATTGCCCATATAATGAGAAGAGGAGGGATATAAAATATCTCGACAACAGGGAAAATGGGAGGCAGGAAAAGCAGAGGTAGACCAGGAGTGAAAATCTTAAATGACATGAAATATTGGCATGTGAGAGACATTGCAACAGAAATGATTAGTTAAGTAAAATATTGGAAACTGTGGAGAGACATGGACGCCAACGCCTCCAGGCATGGCACATGATGATGATGGTGGTGATGATGATGATGGTGGTGATGATGATGGTGGTGATGATGATGGTGGTGATGATGATGGTGATGATGATGATGGTGGCATTTCACAATAATATTTGTATAATTTTATTTTCTTCTTACTTTGGGGTTTATTGTCTCTCGGTTTCAGAAATGCCTTAAATGTATAAAATATATTTCAACATTCTGGAAATTATTTTATTTCTCTGAAATAATCATATTCGTGATATCTGGCGGTGTTTTTCTGCTGACACACACATCTCATCAGCTGAATAAAAGAGAAAATTTGGTTAATTCTCGTAGTTTTTTATACACAACTGTTTGTATCTCTCACATAATATATGTTTATTTAAACATGTTTTGTATGCGTTTGAAAGTAGAAATCTATTTCGTTTTTACCTCGTTTAGGCAATTTTACGCTTTTAAGAGGCTGACTAGCCAAATTTTACTGTAAGATACATTACGTATTTTGTATATTGTTTACATATGGTCCATTTACCTTAAAATTCTCAAACTCTTTGAGCTGTTACATATTTAGCATAACAGTTCAGTTCGGCTTCGACACAATGTACACAGGAAGGAAATTGTTGTAGAGAGTGGAACAACACAGACTCGTTAGTTCAGCAGAGAAGTAATACTCTCCCCCCCTCCCCCATACTCCCTACCTCAAATCTTTTCGGCCCTTTTAACTTCTGACGCTCAGAGAGGATTGGACCCTTCTGGACTATGACTCCCAGAGGTCTATGAGTTGTTGGTTTATAACTGCTTCACGCGATTGACGATACTACTCGGAATTTCACTCACGTAAGATTCTTACCAACGTTCCTTGCCGTTTGTTCGGTGAATTCGATATTTTATATTCTACACACATCAACTAAGTCTTATCTTGCTCTTGTTCACGCTTATTACGGGCAGTGCTTCTCTTTCCTACCCTCTCACACTCCTTTATACATTCCTCAACTCTTGGCTATTTTCTATGACACACCCGAGAGAAGCAAATACACGAACCAATTCTCCTGCCCATTCAGATGTAGCAGAAAGAAATCAGATATTAGAAAAGCATCAGATATTAGAAAAGCATCAGATATTAGAAATGTATCAGATATTAGAAAAGCATCAGATATTAGAAATGTATCAGATATTAGAAAAGCATCAGATATTAGAAATGTATCAGATACTATCTCCAATTTATATCAGATACTCTTTCAGATTGATCATAGCAAATCAGAAGTTTCAGATTCTCTAAGATATTGCGACTTAGCTGTTGCGCTGTTCCTAGCTTCCCTTCAGTCCCTTTTGTCCACGCCAACTACCGCTTCATTAACTAACAACACAACGCTAAAATATAACAAACTGTTGTATTTGGAAGTGTTCTGATGAACTGTAGACCTAAACAGTTTGTTGCTTAACATTAACAGTAGAATTTCTGTGGGTGTAATAATGGATATTAGTTTCATTAGTAACTTCTCACAAATCTGAGAGAACAATTGAGTTTTTGGCTTAAATAATTCAAATTCCCTTTCATACTTATTGTCCATGATTTGTTTTAGCACCACGTTAGTTATCTGTGTTATCGCTTGAATTTTGCTTGAGAATCTCCTTGTAATCTATGACTTTGTTAACATTTTGTCTTAGCGTCATGCATGTAGCCAGTCATATTTCTGGCATTTTGATTTAGCGTCTTGTTACATTAGTCAGTCATATTTCTGGGAATTTTCTTTTATAATCGTGCACGTATTCTGAAATATATCTTTAGCATCGTGCCGTTCATGTTCCGGGCCAAATCGTGCAGGTAGCCAATCAAATGCCTTTTGCATTGTATATGTACCCAGTCATATTGCTGGCAATTTTTATTCAGATCATTTATGTTGTTAGTTAATTCCTTTAGCATCAGACATGTACAAAGTCATAATGTTTTACCATCGTGCATGTATATAGTCAAAATATGTTAGGATCACGCATGTAACTTGTCAAATTCATGTAGCATCGTGCATGTACAAAATCACATTGCTTTAGCATCGTGTGTGTAAAAATCACATTGCTTTAGCATCGCATGTGTACCACACCAAATCGCTTCAGCATGGTGCATGTAGCCAGTGAAATTGCTTTTGCATTGTGCGTGTAGCTAATCAAATTGTTTTATCATTATGCATAACGTTTATTAATTTGGTTTCATTCTGCTTTAATATCGTGCATATACTCAGTCATATTGCTTTAATATCGTGGATATACTCAGTCATATTGCTTTAATATCGTGCATATACTCAGTAATAAGGCTTTAATATCGTGCATATACTTAGTCATATTTCTTTAATATTGTGCGTATATTCAGTCATATTGCTTTAATATCGTGCGTATATTCAGTCATATTGCTTTAATATCGTGATTATATTCAGAAACATTTCTATAGCGTCGAGGTCGAGAGTAATCGTATTTCTATCATTTTGCTTTATCATAGTGGATGTAGCGAATGATATTGTCGACATATTGATTTATCATCATTTATGCCGTCTGTATTACTGTTATATTGAAATCAGAAAATGAAATCCATTTTGTGCACTCCATCTTGAAAATTATTCCTGAAATGCTACATTTATCCAGTAAGGAAGCGAATCATGGTCACTTAAAAAAAAGAGGCAACTGAAATGTGATTCCTAGAACGAATGTTACGAAAAGCATGAACAGCCAAAATAAAAAAAATGAAGAATACTAAGGAAAGCCAGTGAGACACGATCATTAATAAACTCACTACGGGGGAAACAGTGACATTTTATTGAACATATAATGATAAGAGGAGGGATATAAAATATCTCGACAACAGGGAAAATAGGAGGCAGGAAAAGCAGAGGTAGACCAGGAGTGAAAATCTTAAATGACATGAAATATTGGCATGTGAGAGACATTGCAACAGAAATGATTAGTTAAGTAAAATATTGGAAACTGTGGAGAGACATGGACGCCAACGCCTCCAGGCATGGCACATGATGATGATGATGGTGATGATGATGATGATGGTGATGATGATGGTGGTGATGATGATGGTGGTGATGATGATGGTGGTGATGATGATGGTGGTGATGATGATGATGATGATGGTGGCATTTCAGAATAATATTTGTATAATTTTATTTTCTTCTTACTTTGGGGTTTATTGTCTCTCGATTTCAGAAATGACTTAAAAGTATAAAATATATTTCACCATTCTGCGAATTATTTTGTTTCTCTGAAATAATCATATTCGTGATATCTGGCGGTGTTTTTCTGCTGACACACACACATCTCATCAGCTGAATAAAAGAGAAAATTTGGTTCATTCTCGTAGTTTTTTATACACAACTGTTTGTATCTCTCACATAATATATGTTTATTTGAACATGATGTCAATATTTTGTACGCGTTTGAAAGTAGAAATCTATTTCGTTTTTACATAATTTAGGCGATTTTACGCTTTTAAGAGGCTGACTAGCCAAATTTTACTGTAAGATACATTACGTATTTTGTATATTGTTTACATATGGTCCATTTACTTTAAAATTCTCAAACTCTTTGAGCTGTTACATATTTAGCATAACAGTTCAGAACGGCTTCGACACAATGTACACAGGAAGGAAATTGTTGTAGAGAGTGGAACAACAAAGACTCGTTAGTTCAGCAGAGAAATAACACCCCCCCCCCCACTCCCTACCCCAAATCTTTTCGGCCCTTTTAACTTCTGACGCTCAGAGAGGATTGGACCTTTCTGGACTATGACTCCCAGAGGTCTATGAGTTGTTGGTTTATAACTGCTTCACGCGATTGACGATACTACTCGGATGTTCACTCACGTAAGATTCTTACCAACGTTCCTTGCCGTTTGTTCGGTGAATTCGATATTTTATATTCTACACACAGCAACTAAGTCTTATCTTGCCTTTGTCCACGCTTGTTTGGGGCATTGCTCCTCTCTCCTACCCTCTCACACTCCTTTATACATTCCTCAACGCTTGGCTATTTTCTATGAATACCCGAGAGAAGCAAAAACACGAACCACTTCTGCCGCATCTTTCAGATGTAGCAGAAATGTATGAGATATTAGAAATGTATCAGATATTAGAAATGTATCAGATATTACAAATGCATCAGATATTAGAAATGTATCAGACATTAGAAATGTATCAGGTATTAGAAATGTATCAGATATTAGAAATGTATCAGATATTAGAAATGTACCAGATATTAGAAATGTATCAGATGTTAGAAATGTATCAGATATTACAAATGCATCAGATATTAGAAATGTATCAGATATTAGAAATGCATCCGATATTAGAAATGTATCAGATATTATAAATATATCAGATATTAGAAATGTATCAGATATTAGAAATGTATCAGATGTTAGAAATGTATCAGATATTAGAAATGCATCAGATATTAGAAATGTATCAGATATTAGAAATGCATCAGATATTAGAAATGTATCAGATATTAGAAATGTATCAGATATTAGAAATGCATCAAATGTTAGAAATGTATCAGATATTAGAAATGTATCAGATATTAGAAATGCATCAGATATTAGAAATGTATCAGATATTAGAAAGGCATCAGATATTGTCTCCCTTTTATATCAGATACGGTTTCAGACTGATTACTATGTCCGTAATAAATCGGAAGTTTCAATTTCTCTAAGATATTGCCCACTGAACTGTTGCGTTGTTCATAGCTTCCCTTAAGTCCCTTTTTTTCTTGTGGACTACCGCTTCATTAACTAACAACAAGACGCTAAAATCTAACAAACGCTTGTACATAGAACTGTTCTGAAGATCTGTAGGCCTAAACAGATTGTTACTTAACATTAACAGCAAACCTTCTCTGGATATAATAATGGATGTTAGTTTCATTACTAACGTCTCACAAATGTGAAAGAACAATTGAGTTTTTGGCTTAAATAATTCAAATTACCGTTTCATACTTTTTGTCCATGATTCGTTTAGCACCAGATAATTTGTCTGTGTTATCGCGGGCATTTTGCTCGAGAATATCCTTGTAATCTATGAATTTGTTGACATTTTGTCTTAGCGTCATGCATGTAGCCGGTAATCTTGCTGGCATTTTGATTTAGCGTCGTGTTACATGTAGTAAGACATATTTCTGGAAATTTTGCTTTATAATCGTGCACGTATCTTGCCAAATTGCTTTAGCATCGTGCTGTGCATATACCGCGTGAAATCACGCAGGTAGCCAGTCAAAATCCTTTACCATTGTACACATACCAGTTCATAATGCTGGCATTTTTCTTTAGCATCCATCATGTTGCTAGTCAAATCACTTTAGCATCGGATATGTACAAAATCGTACGGTTTTAGCATCATAATAGTCAAATTACGTTAGAATCACGCATGTAGCTCGTCATTTTTATGTACCACTGTAATGTACAATTCATGTACCACTGTAATGTACAAAGTCAAATTGCTTTAAGATCGTGAATGCTCAAAGTCAGATTGCTTTAGCATAGTACATGTGTCCAGTGATATTGCTTTAATATCGTGAATGTAGAAAGTTATATTGCTTTAGCATCGTCCATGTATCCAATCATATTGTTTTAACATCGTGAATGTAGAAAGTCATATTGCTTTAACATCGTGAATGTAGAAAGTCATATTGTTTTAACATCGTGAATGTAGAAAGTCATATTGCTTTAACATCGTGAATGTAGAAAGTCATATTGTTTTAACATCGTTAATGTAGAAAGTCATATTGCTTTAACACCGGGAATGTAGAAAGTCATATTGCTTTAACACCGGGAATGTAGAAAGTCATATTGCTTTAACACCGGGAATGTAGAAAGTCATATTGCTTTAACACCTGGAATGTAGAAAGTCATATTGCTTTAACACCGGGAATGTAGAAAGTCATATTGCTTTAACACCGGGAATGTAGCCAATCAAATTGTGTTATCACCACGAATAGGGTTTATTACATTGCTTTTAATTTGCCTTAATATCGTTCATGTATCCAGTCATATTGCTTTAATATCATTCATGTATCCAGTCATATTGCTTTAATATCGTGCGTGTATCTAATCATATTGCTTTAATATCGTGCATGTACCTAGTCATATTGCTTTAATATCGTGCTTGTACCCGGCCATATTGCTTTAATATTGTGCATATATCTAGTCATATTTCTTTAACATCGTAGATATATCCAGTCATATTTCTTTAATATCGTGCGTGTATCCAGTGATATTTCTTTAATATCGTGCGTGTATTCAGTGATATTTCTTTAATATCGTACGTGTATCCAGTGATATTTCTTTAATATCGTGCGTGTATCCAGTGATATTTCTTTAATATCGTGCGTGTACCCGGTCAAATTTATTTAGCGTCGTGGTCGAGACCAATCGTATTTTTGGCATCTTACTTTATCATCGCGGATGTCGCCAATGATATTGCTGGCATTTTGATTTATCATCATTTATGTCGCCTATGGTATTGTTGACATTCTGCTTTATCATTATTTATGTAGCCTATGTTAGTGATATAATGAAATCAGAAAATGAAATCCATTTTGTGCACTCCATCTTGAAAATTAGTCTTGAAATGCTACATCGATCCAGTACTACTGTATAGATGTGGATTATGGTTACAAAATAGCACTAGATAAAACTGAAATGTGGTTCCTATGAAGAATGTTAGGGATAACATGGACAACCAAAATAACAAATGAATAATGCTAAGGAAAGCCAATGAGACAGTATGGGGGAGACAGTCAAAGTTTATTGGCCATATAATAAGGAGAGGAGGGATAGAAAATATCCAGACAACAGGGAAAATTGGAGACAGCAAAGGAAGAGGTAGATCAAGAGAGAAAGTCTTAAATGTCATGACAAACTTACACGTGAGAGGCACAGGAACAGGACTCATGACTTACATGAAATACCGGAAATTGTGGAGAGACATGCTCTCGCCAGCGTCTCCGATGATGGCACATGTGTAACAGTACTTACCATGCTGTTCAGATGAGATCACTTAAGATGGATCGGGTTTTTGCTGATCTAAGGGAAATAATTAAACATTATTGTAGAGTCACGTAAAGTCCGTTAGAACTCAACTAAATACACTATTTCCCGTGTAGGTTCACACAGTTCGGCACATGATTTGTAGTAGCCTGTCTGGGTCTGTAAACAGCAGACAAAATTGTAATCACTTGGTGTTATTTTGTACCGGATTCTGAGAAAAAAAATTCTTGGTTCTAGTAATTTTGAGCAGGTAGCGGAATTTCTCGGGATTATTAATGAGTTCTGTAAGGGAAAGTTTCTTAAGTGTCAATGATTGGAATGTCTGTGTTGACTTAACAGTCTAAATTTAGTTTTAGAGTTTTAATTATTTGTTTTAGGAACGAAAGTTTATGGTACGAACGTTTAGGGCATGAGTTATGAATCTCGTGTTTTATTGAAGCTCAGAACAGTTACCTTTTTTTTTGCGTGAATGTGACTGGCACGAAGTGAAAGTTCTGGAAGGATGGCGGAGTAAATGGGTTAATATAAAAGAACTCGGAACTTATTAAGGATCATTATGATGATTGTATTCGGGGCATGAGGATCGTGTGATAGAAGCAAGTTAGTAGTAGTTTTCTAGTGCCATATTGGCAAGTTAGTATTCAGTCAATCACAGAGAAACGGAATACGCCTTTACATGATGATGATGACTGTATTTCAACATAATATTTGTATTTTTTTTTCTTTTTACCTTGGTGTTTATTGTCTCTCGATTTCAGAAATGCCATTAAAAATATAAAATATATGTCAACACTGTAGTAATTGTTATTTTTTTCTGAAATAATCATATTCGTTACATCTGGCTGTGGTCTTCGGCTGACACAGACTTCTCATCAGCTGAATCAAGGACAAAAGTCAGTGCCATTCTGGTCGCTTTTTATACACAAATCTCTGTATTTCTCACTTAATATATGTTTATCTACACGTGATGCAAGTGTTTTGTACGTTTTGAAAGTAAAAATCTATTTCGTTTTTACCTCATTTCGGCGATTTTCGCTTTTAAGTGGGACGGAGCGTTCCTTATTTTCCATTAAGTTTTCAAGTGACTATCCAAATTATACTGAACCATATTTATTATAGGACATAAAAGATAATTGGCAGAGTCAAAAGTGTAAGTAAAAATGGAATATTCACTGTCAATTTTTTCTTCAGTTATTTGCACACTTACACATACACAAATCAGCTGCTTTTTATCTTGTTTTGCTCTTTGATTCTGAGACTAACACTCAATTATTTTATAGTGTAAGCCAAGAAAGGCTCATAAGCTCTGGTATTGTCCCAGCAAACACGACGCGCCTTTGTTGATAATACAGTTTTTGTGATTGGTCTTGGAGTTTTACCTTTGATGTCGAAATAGTTAATTATTATGCGAAGTGCCATACGAGGGGTGATTGATAAGTTTTCGGCATAACGTACAAATTTTGAAACACACAGTTGATATTATGTGCATGTGTAGATCAGATTAATGTGAGATTAAGAAACAAGTTTCAAGAAATTAACTGCAACAAATTTTTTTTACAGGCTACTGACGTGATAAGGGGTGGCAGAAATTGAGAAAATGGATAAAATTTCTCATCGAGAAGTCATTCGCTACCTCTGCATCAAGAGCTTATCATAGAAGGAGATTCATGAGGATATGGTAGAGATTCTAGGGGAGAGTGAAGAAATGGGCAGCTCAATTCAAACATGGAAGGGAGAGTCTGAAAGGTGATCCCCATCCAGGAAGACCAAGAACGGTAACCACCGATGAAACCACCGGCAGAATCCATGACATGAGGATTGACGTTGGGCATCTCCTTGGAACGTGTTCATGTCATTATTCACAATGATCTTCAAATGACAAAGGTCTCTGCTCGATGGGTCCCGAAACTTTTTTTTTGAGCTGATCACAAGCGACAAGAGACAATTTTGACCATTTTTCTACACATCCTGAAAAGTTTCTTCAGCAATTTGTGACTATGGATGAGACTTAGGTTCATCATTTTCAACCAGAAACCAAAGAACAGTCAAAACAGTGGAAAGATCATGGATCCCCACCTCCAAAGAAAGCAAGGGTGATTCTGTCTGCAGGCAAAGTGATAGCTTCCATCTTTTGGGATTCAGAAGGTGTGCTATTGGTAGACTATCTTCAAAAAGGCAGAATTGCCACCGGGGCCTATTACGCTAATCTTGTGAAGCAACTGCAGGTCAAACTTAAGGAAAAGCGTCGAGGGAAATTGACGAGAGGAGTCATCTTTCAGCAAGACAATGCTCCAGTTCACAAGTCGGTGGTGGCAATGGCTGCCATTCATGAATGCGGCTTCCAGCTTCTTGAACATCCTCCTTATTCCCCAGATTTTGCCACGTCGGACTATTACCTGTTTACCAAACTCAAAAAGGAGCTGAGTTGTCACAAATTTGCTTCAGATGATGACGTCATTCATGCTGTAGACCACTTTATACTGGCACAAGATGCTGACTTTTACAAAGAAGGGACCCGTATGCTCCAGGATCGCTAGAATAAGTGCATAAACTTGCAAGGGGACTCTGTTGAGAAATAACCCCAAAAAATGTTGTCCACAAATAATCCATTGTATCTTATGCCGAGAACTTAACAATAACCCCGTATCTACTGGATTTTAAAAACGCTGTTGTGTGTATTTTCAGTGTCACTCTGTGGAGCCTTTATGTATTTTGATATTTGCTGTAGATTTCTTTACACATTTACTTAACATGATTTCTATGCCAGTAAATAATTGTGGCCTCACTCGTATTTGTTTTATCTGCTTTGCAAGAAGTTTTGGTTATTTTTTAGTATTAAATGTAAATCGTTTCACCTGTGTATACAAATGAAATTATTAATTTTATGATTGTTTTGTTTTGTTTTTCTTTTTGGACGAATTTATTCATATTTTATAACCAATAACCTTACAAATCATTCTCTACCGTGGCTCATGTATATGGCTTTCTTTAAAACAAATTCCCAAAGAAATTAATTCATATATTTGGTTCCTTCCTTGGTTTAAGGCTCAGATATTACACATCTGTGTTATATAAATACATCATAGGGACCAATGATTCATTTCTGGCAAAGAAATGTGGCGACTGTATTTATTATAAAAATATTTTTAATAATGTGGTCTTGATATTGTGTGTGATGTTGAAAGAATATAAGAATTTTAAAAAATGTTTTAACACTTTTTGTATGGATGTAGATTGAATTCAAAATTTATTAACAAATGATCTGCCGTTAGTTTGTGTTAATTTTTATTCCTAGTTGATCAAATATAAACATACAGCAGCCAGTAATGTATCAAGAAACAAAAACCATCATCCATAAAAGACTAAACACCAGCTGCAAAACAGAAATGGAAATAGAACCAAAACAAGACTCCACTCATCAGTTACAGAGATATCAGCAGACCAGAATCTTTCGACTAAGAACAGGACACTGCAGACTTTTAAGCCACCTCTATCGTCTGAAAACATGACCACAAATGAGTGTCCCTCCAGAACACAGCCTGAAAACCTGTTCATCCTACTTTACCCTCCGAGCACAGATCTGGCCCGAGGGAGAGGAACTGAGAGAAAATCTGTGGGGCTCACACTCAGGCCTAGAGAAGATGGCAGACTTCATCAAGGTGATAGGGCTGCAGATTTAGCATGACCAAACTTCCTCGAACGTTGAAGAAGAAGAATACAACTGCTTTAATGTGCATGCGTGTGTGTTCACGTGCGTGCGTGTGTGTGTGTGTTGTGCCAGTGACTACAAAATAGGAAACACACAGTCCCTGTGACTAGTCAAAAAAAGTGCCTATATTAAGCTGAGGTGGTGACTGCGTTGACAAACATGTGGGTATCAGTGGAGTACAGACAAACATGTGGGTATCAGTGGAGTATAGACAAACATGTGGGTATCAGTGGAGTATAGACAAACATGTGGGTATCAGTGGAGTATAGACAAACATGTGGGTATCAGTGGAGTATAGACAAACATGTGTGTATCAGTGGAGTATAGACAAACATGTGTGTATCTGTGGAGTATAGACAAACATGTGGGTATCAGTGGAGTATAGACAAACATGTGTGTATCAGTGGAGTATAGACAAACATGTGTGTATCAGTGGAGTATAGACAAACATGTGTGTATCAGTGGAGTATAGACAAACATGTGTGTATCAGTGGAGTATAGACAAACATGTGTGTATCAGTGGAGTATAGACAAACATGTGTGTATCAGTGGAGTATAGACAAACATGTGTGTATCTGTGGAGTATAGACAAAGATGTGTGTATCAGTGGAGTATAGACAAACATGTGTGTATCTGTGGAGTATAGACAGACATGTGAGTATCAGTGGAGTATAGACAAATATGTGGGTATCAGTGGAGTATAGACAAAGATGTGAGTATCAGTGGAGTATAGACAGAAAATCTAATGTGTTTTCTTCACTCGCAGCTGACTAGCAGAGCCGCACTGCAGTGATGACAGGGAAAATGATGTATGAGAAATACTGAAAGCCGAACCTGGCCTCCAACCGCAGAAGCTGGATTCCAGTTGGATAGGATATGGAAATCCAAGAAATAACAGTATTACGACTAAACTAGCGCCAGATTTCTGTAAAGATTACTGCAGAAATGTACCTTCCAAGCGACATGCACGCACGTCTGCAGACACACTCACGCAAGAAAAGAAAATGTTAAGCACATGCAGCAGATTCCAGTGCTAATATTTTGTAAAATGTTTCCGGAAAAAGAGAAACCAGACACAGCAGCCATAGATGTTCATTCTGGACTTTTAACTGACCAGTAATTATAATTAGCTAATACCTTAGTTTACTCCAGTGCACATTATCATTCAGACCTCCACGGAGTGAATATAATCTCAGAATAACAAAACAGTGAGTCCTAACAAAATCATCATTTCACATGTTTTAGCAAAATTTCACGTTGGATGTCGAATCTCCCATGTTACAATTTCCATACAATTCACATGAAATATTTCTTGTTCAGGAAGTGTCAGACATGCACAGCCAGGTTTTTGTTCAGATTTGAGCATGCGCAAAGAGGAGCATGAGTTTTGATCAACTGTTACTTAGTAATTCTGCAACAACTTGTACAAAAATAAAGTGAATCGAGTACCAGTCCATACTTATGTTCTCGTGATAACAAACGAAAATACTGAATTAATAATTCATTGCTTTAAATGAAATAGTGAACCCATCAACCATGTTACAAAATGCTTTGATACTTGCGGTCTTCTGATTGTCTTGCTTGACGATGTATGTGAAGGTGAACAGCAAAACTGTGAGACGGAAACTATTTGTTGCTGCATGACATTTCCTTTTGGGTATTCACTCACGTCGTCTTTAGAACGAAAAGGAGATGACCGTAAGTTAGTTGTAAGAAAAGCTTCTGTTCTAGCTCTCCCTTATAGTAACCATCGAAGGGTAACTTTCTGATGTCTGTTATATATTGATTTTAAGACTATCTTACAACTGTCACAGCCCCAGTCTCCACCATAACGTGGACAGTACCAATCTTGCATTTGCCATATCCTCTGTCTCCGTCTTGACTTGGACAGTACCAATCTTGCATTTGTCACAGCCTCTGTCTCCTTCTTGACTTGGACAGTACCAATCTTGCATTTGTCACAGCCTCTGTCTCCACCATAACGTGGACAGTACCAATCTTGGATTTGTCACAGCCTCTGTCTCCACCATAACGTGGACAGTACCAATCTTGGATTTGTCACAGCCTCTGTCTCCACCATAACGTGGACAGTACCAATCTTGGATTTGTCACAGCCTCTGTCTCCTTCTTGACTTGGACAGTACCAATCTTGCATTTGTCACAGCCTCTGTCTCCACCATAACGTGGACAGTACAAATCTTGGATTTGTCACAGCCTCTGTCTCCACCATAACGTGGACAGTACCAATCTTGGATTTGGCACAGCCTCTGTCTCCACCATGACGTGGACAGTACCAATCTTACATTTGTCACAGCTTCTGTCTCCACCATAACTTGGACAGTACCAATCTTGCATTTGTCACATCCTCTGTCTCCACCATGACCTGGACAGTACCAATCTTTCATTTGTCACAGCCTCTGTCTCCGTCTTGACTTGGACAATACACCCATATTAAGGCCCCCTAAACAGATACCTGTTCAAGTATCTCCATCTTTTCCTTACGGAGCACACATACAGATTTTTGCAAATAGGAAACAACCAGGCCTCCCCATGGTAAAGTACTGTGATAAAGTGTTGCATGGTTAGACCTTGAAAAAATCCAAGACAATGCACTTTTAAACGTGAGAGAAAGGAAAACGACAAGAGAATTGTCTGAGATTCGAACCACGAACTCCGGCAGGACTAGCAACCGTCTAGCCACAAAAATACAACGCACTAATAAACTTTGCGATGTTGCACCCCTAGGTACACTTAAAACTCTTCGGCGAACTAAGCGACTGCTTCATTAAACCGCCCGTATTTCCATTATCATACTGGATATAGCAGTAGTGGAAAAAAATGCTAACTTTATTATTCTTTTTGCCATTTTGGAATACAACAAAACTCCAAGACCCATAATCCCTCTGTGCAGTTAAACAGAAATAACAGCGTCATCAAGGGGAGCAAACCAAAGCTGCCGAGATTTTTGTCTTGCCCCTTAACGTTTCTTGTGGTAATACAGTTTGGATAACTAACTTCGAATCGATATTTTACCTTGCTGAAGTTTACAAACTGCTGATGCCCTTAGGCTGCGCTCTCGCTTTTTCTCAAATAAACGTATCGATCTTTAGCATTCTGTTAGTATCGGAGTGTCTGAGGGGCCGGGGGGAGAGGGGGAGGGGAGGATAGTTTACAGTGAAGCAGGATTCTTGGCAGTATCCCACCTCCTACCCTTTAGGTCAAACTGAAGGAGTGCTGCAGCTTGGAACAGCATAAAGACATAGGATAGGATTTTGCTTGCCTCTATTTCAGAGATGTTGGTGACTGAAATATCTGCAATAGCTTATCTGTGTGTTCTGTATAGAAATAAAGAATAAAATACAAGGCTGATCTCTATAGACAGATAATGCTATCATTGCTATCAAAATGGCTGAGGTATTTGAAATAGTTCAATGGTGTTATGTTGATATACATCGTGTAGGTTCTTTTTTAACCACTATTTTTATTAATTAACTAAAGAATATCCAATTTCCACTCCACACCGAGTAAACCATGAAATATATTAGGACGTCACTTGTACAGAGCAGTGCCTGTCATATCTTCTGATCTGTTGTAGACTTTGATGAACAGTACGTTTTTGTATATCTTTACCACGTGCTTTCAAGCTAGCATTGTTACATTTGTCTGTCTAGTTGCAGATTATACAAATATTTCATTAGATCTACTGGCTCTACTGTTTAATTAGAATGGAAGAATGTTCCCAAAATTTCAGTATAACAGAATTCTTAAAATAATTTAGAATGAAAAACTTTCTATGAAATTATACTTAAGTTTACATAGTGTTATGAACTGCTACTCGGATTAACATCACATTTTAAACAGAGGCTAATGTTTCTGCTATTTGTCCACTGCTTATTACAGTTCTGTTTCTAAAGTGTTCAGAACAGGCTACTCTGAACACTTTGTTTTAATCGAGCTTCAGTATCCAAGTAAAATTCCAAGCAATTATTAGAATCCTAATTTATTTAACAGAGCATACTTTATATGACTGTATATCAGCATCCTACAAAGACTGTAACTAAAAAATAAAGCCATCTATTTTTTGCTATGTCCTAGTACGCCAAGTATGATTTTTTTTTCTTGTTTAAAACTTGACATTTTTTTTCTAGTGAAACTGTCTTCAAACCTTTGATATATGATCTGCTTAAAATGTGTAAATTTAGACAAAAGTGTAACTTGCTTGGCTTCTTTCCAGTTTTGATACGTCCGCTTAAAACCTCATACAAGATTATCTTACAAGCTCTACTCATTGCCTGACTGTCAGACTGGGTCAGTATTTCTGCAATATGCAGCTGCCATAGACGTCTTTTCATCTTTTCATTTATATTGTATCCCAGTTAGAGCCAGTGGTCTGTCATTAGACCACCTAGATAAATATGAAAAAGCATGCAGACATTGGATGCAGACACTAGATGAAAGCAGACACTCAGATGAAAGCAGACACTAGATGAATACAGACATTAAATGGGCGCAGACACTTGATGAGTGAATAATTAACCTTTAAGGGGGATAGTTCTATACATTATGCCTTGCCCACAGCACAAAATACCTAACACCGGGCCCACATTTAATGGTGCATATAAGTTGGGTTTTATCTTTGAACTGCCATTGACAAGTAACCTGGCTTTATTTGATTACATTTTGTAGATTTTTTACAAAAAAGAATTTAACTTTAATAATGACTTTTCATGGAGTCAACATTCCCTATCCAACCACAATTTCTCAGAAATTTCGACGCAGATCTAAATGAAGTACAAAGGGCATTCTTGAAAAGCCACCATGCATAAAGCATTTGTATTTGCTCTTCAGTTTTAGCACAACACAAAGAAAATAAAATACAAGCTGCATTGGTACTGTGACTGATCTAGTGATTACATCTACTACTAAGAACCTGGCATGCTTATGTTCTAAAATTTCTTAGGAGCATGTTGCCACTTTCCGTTCCTATACTCAGCTGCAAATCCTGGCTAGTTCGGCAGGATAGGACATAGTGTGCGGATGTGACGGACTCTCCAAAGATGCATCGCAGTGTTTGTTGCGTCATTGAATGGGTTCAGGTCTTGGGGGGAATCCAGTGTTACCAGGCTGACGTGGATATATTCCACAGGGCATGCGGGAGTGAATGAATGAATGAATGAACGAATTATCTTTATTTTTAAAGTGTAAAGAACTGGGCATGCAGGCCAGGCTTACATTCGCCCTTCATCACTCCATCGTTCATTCTTCCCCCACACTTGATTTAATACAAGTATACAAATTACATGAGGAAAAGACATATCAAAAGAGTGCAAAATTAAAATATTACATTCACAGTATAAGCGAATAAGTAATTAACTTAACAAAATGGAGCAAGCACACAGGCACGCACACACGCAGGCATATACATAAACATATGAGAGGCAGTGAGGCAACCAATCATGTAGCCCGTAACGCTATTGCAACACGTATGAGTCCTACGGACAGGACACGCGTATACTGACGTCAGTGGCCGAGGAACTGGGACAGGAAGAGGAAAGGGTATGTCCACACGGTATGAAGGATGGGGTGTGATGAGGAAGGGGGAAGAGCCTGATGGCTGGCTGGCAAAATATGTGGTTGCCAGGACCAACAGCTGGCTGGCAGAATAAGTGATTGCCAGGACCAACAGCTGGCTGATGCAGTTAGTGTTCATACTCTTCGGTGGCCACTGAAACAGAGAACAGAGCATGTACGGGTGTGCCCCTAGTGCAAAGATACTAATTCCTAGATTCAAGATCCAAGGCTCAACTGCTGTCTGCAGCTCTTGCTCTGACTCTAGGATATTTCTACACGTATACTACTCACTAACATTCTAATATCTGTTCTCTTCCATGTCTCTCTAACGAATCCCTTCTCTGCTTGAAATCCTCCTTACAACTGTCCATCTCTCTAACGAATGTCTTCCTATTCACCTGTTTTTTAACATTGTTTTGTTAAGAACTGTCCCTGATCACTGATTCTATCTAGCTCTTGTCTCTAACATCTGCAGTCTCTGGAAATTGTCTCTAACATCTGCAGTCTCTGGAAATTGTCTCTAACATCTGCAGTCTCTGGAAATTGTCTCTAACATCTGCAGTCTCTGGAAATTGTCTCTAACATCTGCAGTCTCTGGAAATTGTCTCTAACATCTGCAGTCTCTGGAAATTGTCTCTAACATCTGCAGTCTCTGGAAATTGTCTCTAACATCTGCAGTCTCTGGAAATTGTCTCAGCTGTATTTCCCACATATTCTCAAAGTAGTCCTCTGGAAACTCACGGTCAGGAAGATGTTTTTTCGTTTTTTCTGTTCTAAAGTTAAAACTCTTTAGATTTAAGACTATCTACTTCATGTTTCATCTTACAAGTCAACCAGTCCAAGATTGTATTTTATGTGAAAAATCCATTGTCTTGGTGTGTCCGTCCTAACATACTGTCGCGTGTCACTTCAAAGATTTATATATGACGGCATCTTCACCGATATGTGATTCTTGCTCACATGCAAACGACGTGGGTCAGTTTTTCCTCCACTGATCACCAATAACTAACAATTTTAGGTCAATTTTGCCTCCACTGATCACCAATAGCTAACAATTTTAGGTCAATTTTGCCTCCACTGATCACCAATAGCTAACAATTTTAGGTCAATTTTGCCTCCACTGATCACTAGTCGCTAACAATTTTAGGTCAATTGTGTCTCCACTGGGCACCAGTCGCTAAAAATTTTCAAACTATTTCTTTTTAATTCTTACAAAAAAATGTAATAAGTCAGCTTAATTACAATAGCGACTATGCTATACCTGCTTCAAACAGCATTTGACATTTCTCGTATCAGTTTTCTTTCCACAACATCTAACTTGCTTTGTCGACTATTACTCGAATGTAGTTGTACAATACAGTTAGTTTACTGTTTCAAACAGGTATCCTATTCAAGAAGTAAAAATTGTGAGTCTGCAATGTTTTTAAAACCTACAACAGTTTCTTTAATAAAGACTATATTTATATGGATCACTAAGGAATTCTTAATACTGTCGTAAGGTCATATATCCTGATCTTTGTCAAGTCTATATTGTTGAGTTACTTTTTTTAAAATATGAATATTTGTATCTGCTTCAGTAGCGGCACGAGTTTGCTGTAGTTATCTGTCAGTCTTGTTGGGCACATCATCTGACATTTTGTCTAGTTCTTCTGTTTGCTTGAGTTTGTTGCCGTTACAGGTTTTTTTTTTAAAGTATACCCTGGTAGGTATTGTTTCCTGTGCAGCACTGAGTGCCTCGAGCCAACTTCCAATGAACTATTTTAGTTTCGTCACTTGTGATTCTGTCTTATGGATCGAAATGTTCTCCACTTCTGCCTTTCCCATTTATTCAGGTCGCTATAGTTACGTTCACTAAAGTTGTCAGAGACAAATGGTTTATACATGTCTATCACCGGAGCTCCTTTCAAATGAGCCTTATTTTTTATGAGCGATATCTGAGACCTTATCTGTTTGTTTGCAGAAGAGCGTTTGAAACACGGTTCTGTATTTACTACTCATGTGATAGTAAATAAAAATATTTGCTGATGAATTTATGGACTCGAAAACAACGCTAAACCCACCGAATACCCTCAACAAATTCCGGTATTTTCCAACCACGGAAAGGTCTGGCTCTAAAGACATAGCGATGAAAAGAATACCAAGAGGGGTGAAACAAGCAACGAAAGTTGTAGAAATCATCACAACCATTCTGGCTACTTTCTGGTTGCGGCTTGATACGTTGTCAGTTTGTGACGCTGACGTAGATTCTTTGCGCCATTTTGCTTTGTTATGTAGCTTTACTACCAGTGTTATCGTACAGACAATGATAACCAGAAACGCGGAAAATGGGGTAAAAATACTTATAACTGCGTAAACTACTTTCTCAACGTTCTCCCGATCTGCAGTGTAGATAGTGCCCAAGAGAGTCTTGTTTCTGTGCGAGAAGAACTTCATGCCCGGTATGTTGACCACGTAGACTGGAGCTAAACTGGACAAAAGGACGACGAAGATGAAACCAATGATGACAGATGCTCTTCTTGGTGTGACGATACCTTTTACCTGAATAACATTTAAAATTAAATATATACATATATATGAGAGCAAAGATGATTGTGACATAGCGTTTGTATATTTTTACAGGTCAGCGAGCGCAGGTGGCTAAGATACCGTCTCATATTTGTGGCCCGGATGTAACAAGCCGGTGTATTCCTTCAGTATCTTAAACAAGGCATGTTCCCGGAGATCCCAGCAGTGGAGGACAACATATTTTATTTGGTCTATTCAAGGTCCTGAAGCAAGCTACTGTATTTCAGTCCCCATCTGACTATGCTGCAACTTCAGCAAGATCTGGTCTACAAAAAGCAGCTTTCAGTAACACCAGAAAGTAGAAACACACAAGTCGATGTGAATTACTTCAAGGTTTGTGGATAATGTTTCTCTCTCAAACGTTAAAAACAGAGAAGGAAGATGAGGGAATGTCTAACTCCAACCTGGACAGAATAGTTTGGCCTGACACAAGCAGGAACGTAGGAGTGAAATACCTGAGATAGAACAATTATAAAATTATGAACCACCCATAACAAAAATAAAGCTGTACTCGAACTAATCTTGACTTCTGTTTGATTTTATTGTTTTGTCTGGTACCTTTTCTCGTGTATGTGAGAGATAATAGAAGTGATGATTGCAGTAAAACTGGTTCTAGTAATGAAAGCATACTGAAGTGTATGATTCAGAGGAGACCCCCCCCCCCAAAAAAAAAAAAGCAAGGAGTTAACATTTTCATCTAATTTTTCATGTTTTTTATCTGCTATGTTGTATTTGTATGTGATCATTGAAAAAGGCTTTTGCCGATATATTAGATTGTTGCATATTTTTCATTTGTATGTGTTCATCTTTCTTTCTGCCATTCTTGTTTCTGCTCTGAACCATACGCCTCGATCTACATTTATTCGCATGTAAATTCTTGGACCCAAGTGCATATGTGTGCAACTATGACTTTGAACACAACAAGTTCATAAGAACTCGTGTTACAACATGGATTGTTTAAAGATAAAATACCCGTTTCAGTGTCATTAAGGGATATTGAGGATACGGTGTTAGACTCTGGGACCTTCGACACATGAAAGTCTGATGAGGTCAGTATCATGTCTGGCCGCATCTATCTTCCCAGGTTTCTCTGGTACCCATTTTTAGAGGCTATGGATTGTTTAGCAGTGAAAATATTTCTTCTTCTTCCTTAGTTTTTCTCTCTATTTTCCGTGATTCAAGCTACTGGACAATATAATAGACGAGTATGTGTGTGTATGTGTGTAAGAGATATAAAACTTGTAAACACAGTTTTCAAACCTTCAGAGGCAGCGTTATACACAGACATCGCTCCAGCGTGATGAAGGCAGTGATCCAGCAGGTTATTCGTGAAAAAATGACGTGCGGCCAGCAGCTTGCCAGGGACTGTAACTCGCTGGGGTCGAAGGGCAAATCTGCAGAGGTCACGGCCGGGGTATAACAGATGTTTGTGAACATGAGAGTAGTGAGACAGCCCATGTCAGAGACAGAGAGTGAGAGTGTGAGAGACAGAGAGTGAGAGTGTGAGAGACAGAGAGTGAGAGTGTGAGAGAGAGTGAGAGTGTGAGAGACAGAGTGTGAGAGTGTGAGAATGAGACAGAGTGAGAGTGTGAGAGAGAGTGAGAGTGTGAGAGAGAGTGAGAGTGTGAGAGACAGTGAGTGAGAGTGTGTGAGAGAGTGATTGATTGATTGATCTTTATTTCAAAAAGGGTTAAGAATTGGGCACGCAGGCCCGTCTGACATTCTACCCTTTATCAAACATCTTTCACTCTGTTCCAGACATTCTACAAATATGCTGTTCATATAACAAACATAACTAACATTGAAACTGAGAGACATAAAATAAAATATAACATTTACGTTTCGCTCTTAACCATTCACTCAGTACAGAATGAGAGTGTGTGTAAGAGAGAGAGAGAGTGAGTGAGAGAGAGAGTGAGAGAGAGAGTATGTGAGAGAGAGTGACAGAGTGACAGAGAGTGAGAGAGTGAGAATGAGTCGCAAAACGAAGGGACGTAAGCATTGAAAAATAAATGAAATAAACGCATGTTTTGAATAGTTACGTCCCTTGTCTTGCGGTTGATTTTATCTCCCCTTCGTATTTAAACGCTGTGCTGTACTTTTTTCTTATTTTGCACATATATATATATATATTTATATATATATATATATTGTATATATGAATTTGTATGTATAAATATGCGTGTGTATGTGTGTCAGATCAGACAGTGCCATCCCGATAATTTCTCTCCATCTCGCTCGATCCTCCGTGTCTCCATTCAAGGCGATTGCTGTTTTCCTGTCAAACCACGTAGTCAGGCCATCCGGGTAGATCTTCTCTGCCATTCTTGTCTTCTGCCATTTATCAATTTTTCGAATTCTTGATGTGTCCGACAAACTTTGATTGTCTTTTTCTTATTTTACGGCTCTGGTCTGAGATGTTCATTTCTTGCTGTAATATTTATTCACTTGTCCTTCTGGCTGTCCACATATATATCTTGTATTTAAAAAAAACATTTTCTCTATTACAGAGACCAGAGACCATTGCATATTTTTACTGAATAATTTTTCTTTAATATTGTGTTTTTTGTGTGGACGACTGTATCATATTAATGGTGTTCTTTGTGTGGACGACTGTATCATATAAATGGTGTTCTTTGTGTGGCCGAATGTATCATATTAATGGTGTTCTTTGTGTGGACGACTGTATCATATTAATGGTGTTTTTTGTGTGGACGACTGTATCATATTAATGGTGTTCTTTGTGTGGACAACTGTTTTATATTGATGGTGTTAATGGTTATTCTGCAATAGTTTTAACCAGGGCCACCTAGAGAAAGTTCTGTAAGGTGATTCAAAAACTATTCCCTCTCCCGCCGCCCCCCCCCCCCCCATCTTATTTATTAGATATTCTCCTCAAGAACAAGCCCCTTTTGAAGCCTCGCTGCCCTCTCTTTCCTCCCCCTTTTAAAAACAGAGAAAGCCATCGGGCCCTTGATCCACTTACCACTTGTTCTGGACCCAATTCTTCTCATGGGGCCTGGTCTAAATGCACAATAACAAGCAACGGACATATTGTATGATAATAACGTAATTTCTAAACTTTACCTAAAAGACTAACGTTGACCGGATCATTGAATCCTTGCTTGACGAAACAGATAATGTTGACGATGTTAGTGCCAGTTCCGAAAATATCGATCGTCTGACATAAAACAGGAAACAGTATCCACTGTAGGATCAGCGCCATGTTGTCGTCAAGGACTAGTGCACCTTCACCTGAACCGGACTGAATATCCAGGTCAGCGGCCGCAGCAGTTGACAGGTTTGTTGTATCTGTCAACACTGCTGTCAACATAGTTGACATGTTCGTTCCACGAGATATAAACTTCAGGAAACTTGTTTTAAGAAGTTAACAGCGATTTAGCCATTGAAACAAACAAAAGAGTTATAATATTTGATTACAATAATATGTTTTTGTGCCAGTTCCAGTTCCGTTAACATTAAAATATAGTAAAGGTAACAGAACTAACATGTTTATAGTAACTTGTAACAATAAAGAAAGCAATGTCAATGGTTACATCCCATGTAGGGAAAACAGGTCTCATCATTTTCTGGAGATAATGCACTATGGCGTGGAACCTCTTCATATTTCAGCGTGTATCTTATTTCACCAGCCTGCATCTAATTTCAGACGGGAAAAAATTTCACCGCAACTAATCTATCATTTCCACAGTCAGCATGTACTCACATAGTTGCTTTGTTGAAGATCTGCATCAAACAATATAAGAAGACAAAAAACAACAATAGTTTGGTCAGAGCAGGTATGATCACACTGAGCAATTATATGGTTATAATGGCAAAACCATTTTAAAAACAGCATACGATAAAATGGGACTTGAGGCAATTCTAACAAGATAAAAATTATCCAGTCTTATTCTTATGTGTAAAGCACGTTAAAAAGTATGTGCAATTATTTTTATTAAACGGAACAAACATTACTAGACAGTATGGTCATAAACACTCCAGCAATCAAAGAGAAGATTTTCTTCGCGAAAAACTGACTTGGCAGGCCGACAAATTAATGAATAAGACAGAAAAGATGAACAGACCGACGGATGTATGGATGAATAAGACAGATTAATGGATGAATCAAAGCAAGTAAGACAGATCACACTGACAGATTCACGTCGGTGATATCCCACGAGCAACTTCTAGCACACGCAGCGAACTTCAAATAAGACATTCAGGGAAACATGGAGCTGCAGTTTAGCAAAACAACTGAACAGGAGATGCTATAGGCAGCAGGCCGTGTGAATGAAACGAGAAAAACGGAAATACTCATTTATGACAGCTGGGGGCAAGAAATCGTGCTCATGATTAGAGCAGTCTGGTTCCATAATGGTATCCTGCAGCATTGTTGATTGAGAGCTGGAGAGAATCTTCAAGCTGGACAGGCAGTTCCGGTATATGACTACGGACAATTATCAACGCTTAAATTTGTAACTACTGTCAACTTAATAGATGAATTTAATAGGTGAACCATTAATAAGACCCTCTTACGTGAGCGATTAGATCATTTCAAGTGTTCTGCTGGTTAAGTGGGCTGTCACAAGGAACATAAAACTCCGCTTGTTACTTTACATGACAAGGCACGCATCGATAGCAATTAGTGCCACGCTTATATTATTAAATGAAGTTGTTCCGTGAATCTCGTGACTTGCTGGCTGTCAGTACTGCACTGGTACCAGCCAGCAACGAACATTTAATTAGTGACATTGTAAACCTTTCTTTTAGTCTTTAATAACGTTCTCCTGTTAGCGACAAGTCCTGAAATTACTGTGTCACTTCTAACAATGCCAATTGAAACTTTTCGACACTATTTTTTTTAAAAGAAATCCAAAGAAGTTTGAAAATCAGTTCGTTCTAGTGCAAAACTGCTGATTTATTTCATTTCTTTCCTTCATTTTCCGTTTTTATTGAATTCATCATGAGTATAATTAAAGAGATACATAAAACAACGTGGATATCTCCAGATGATAGAACTAGAAACTAGATAGATCATTTTTGTATTAGAAAGCAATACAGAACATCTCTCATAGATGTAAGGGCTTATAGAGGTGCAGATGTCAACAGTGATCACAACCTGAGCATAGGGAAAATAAAACTAAAATTGAAAAGCCAACACAAGAAATCAGTACACAAAAAGAAAAACAGCCACAGCCTACAAGAAGAAAATACTAACACTAATTTCAATCAGGAACTTGCCAATCATTCCAAAACAACCAGCGAAGTTGAGGAGATAGGTATAGATGAATTATGGAATTTTTACAGCACAGCCATAATCACAGCAGCAAAAGCAAGCGCTGGACTGAAAAAAAAACAAATAGAAAAGCATGGATATCAGATAAAACATGGAGCTATATAAATGAAAGACGAGCAGTCAAATTAGACATGTTGAATACAAAAACAGATCTTGGAAAAGATCTGGCGAAAGCAACATACAAAGAAATAGACAAGAAAATAAAAAGTTCAGCTAGAAGGGATAAAATAGAATACATAGACAATATGACGAAAGAGGCAGAAAAAGCAACAAAAACAGGAGACAGCAAAACTTTATATAACATACAAAAGAGGCTAACAGGTACTATTACATCTAAAGAAAGACCAATCCTTAGCAAAACTAGAACCCTATTAATATCAAATAAAGATCAAAAGCAAAGATGGGCTGAACACTTCCAAGAAATACTTAATCGACCACACCGAAAAGAATTGTTAAACCTTGAAACTGACTTACCAGCCCCACAACTAAATGTCAACCTAGATGAAATTAAATTGCATGAAACTGAAACAGCAGTGAATTTAATGGCTAACAACAAAGCTGCAGGTGAAGATGAAATAAAACCCGAAATGCTAAAAGCTATCAATAGTGACAACATGAGACAACTACAGAGAATGTTTAACAAGATTTGGAAAGAAGAAAAGGTCCCTTCTAATTGGAAAAAAGGAATCATTGTTAAAATACCAAAAAAAGGCAACCTTAGTGACTGTAACAACTGGAGAGGAGTAACCTTAATATGAGCTGTGTCAAAAGTATTTTGCAAGGTCATTTTGAATAGACTTAAAGATACAGTGGATACTGCAATGAGAGAAGAACAAGCAGGATTTCGAAAAGGGAGAAGCTGTCTCAACCAGATCTTTACTCTCAGAATAATACTTGAAGAACATATTGAAAAGCAGAAACTATTAATACTGAACTTTATAGATTTTAAAAAGGCATTTGATAGCATAAACAGAGATTCATTATGGAGAATTTTATGTCTATATGGAATACTATCTAAAATTGTCAACATCATTAAGGACTTACACAATGGATATGTTTGTGCATTCAAGACAGAAGAAGGGATGAGTGAATGGTTCCAGATTGAAACAGGTGTGAAACAAGGATGCATACTGTCTCCTTTACTTTTTGGGATTACGATAGACTTCATAATGAAAAATAGCTGCACAGGTAACACAGGTATTGACTGGGTACATGGGACCAAAATAGAAGATATTGATTTTGCTGATGACATAACTCTTATCAGTAATAATGTGAATTCCATGCAAGAAAAAACAGATAGCCTGTATTCAATGGCTAGCAAAATACGACTTGAAATTAACAAGGACAAAACAAAAATAATGAAAAGTCCCCTCAATCAAAATGGAAAAATACACATAGAAGGAACAGATATTGAAGAGGTCAATCAATTTGCATACCTTGGCAGCTACACAGACCAGGATGGTGACACTAGAAAGGAAATTAGGATCAGAATTTCAAAAGCAATATCGATCTTCAAGAATCATGAGAATATATGGAATTCAAAAGTTATAAGCACAAAAACAAAGTTAAGACTATTCAATTCAAATGTAATATCCATCCTCATTTATGCGTGCGAAAGCTGGAAAACAACTAAAGAAATAGACAAGAAATTAGACTCTTTTGAAAACAAATGCCTAAGGAAAATACTCAGCATCAAGTGGAACGAATTCAAGAACAATGCAGAGATAAGACTGAACAACAACCAGTCTCATGGGTGATCAGGAAAAGGAAATGGACATAAGCTGGTCACTTGATGAGAAGAAATGATCAGAGAATCCCAAAACAAGCTATCAAGTGGAAGACAACAGGCCGAAGAAAAAGAGGCAGACCGCGAGAAACTCTGAAGAGGACATTGTTAAGAGAGGCCAAATGAACAGGCATAAAATCCTGTGATGAGGTTGAAAGACTCGCCGAAGACAGGAAAAATTGGCGAACTACTTTGCGACCCCTATGTGACTTTTAACGGCACGGGAAATATATAAGATATAAGATAATTAAAAATATTTACTTACTGGCGGACGGGTAACACACATTATAAGAAAAAAAAGCTAAAGGCCCAAAGAGACAGATAAACAGAACTACTTAATGAGGCAACATTTGGAGAGAAATACCTGGTAGGGACACGAGACTCTATTGTCGGGAAGGAAAATTACTAAAATCAAAGAGACGATGATGGTTATAAAAAGAGATGATTTTGGTCTTTACGGTAAAAAAATGGCGACGACGATATTTACCTTTTAAGTATAAACACCCACAGGATATATGTTACAAAAACGTAGTCCTGTGACACCACAGTGGTGACATGCAATGTTAGTGTCCATTGTTTCCTTCACCTGTTGGCACACAACAAACAGATGCGGTCAGAGTCACGCTTGGTTGCCTCTTATTTTCCTCAGCTCCAGAAAGAGCCGGGCAACCATTATACAACTTAATGACTGGGGCGTCTTCTTCCAGAGTGAGAGAGAGAGAGAGAGAGAGAGAGAGAGAGAGAGAATGAATGAATGAATGAATGAAAAATCTTTATTTTTAAAGGGTAAAGAATTGGGCACGCAGGCCCGTCTTACATTCTGCCCTTCATCACTCCATCTTTCATTCTTCCCACACACTTGATTTAGTACAAAAATACAAATTAAATTAGGAAAAAAACACATCAAAAGAGTGTAAGATTTAACTACTACATTCAAAGTAAAAGAGAAGAAGTAATTAACCTAATAAAATAGCACTCACGCACACATACACACGCAGACGTATATAAATAAAAATACATTGTAAATACAGATCTTCTAAGATATGTTTTTTTAAACAAACATTAAAATAATTTCTAACAACATCTAACGAGTTACTTTTCTAACTATGTCATTTTAGTACTTGATGGTTTACGAGCCATGTGATGAGAGAGTGCTGGTTATTTTATAGAGGCATATAATTACAAGCAAGTAAATAATGAAACAGGTTTTAGTTAAAGGATGAAGTATTACCAATGGATTTTAAATTGTGGGGGAGGGTGTTCCAGAGCTGTACTTCACAGTATGTAAGGCTTTTCTTGTACAGATCAATCCTGGGTTTAGGATGAAGAAGATAGTTTTTTTAAACGCTGGCTATGTTTAGTGTTATACGTAAACAGTGACCACAAGTAAGGCGGAGCATTGTGCGATAGAATTCTGTGAACAAACTTAACTTTGTTAAAAATGATTCTATTTTTGAGGGGTAGAATTTTGAGTTGTTTGTGTTGATCTACAGTCTGTACTGGGTGTTTGTCACAAATCAGATTTAATGCTCGCTTGTGAAGTGAGTGGAGCCTTTTTGTGTTTGAGACTGAGCATCCATCCCAGATTGTGGAACAGTAATCTAAGTGTGTTTGTATGTGTGATATGTAGTATATCTTTCTTGTGTCTTTGTCGATAAAGTGTTTAATTTTGGCTAATTGGTAAACTTTCTGTGCAATCAAATTTGTTAGGTTATGTACGTGAGAATTCCAAGTTAAATGCTGATCAATGATGAGAGAGAGAGAGAGAGAGAGAGAGAGAGAGAGAGAGAGAGAGAGAGACAGGCGCACTACCACCTGCGCCACTCATCCGCCAGGACATGTCTGTTTAAAACGTAATTCTATTCTCAGGAGGAAAACAAATGACTTTATTGCCATGTAGAATTGTACATCTAAAAGAATTATGTTCATAAGTATGAACTTTAAAACATGAGAAGAAATTTGTATTTTTTCCGTTTCCTGCTTTCCTGTTTTCGGGATATATTTAATTAGTCAGTAGCAACTTTAGATTGCTACACGGTATTAGGCTATAATCCCTGATGATAAATCTAAAGTGTAGAAGATAAAGATAACTGAGGCATATTACGAGATAAGACGCAATACAAGCTCAACATATGGCCGTCCACTAAAGGAAATGGACAATGTAGTAGATTTAACTAAGCTACAAGGATACGTATTTGGTAAATTATATAGATTTGCTCTTTTCAGTGCCCCCACCTTTTTTTCACAGCGGAATTGCACGGCAACCCTAATCGTATTTTCTTCATTGGCTGGGAGGAGTTTCAACCAATGCGCAGCGGCCAAAGAATGGGTTACAGTATGCAATCTGAAGAGCAACTCTGAGTATGTGATCTGCATTATCTAAGGAGAATATGAGGAATAGATTTGTGGAAATAAATTTAAAGCGACTTGACAGCTCCGTATATACAGTTTACTATTAGCTTATTATGTCAGTCATACCTGTATACTGATAAAATCATCAAAGAGAAAAGCTGCTGGACAAAGTGATGCTCTGCAGTTTCTACAAGCAGGTAATATATATACCCTCCTCAGAACCATCTTCAAGGAGCTTTGATGATTGCATGTATGCTTTGCAATATGATTTTTACTCTCCATATTATTAATTATTTCATAAAAAAGCAAAACGATTAAGTGGCGAAAAACTAATTTATTGCTATATAATTCAATGTCACACAATAAAACTCACATACTATATAATTCAGTATCACACAATACAACTCACATGCTATAAAATTAATTCTAAGGATAAGGTGGTATATATATGTTCCTGTTCTGCGTTTTAGAACTGAGAATAGGGTGTTCTCTGAAGCCAGTGTGGTGAAGATGTTGACATATCAGTGTGGAAATGTGGTGAAGATGTTGACATATCAGTGTGGAAATGTGGTGAAGATGTTGACATACCAGTGTGGAAATGTGGTGAAGATGTTGACATACCAGTGTTTAAATGTGGTGAAGATGTTGACATACCAGTGTGGAAATGTGGTGAAGATGTTGACATACCAGTGTGGAAATGTGGTAAAGATGTTGACATACCAGTGTGGAAATGTGGTGAAGATGTTGACATACCAGTATGGAAATGTGGTGAAGATGTTGACATACCAGTGTGGAAATGTGGTGAAGATGTTGACATACCAGTGTGGAAGTGTGGTGAAGATGTTGACATACCAGTGTGGAAATGTGGTGAAGATGTTGATATACCAGTGTGGAAATGTGGTGAAGATGTTGATATACCAGTGTGGAAATGTGGTGAAGATGTTGACATACCAGTGTGGAAATGTGGTGAAGATATTGACATAGCAGTGTGGAAATGTGGTGAAGATGTTGACACACCGGTTGGAAATGTGGTGAAGATGTTGACACTCTGGTGTGGAAATGAAGGTGGATTAGCTCAGCTTGCAGACTCGGAGCGGAGCTAAAATGTGGGGACAGACGCCAGTGCTTTGTCAGGGCAGACTCCCCGGCCACGAGGACCTTAGAAACCCTTGCCCGTTTGTCTAAACTGGGTTTCTTGCTGGAACCACTAAGTGAAGTTAGGACAGGGTCTTTACAAGCTATTATTCTCTGGTATATACAACTGTATTGTCACTCTAGTGCAGACATCTTTACTTACAGTGTGGTGTATATATTTACACCTTTACTCTCACTCTAGCACAGTCATCCTTGCTTGTGGTTTGGTGTATATATTTACAACTTTGGAAACAAACACACGATTATTATTTTCACAGAAGTGATAATGATAAAAGCAGGCTTAAAAGTAATTTGAGAATGCGTTAGTCTACAAAAACAAAATCGACATTTCAGCTCACACTTCATTCAGAGAACAATGAAGGAAAATAAAGGAAGCTATAATCAACACTAATTGTAAACAAAATGAAATGTAAATTTCGCAACGACAACAAATAATACGTCATCATCGGAGAAAGCAAAAAAAATGTGGTACAGCTTCTTTTGTGGTGCTAAAACTGCGAAGATTCTAAAGAAATTCGCTCCGCAAATTTATTGGAGCAAAAACAAGGCAACTTGAGTACATCAAAGAGATACAACTAACATGTTTCATATTTCTATATTATTCTCCATATAAAACTTATATTTTCTGCAATCTCTTTGTACTTTCTATAAAAGGATATCTATTTTGTGAATTTTCCTTCCAAGGAAACGTCATTTGTTATCATGTAGGTCTACGTGATAAAAGCTTATCAAATTCAGAATCGGTAGGATTCAGTTACTTATTAACATTAAGTCATAAAAATTCTACAAACTGTGTGTGACAAACTGAGAATATCAATCCACATACGGAAACCAAAATTATTTAAACCATTACTATATATTCCATGGAGACTTCAAAGTCTTCCTTTATCCTCTGACACGACACTTGCAAACCATAACATGGCTTTATAGCACGGCCTCCCGTACTCTTCATAACGTTCTTTGCCTCTCTATAAACAAGATCCACAAATCCGACAGAGAGTATTCGTGACAACGAGAAACAATATGAAAAGATGACAAAAGGAGAAGATATATCATGAGCATTGATTGGTCAGTATATATTACTGGACTGCGACACAATACAATCAGACCGGAAAGCTCTCCTAACATATCTCAACCTGTGCAACACAGTCTGATCAGTAATGAAATATGCTAATCTTATAAAATAGTTATTTATACATGTTGCTTGCTTTAACTTCTAAATCTCCACCAATTCTGTGACAACTAATATCTTTTCACATTTTTACGACGGTCTGAATGACAATTCATCTGGTACTAACACACAATTCACTCAATCATTCATTCATTTGCATGTCCCTTGGGGAACTTTGCCTCCCTAACAGCACTCCTGTAGGCCTCTCGGTTGTGAGCAAGATGGCCTGCTGCTGATGCATCCATCTGCAGATCATCAAGGATGTCTTGCAGCCATCTTCGCCTTGGTCTTCCTCTCTTTCTTTTTCCCATTATGTACCCTTCCAAGACAGTCTTCTCTAAAGTATTATTAATGTGTCCAAAATATTTAAGTTTTCTCTCTTTAATCCCTTTACCAGCCAGACTTCTTCTATATTAAGTTCTTGTAGTATATATATATTTGTTCTTTTTTGCGTCCACGATATTTGCAGAACTCTTCTGTAGCATTTACTTTCAAAGGCATTTATGAATTTCTCAGATGTTTATTAAGTGTCCAGGTCTCACAGACATATGTTAGAATGGGAAAGATACATGCTCTTTAAAAGCTTATTTTTGTGGTTCTGTTCGCTCCTCTCCACAGATTCTTTAGTTGTTTTACTTTCTGAAGAGCGATAGATGTCCTCATTTTAATTTCCCTCATATCAATATAACGAGCACACAAACAAATCATTATTTACCATTATCAGATCAAGATCAGATTTTCTTGCATATATTTTCTATCATAAATTTGATTTGACGTTGCTAGACTCTCTGCTACAGCTGTGACAAAATAAGTTAAGAAACACACCATTATACTTACTACTCATACGATAATAGATAAAAATATTCATTGACGAATTGGTGGTTTCTAGAAGAAAACCAGTTCCCATTGTCACCAGAATTGTGTTTCGATATTTTCCATCAACAGATAACTCCGGTTCTAGTGACATGGCCACGAAGTTTATGCATACAGGGATGAAACAAGCGATAAAAAGGCATGAAATCGTCAGAACCATTTTGGCAATTTTCGCGTCACGGCTGGAGATGATTTCAGCTTGTATGGTAACCGTAGCGGTCTTTCTCCACTGGGTTTTCCTGTAGAGGTTTACAACCAATATCACTGTGCAGGTAATGATGATTATGAAGGCGCCGAATGGAATAATTACGTTGTTGAGTATGAACGATGCCTTTTCCACGCTCTGACGGTCATCAGTGTGTACGAGGCCAATGAGAGTTTTGTTTCTCTTTGGGAAGAACACCATGTCCAGCTTGTTAACAACATAGACAGGGGCTACGCTGGAAATGAGAATGGTGAAGGTAATCGCCATGACAGCGGTAACACGTTTTGGCGTGATGATATGCTTTATCTGAGAAAGAATTTAACCTCAGTTATACAATGTTAGCACTGAGGTTTAAAAACACAAATATGTTTTCAAACACGCAAAGATGAAAAGCTTACTTTCAAAACATAATTTCAGAAATCAAAATGTGGACAGCAAGTACATATAAAGATTTCGTGTAACCAAATCCATACTGAAATTCTGCTGGCTAAAGGAAGCTGCCTCATTACACTCAGGTCATGTCCATGCGTGCTCTGCATTTGGTATCAGGATGTTTCAACCGATGCCAACATCACGCCAAACTGTGTTGGCTGAAAATTACTCGTGTTCAAGCGCACAGCTTCCACGTCCTCTCACCACATCTGAGTCAACGAGGCGGACGTGGTAAGTTCTTCTGAGGAAGGTCTTTTGGAGTGATTTTTTGATTCACTGCTTGAAAGACTGATCTAACGTCTGTTCTGTTTGATGCTTACTAGTGTGTCAACCCCCGCTGCAAGTCGATCAGCTTTTTCGTTGCCAACAAAACCGGAAATCCCCGAACAGTATGTCCATATAATGTTTTGGATCTGCATATGGATGCTATGTCCAACCACTCATTTCTAATAGTGCTGTGTTCTTAACAGACTTTGAGAGTCCTCTATGATTGTAGTTCGACATACCTTCTGGGTCATCAACCAGTTCAAAGTTTGCGTGACCGCTTCAGTTTCCAATAACCAAATCCAACATAAGTAGAATCAGTCATGCGAGACGCCGTCTAGCAAGATGAAGCAAAACCGTTATTTCCTCCCTCCCCCCTCCCACCATTTTATTTCTCTCTGCTTCAGTCTCGTCTTCTAAGAGAGAAACTAGCAATAGTCATCCCTCGTTACCCATGAGGGAATTGGTTCCAGGATCAATCCATTCTCCCGTCGTCGTCCCCTGCCCAGTTTTCTCTCTCTCTCTCCCCCCCCCCCCCTCTCTCTACCTCTGGGTAAGAAAATCTGAGGTTACTCAAGTCCCTTATACTATCAAGTGGATAGTATTTACATATAGCCTAGCATATCCTCCTGTATACTTTAAATCATCTCTAGGCTACCTATAATAACATAATACAATGAAAATGCTACGTATATAGTTATTATAAGTATGTATTATTGAAGAAATAATGATGATACGAAGAATAGACAGTCCACTTTAGCAAGCGTCTTATCACTTTTCAAAACATCTAACATTTAAGACACAACTAGCCATTGCAGACTACCAAGCCCGCATGACTGACTTGAGATATCTTGCGCACAAATTAGTGACCAGCTTCTGAAACATGTACCCCAAAACTGTCCAGTGTATGCAGGACAGTACTTCTAGATGTGCCTGCAGGTTCTAGATATGGGACAGAAGCTGCAGTATTGCCCTTAGGATTTGAAGGTTAAATGTGCACTTCATCTTCAGACTGAAATCTAGAATGAATTTACCATTTGAACACTGAAGAAATAATAAGAAATATGAAGAAATACTGAAATACAGTATTAGTTATATGAAGAAATAAACTAACTGATGAAGAGAGACAATGACTAGAGCCAACAATAACAGAATTCTAATAGACTTAAAAGTCATCAATGGTTTGAAGAAATATTGACATCTACTGCAGAAACAGTTTGCTGTAGTACCTTTAACGGTGCTGTTATACACAGACATCTCTCCAGTGTAATGAAGGCAGTGATCCAGCTGGTTACACGAGTGAATGTGGCGTGAGGCCAACCGCTGGTCAGGTACTGAAATCCCACAGATTCAAACGGTAAGTCCAGAGAATTAAAGGAGGGATTCAGGCAGAGATTTGTCCAGATTATGGTCACCAAACAGCCTAGATCAGAGATGGCTAAACCTGCGAATGATACATGTTGAAAATTAACACCAGTTTTCGTTTAAATCTTTCTCTTTTTTTATTTTATACAAAACCTGATGTTTTTCTGCTAATATAAAATTAACCGGACTCAATCAATATGCATGTCGAAATAAGAGATGATGATTCATCATCAGACAATCATATGCTAGTGTACATCTTACTGCTGCAATAAACAAGGCAAGTATTTGATGTTGACAGCAAAAGGTAAGCTGCAGAAAAATTATATCCAATTCATTCATTCATTTGCATGTCCCTTGTAGAACTTTGCCTCCCTAACAGCACTCCTGTAGGCCTCTCGGTTGTGAGCAAGATGGCCTGCTGCTGATGCATCGATTTGCAGATCATCAACGATGTCTTGCAGCCATCTTCGCCTCTTTCTTTTTTCCTATTATGTACCGTTCCAAGACGGTTTTCTATAGATCATCATAACGTTTAATGTGTCCAAAATATTTAAGTTTTTTCGATGGAAAAGATGCATGCCCTTAAAAATCTTATTTTTGTAGTTTTGTCTGTTCCTCTCCACAGATTCTTTAGTTGTTTTACTTTCTGAAGAGCGATAGATGTCCTCCTTTTAATTTTCCTCATTGTATCTCCATTATTTGTTAACAGTGATCCAAGATATTCAAAACTCTCCACTTCTTCCAGTTTTTCCTCATTGATACATATATCAGCTGCCTTGTTTGTTTTGTCAGTTGTCATCAATTTAGTTTTCTCCGCATTAAGATAGATATCCAGTATACGAGTAAATAACCTGAACCAAGTTTGCGTTAAAAACGTCTCTGCAGTCTCATTCATTTACGGCTCAATGATACCCGATGCATGGCTTCAGGGTCTGGGAGGCGTCCTGTGTTCCAGTGTGGGCGTTTCGTAAATGACAAGCGACTGGCTAACCAGTAGAGTTGCACCACCTTACAAAATTCTTCACTGCTCCTCTATGTCAACCATATGGGCAAGGGCAGGACAGAAAATTTTGATATACGCAGTAATACATATTCTTGGTGAAGACAAAAGATATATCAGTCAATGCTGAGATTAGACGCAAGGGCACGAGATGAGCAATAAACCAAGCCAGAGCTGATGTTATCTATTTCTGGGCAGTGAAAGATATACTGCGGCGGAGATGAAAGCACCAACAGAAATGTGAGGAGTGCGGAGATGATTATCCTGATATAAAGTAATCAACCTGGACTGAAATAAACAAAGTAGAGGCATTCGTCTCATCCATAAACCAAGTTTAAATCCGCTGGATAAATATCTACTGGACTGAGTCGCCCTGTTCTTTGATGCTTTACGTCTCTACCTGATTGTTATGTATGGCAAGTGTAGAAAGTAGTACACTACAGATTGAAACTGCAGTATATGTAGGAAACAGAACAGACGACTAAATCTAAGTTTATTTTCAACACTAGAAACATAGAATAAAAAAGGTCACGGACAGGTCAGCACGGTTGTGCGCAACTCTGAATAAAATCAGTACCAACCTATCCAACACAAAGGAGATGCCAGATAATTTTAGTCGCTCTGGATTTATACAGTGAGCACGTAGGAAGGTGCCAAAGGATCGAAGGAGATCATGTTCTTGTTTAGTTACTAATGAGAATGTTAATTGTCGATATATATATATATATATGCACAGGGTCCGGCATAAAGCATGGCTGGATTTTAAAAGTGGAAAATAAATAAGCGTTGCACATGTTTTTGGTGAAAAAAAAAAGTGAAATGAAACTCAAGAAAAGTGGGTATTTTTATTATTACTGACAATTATATTTAGGTTTTGAAAATTACGCCCGTTAGATGACCGCCATTACATTTGATATATTCAGCCAGGCGTCTGGAAAATTCCTGCATAACACCATTTAACATGTTCAAATGGATATATTGAATGCAGTGACTGATTCAGTCCTTTAGGTCTGCAACTGACTGTGGTCGACTAGCATACACCGTGTTCTTGAGGTAACCCCATAAAAAAGAAGTCTACGGCCGATAAATCCGGTGACCTTGCCAGTCAATGAACATCCCCAAATCTGGAAATAAGACGATTGGGAAGTGCTTGTCGCAGCATAGCCATGGACTAACGGGTTGTGTGGGCAGTTGCTCCATCTTGTTGAAACCATATTAATCTCTTACTTCTATTGGCCAAGTCTGGAACAAAGTATTCAGTTACCATCTGCACATTAAGATCATTATTAACAGTAAGAGAATGCCAGGTGCCAAAGCGTTCCTAACAGCTGATCGCCGAGGGGTACTCAGCAATGCGTTGCCGACTTCTTGAATTGGTTCAGGTGTCTAATGAGTTCTTGGACGACCAGTAGACTTGTTGTTAAGGCAATTAGCGGTTTCCTAAAATTTTTTGACCCACCTCAGAATTGACGTGACTTCTGGTCAGTAACATTATCACCGGGATGGAACTCAAAATGGCGACGGAACTTCGTTCTACAGTAATAGACGATTCTCCACTTTTGAAATAAGTTTCAACGGTGAATGCGCGATGTTGTGTTTGCCAAGAAGCCATTGTTAAAAATGACCATTTGTCTGCTTCATCTCTGACGTCATGTTTTTTTTCCACACGTATTTAGTTTTTGCGCATTCCTTAAGTTAAATCCAGCTATACTTTATGCTGGACCCTTTATATTTATATACTGAAAGTCGCGAGCAAAATTTTTTATAAATCAAAATTTATCTTCTTACATCTTACATCCTTCCCGTGCCGTTAAACGTCACATAGGGCGTGCATATTTGTTAGCCAAATGTTCCTGTTTTCGGGGAGATTTTCAACTTCATCAAGGGATGTTGTGCCCACTAAACTGGCTTCTCTTAACAACGCCCGCTTTAGAGTTTCCCGTGGTCAAGGTCTTTTTCTTCTGCCTCTTATGTTCCACTTAATAGCTTGTTCTGATTGTTTCTTCTCATCACATGGCCTACATATATCCGTCTTATTTTTCTAATCACCCATGAGACAGGCTGTTGTTTGCTCATCTGTCTTATTTCTGTGTTATTCTTAAATTCATTCCACTTTATACCACGTATTTTCTCGAGGCATTTGTTTTCAAAAGCGTCTAATTCCTTGTCTATTTCTTTAGTTGATTTCCAGCTTTCGCATGAAGGTGGATATCACATTTGAATTAAATAATCTTAATCTTAATCTTAGTTTAGAATTTATAGATAGAGAAAATATAAATATATCACCTTAACTGCATCATTTTCTTCACTTTTCAATATAATCTCCATTTCTCTCCACACATTTTTTTCCATCTCTCTGCAAGTTTTAATACCCTCCCGGTAGAACTCCGTTCCAGCTGACCGAAGGCACAGATGCACTGCTTTTTGGATGTTCTCTACTGTGTCGTAGTGATGGCCTCGCATTTGTTCTTTCACAAAACCGAAAAGATGTCAATCACTGGGTGCCAGGTCCGGGCTATAGGCAGGGTGTGGAAGAATTTCCCAACCTATTTTCTGAATTTCCTCAGGTGTCCTTCGAGCAGAGTTTTCTCACAGATTTGTGATCTTTAGTCAACAAACTTGGGACCTAGCGGGCACAAACATTTCTATAGCCTAGGGTTTCAATCATTTCCTGTACTACATTGTGTCCTATTCCAAGATTTACAGCTATTTCAGATACTGTAAAACGTCTGTCTTGTTTAATGACATCGTCAATCCTTTTCACGTTGCGGTAAGTGGAGCCAGTTCGAGGGCGACCGCTGCGAGGCATATCTTGGATGGTCGTGTTTCCATCTTTGAAATGTTTCACCACCTCCTAACGCTACTAGCAACCATGCACACATCTCCATAAGCAAGTTGAAGTCTTTGGTGAATTTCAGCATCGGGGATTTCCTCTTTAACGAGGAAGCCAATAACATCACGTTGACGAAACGAAACTTCAGCACCCGCCATTTTGTTTCTGCTCCGCGTGGTCACGTGGCACATTATTGTGACGTCATGTGACCTCTCCATGAAATGCAAAGGATGCATCTTAAGGTGATACATTTATATTTTCTCAATCCATAAATTCTGATTAAAAAAAATGTTTCCTCACGAATTTCGGTTTGGCCTTCATATATATATATATATATATATATATATATTTGTGTGTGTATGTGTGTGTCTTATGTTAGTTAAATTTTAATTCCGTGATGTGGACGCCTGCAAGCTGTGCTGTCGATTTCTCCGAACCGTACCGACCCACTCATTATAGTGTACTTGACCTGATTGTGATAGATAAATCTTATATCTTATATCCTTCCCTTGCCGTTAAACGTCACATATGGCTCACAAAGTAGTTCGCCAATTTTTCCTGTCTTCGGCGAGTCTTTCAACCTCATCAAGGGCTTTTATGCCTGTTCATTTGGCCTCTCTTAACAATGTCCTCTTCAGAGTTTCTCGCGGTCTGCCTCTTTTCCTTTGGCCTGTTGTCTTCCACCTGATAGCTTGTTTTGGGATTCTCTGATCATTTCTTCTCATCAAGTGACCAACATATGTCCATCTCCTTCTCCAGATCACCTATGAGACTGGTTGTTGTTCAGCCATCTGTCTTATCTCTGCATTGTTCTTTAATTCGTTTCACTTCATGCCAAGTATTTTCCTTAGGCATTTGTTTTCAAAAGAGTCTAATTTCTTGTCTATTTCTTTAGTTGTTTTCCAGTTTTCGCATGCATAAATGAGGGTGGATATTACATTTGAATTGAATAGTCTTAACTTGGTTTTTGTGCTTATAACTTTTGAATTCCATATGTTCTCAAGATTGCACATTATAGTGTACTCGACCTGATTATGATAGATAAATGGCACGCGATTAATCGTTGTTCTATTATATATATATATATATATATATATATATATATATGTGTGTGTGTGTGTTCTTTGTAAGATTTTAATATTTTGTTAATATGCAATGATGGTTCTTTTCCATACAGTTCGACCGATATGTTAACTAGTACAAGCTAACCTATCTAAGATTGTAGCGATCCAAATCTATTCTTTTAGGAAATTCTTTGTTGATAATATGTGAGAATTCCAGAAGAAGGATGATGGTGAAAGGAGTATGGGGAGAAATGAAGGTCAATGTGTCTGCCCCACTGCCAGCGAGGCGTATGTTTTAAATATTTAATTTCGTCTTTAATATTTTCCTTCAAATGTAATTATGTTACTGAAAGATCTATTGATGGCCACGGTAAGTCTTCAACAGCGTTGTCAGACCAACATAACTTGAGTTTTTCTACATAACTGTGTACAAGATGTTGCTCCCGGCATTTTATATTTTTGTGTGTTTGTATTGATGCTAGCTTTATTTTGGGCATTTCATTTGGATTGGGGCGATATTTTTTATATGATTTAACACAGCCACTTTGGCAGCAGACTACTAAAAGTAATACAACGATTAATTCTTACCACAGGAACAAACTATCATTAGTATCCTACCTATTAATTTGTACTAGAGCAAAATATTACTTTTAGTACGCTACTGATTAATTGTTACTACATCAAAACGATGCTATACTAATGACTAATTGTTACTGCATCAACACACTCCTAAACTACTGCTTGATTGTTGCTACATCCACAAACTGCTACACTACTGATTAATTGTTACTACATCAACACACTGCTATACTAATGATTAATTGTTACTACACCAACACACTGCTATACTGCTGATTAATTGGTACTACATCAACACACTGTTATACTACTGATTAATTGTTACTACATTCACAAACTGCTATACTCCAGATTAACTGATACTAAAACAACCAACTACTAAAGACTGTTACTGATTAACTGTTACTTGATTTACACAGAAACATCACAGCGTCGCCAAGATATTTAATTATTAATTGTGGTCATCCACGGATATTTCCGACCATACATTGAAGCGGAGCTGAAGTAAGACCAGTTTTTCATGTTCACTTTCCTTGGTGATCCTTGTTATGCACTCTGTCTGTCTGCTGTATGAGAGAGAAGTTATTCTTCACTTTCTTGAGATAGTGTCAGTGTCTTCTTCTTCTTCATATACTCGCTATTTTAAAACAGACCTCATGGCTAATTTACTTTTATAAACAGTACTGTTATTTATGTGCGCAATTTATACTGCAAAAAATGTTTTTATATAGATATATATATATAACATATATATCAACAGTGTGAATTATTATTGGAGGAGAAAGAACCCGAACCGACAATGGAAGAAGTTTTATGGGCAATAAAGAATCTGAAAAATGGTAAATCACCAGGATGTGATGAGATAACAGCTGAATTTATTAAAGCAGGAGGAAAGGAGTGTGCAACAATCTATCATGCACTATGTAAAAAGATATGGCATTCAGGTGTTTGGCCAAAAGAATGGAAAATAACTGTATTCATACCACTGCCAAATAAGGGTAACCTGAAATTATGCACCAACTACAGAACTGTTGCCCTGATTAGTCATGCCAGTAAAATTCTGTTAAAAATCATAATGGGTAGACTTCGAAAGAAAATAGAAGAAGAAGTCAATATGGTCCAAGCTGGTTTCAGGCAAGGAAGAGGATCAAGAGATCATATATTCAATCTAAGATTAATAATAGAGAAATGCAGAGAGTTTAATGTGAATCTATATTTATCTTTTATAGACTACTCAAAGGCATTTGATTGTGTACAACACCAGAAACTTTGGGAAATAATGGAAAAAATGGGATTTCCAACACATTTGATACAATTAACATCACTGCTGTATCTAGACCAACAAGCAGCAGTAAGAATAAATGGTGAAACAACAAGTTGGTTTGACATAAAACAAGGGGTCCGTCAGGGGTGCATATTGTCACCCTACTTATTTAACTTGTATACTGAAAATATAATGAGGAATGTTAGAGAAGATGTAGACAAAAGAATATTACGATGCCATAACAGTTGGAGGTTATGAAATACCAGGGATTAGATATGCTGATGACACAGTATTGCTGTCCACAACACAAAAAGGAATGGAAAAACTAATTATGTCAGTCCGCAAGAACAGCGAAGAGCAGAACCTCTATCTTAATGCAAAGAAAACTAAATTGATGACAACTGACAAAACAAACAAGGCAACTGAAATATTTATCAATGAGGAAAAACTGGAAGAAGTGGAGAGTTTTGAATATCTTGGATCACTACTAACTAATAATGGAGATACAATGAGGGAAATTAAAAGGAGGACATCTATCGCTCTTCAGAAAGTAAAACAAATAAAGAATCTGTGGAGAGGAGCAGACAGAACCACAAAAATAAGATTTTTAAGGGCATGCATCTTTCCCATAGCAACATATGCCTGTGAGACCTGGACACTTAACAAAACAGCTGAGAAACACATAAATGCCTTTGAATGTAAATGCTACATAAGAGTTCTCCAAATATCGTGGACACAAAAAAGAACAAATATATCTATACTACAAGAGCTTAATATTGAAGAAGGCTGGCTAGTGAAGAGGATGATTAAAGAGAGAAAACTGAAATATTTTGGACACATTAAACGTCATGATAATTTAGAGAAGACCGTATTGGAAGGATACATAATGGGAAAAAGGAAAAGAGGAAGACCAAGACGAAGATGGCTGCAAGACATCGTTGACGATCTGGAAATGGATGCAACAGCAGCAGGCCATCTTACTCACAACCGAGAGGCCTACAGGAGTGCTGTTTGGGAGGCAAAGTTCCGCAAGGGACATGCAAATGAATGAATGAATGATATATATACATACAAATTATATACATACACTGTACTTCCTTGAATAAACGCCAATGTACTGACCCGCGTTTATTTCAAACCAGGAGTTTATTTGAGGTATGCGTTTATTCCAAACATGACATGAGGCAGTCGATTATTTCGGCCCCGGCGTTTAATCAAGGAAATACATTGTGCCTATAAATCTGGATTTAGGAGAAACATTGGAGTCGATATCCGAGAGAACGACGAAGGAAAACAAGATAAGCGTGCTAACATCTTATCTGTTCTCTCACTGATTTAAAATCTGTCTTTGAAGAGAGCTCTGTCAACACACACACACTGATGCTTATGTTCACGTACAAAGTCTCTTTCAGACTCTCATAATGTTTAAATATTTAGGCAAATAATTCTGAGCTTTATTATTAAATAAAAGGACAGTGACGTGTAAGTGTTTTCGTACTCGTTCATTATAATTTGAATTATTTGCATACGTTTATTATGTTGTGCAATTTCCTGTAGACACTAAGTTTATGTCCATTTTTTCTCTTTTCCGTCTTTTGGAAGCGGACAATCAGCATTAACTGACAATGTGTCAGTTGTGAATCCTTTATATGAATGGAACTCTTATCTTCACTTACCTAATAAACTAACATTGACTGGTTCTTGGAAACCCAGCTTGACAAAGCATACAATGTTCATGATGTTAGTGACAGCGCCGAAGACGGCTATCATCTGACACACAACTGAGCATATGAGCCACAGGAAAACCGTTAGAGCTTCATCGCTGACCAGAGCGTCAGAACTCCGGACTAGAGCTGGTGTGAAACTACGATTCACTTTCTGTGACTCTGAAGTTGTTGAAAGTAGTGACATCCTACTACCCCGCTACCTTTTCTCAAGATCTGAAAGGAATCACTAAATATACAACTGTGACATGAATTTTAAAAAAAAATACAGCTTTTGTGAATTAATTTACCTTCAAAAGTGTTGGCGAGATTTTGGGAAATAAAATGTTTAGCTTTTCACGGCAATGGTATTTATCGTGTAAAGACAGACAAAGAAGTAATACTTGAGGGTATGATGTGGTGTTTTGATAATTACAATATAGAAACAATTATGCAACATGTCATAATAAGAGGTTGCTGAAAATCTTTAAAAAATGACTGAATTAAATGTTCCTTTTGACCTGTAACAAATAAATGTAACCGAAGCTAGCGTGTCAAGTGAAGAATTTCAAACTTGGCAGTACTTGTATGTTGTACAGAGTAAATTATAGTGGTGAGAGAAATAATTACATTAAAAAAAAACTCCTAAGGACATAAATTCCAAGACCACTAGGAGATGTAGTGATTTCTCATGAAATGAGATGAAGTGGTTTCTTATTGAAAGAAAACTGAATTAAGACTCTCCTCCTGGCCAGCGTCTGTCCGTTTGTCTAGTAATTCTTGCTTGATATTTGATTAAGGAAACAAAAAGACAAGAGTCTAAGAGCAGTAACACTAGCAACTGGCATGTTAGCTCGTTTAAGTGACGTCTACAGCATCCTGTAACCCCTAGTGACCAACCAATAAGCTGTAAAATAACTGCAGTTTTAATATCACGTAATGAGCAAAGATTTTAGAGTCAGAAGAAAAAAAAGCAACAAATAAAGCGTCATGACTCATGATTCAAAGATATTTTTAATTTATTAAATAATAAAGTGATAGTAGCTTAGAAAATTTTAGTCTAGAAATAAAAGTTTTATTGCTTCTCATGCTCGTTTTAAACATCTTTATATTTACTGTTTTACCACAAATATTACTGGCTGTATTTTCTATGAATTGAAGTTACACTTATTAATGAAATTAGCATTACTTTTGTGGCCACGTAATTTCAGGGGCTTCTGAGTGACGTAGTTGTTGGTGCACTAGTCTCTCATGGCGGAGGTTTGCGGTTCGAATCTGGCCTGAGGCACCCCAGTCACCCAGTTGTAGAAAGGCGTACCCGACCTCTTCCGAAGCTAGAGAAAGAAAGGCGGCCGGCGGGGGTATGGCCACATTAACCTCTAATGTGCCGGCAGGTCAAGGAATACATAGACAAGTACACTACATCTCCTAGATACCTCCATGTCAAAACAGAATTACTTTTACCTTCACTTTACTATGTACTGTTAGGGAATGTAAAGGAACGAAATAAAATACCACCAATGCCTAGAAACAGAATAAAACAACACTAGAAAAAAAAGAGAGAATGGATGTTAGCACACAGCTGAAAGACAAGATTATACAAGCTGCCATAGTAAAACAGACTTTAATTATTAAAAATGGACAAATTCCTATATTTAAAAAATTGGAAAATTAAAATGTTCAGGTTTCTAAATTTATTCAGATGTAAATATTTTACATTTTAAATCTGCCCTGATCGTTGTAGGTGAAGTATGACAGATATGATCATTTCATTATTGTTCATCATGTTCCGCTATTTTTTAAAGAGGCATTTCACATTCTATAATTACTTTAAAATATCCTGCAGGGTTAAAGGCGTCTGTTTCTGTCTGCACTAAATATAATTCTAAGGTTTACTACTTTACATTAATTTTATAAATTTCACAGCGTGACAGCTACTTCCAACGTTCCACTTTTCTTAGCCTGAAGCATTTTTATTCTCACCGAAGACATAAATATTATAACGGGTCATGTTAAAAATTACGATCAGTAACAATGTCAGGATTTCCAGAAAGATTGCAATTAAGTAAAGAGTAAACATGATTATTATGATGACAACAGTTTCTGAAATAGAAAAAGAAAAAAAACCGGACAGAATATGATTAACTAGTACAAAAACATATCAGTTTTTACTGTTACCGCAGGACGTTTCATTTCTGTTACATACTACTCTCTCATAAATTAGCTTTCTACTTGAATATTAGCGTTTGGCACTGCAACAGTTGTCACAAAATAGCCTACGAAACATATCATTATACTTACTACTCATACGATAATAGATAAAAATATTCATTGACGAATTGGTGGTTTCTAGAAAAAAACTAATTCCCATTGTCACCAGAATAGTGTTTCGATATTTTCCATCAACAGATAACTCTGGTTCTAGTGACATGGCCACGAAGTTTATGCATACAGGAATGAAACAAGCGATAAAAAGGCATGAAATCGTCAGAACCATTTTGGCAATTTTCGCGTCACGGCTGGAGATGATTTCAGCTTGTATGGTACCCGTAGCGGTCTTTCTCCACTGGGTTTTCCTGTAGAGGTTTACAACCAATATCACTGTGCAGGTACTGATGATTATGAAGGCGCCAAATGGAATAATGACGTTGTTGAGTATGAACGATGCCTTTTCCACGCTCTGACGGTCATCAGTGTGTACGAGGCCAATGAGAGTTTTGTTTCTCTCTGGGAAGAACACCATGTCCAGCTTGTTAACAACATAGACAGGGGCTACGCTGGAAATGAGAATGGTGAAGGTAATCGCTATGACAGCGGTAACACGTTTTGGCGTGATGATATGCTTTATCTGAGAAAGAATTTAACTCATACATTTATTTTAACAGTTACGGAAAAAAGCTTAAAGAAATAAATATATTGTTTTCAAACCTTGCAATATAATACAGAAGAAATGGAAAACATACTTTCAAAAGGTAATCCCAAAAATCAAAGTGGGGACCACACAAGCACGGAAGCGTTTCACTTAACCAGAACCATCATAGTGTCAGTCATGAGAAACAGTGCTGGGCAAGATGAAACAAAAACCTCGAACATTTTATGTCTGTCTGCTTCAGTATCGTCTTCGAAGATGTAAAGTGACAAAAGGTCATCCCTCGATATCCATGGGGGATTTGAGTCCACGAACCCCCACCCCCTCGCGTATAGCAAAATACGCGGATGCTAGAGACTCTTATACAAAATTGCATAGTATTTACTTATAAAATATCACATCCTCCCATATACAAGGCGTGTCCGGTGAGTAACGAGACTTATTTTATTCAGCCAGTCAGCAGGCCGGGGGAGGGGGGAGGAGATTCCTGTTCGAGACATCCAGGCGAGCTACGACTAGTGACAGGAGATTCCTGTTCAAGACTTCCAGGCGAGCTACGACTAGTGACAGGAGATTCCTGTTCAAGACTTCCAGGCGAGCTACGACTAGTGACAGGAGATTCCTGTTCAAGACTTCCAGGCGAGCTACGACTAGTGACAGGAGATTCCTGTTCAAGACTTCCAGGCGAGCTACGACTAGTGACAGGAGATTCCTGTTCAAGACTTCCAGGCGAGCTACGACTAGTGACAGGAGATTCCTGTTCAAGACTTCCAGGCGAGCTACGACTAGTGACAGGAGATTCCTGTTCAAGACTTCCAGGCGAGCTACGACTAGTGACAGGACTATTGGCAGCGGTGCTTTGATGCTCAAGGATGTTATTTCGAGGAATTTTACGTATAAGCAAGTATATCTTGAACAAATCGAGTTTTATGGAATCAGTCTCATTACTTACCGGACACATCTTGTATAATTTAAATCGTCTTTGTATTATTTATAACAGCCTAATACGATTTTAATGTTATGCATATAGTTGCTATACTGTTTAGCCATTTTTTTCGCATAAATTACAAGTGCGCACGACACGAACAGGAAACGAATGAGAGGCGATGCCAACAATGCTCAAACAGTGAGTGACGGGGTAAGACAGAGAATCTGTGGAATGGGATGAGGATATACCTGGATATTCTTATACATCATTTCATTCACATGGTGCTGAGCTCGCCACAAATTCAACTTTTGCTTTTAGGAACTTTCTGAATGTTTAAGTTCCAATATTTTCAATCCGTGGTTGATTGATTCCGATGATTCAGAACCCGCGGATACGAAGGGCCGATTGTGTATAATATCCTACAGGTTATGCTAAATATCAGCTTTCTAGTACTTTCAGTTTAAAAAAGAATGTCTGAAGTATGGTCAAAATCCAGCGGACTTTTAAAGAGACCATTATACAAGTATTACTGCAGAATGTTGGAGAAAAGTTAACAACGAAAAGTACAAAGATCAAAGAGAAGAACCAATGAAATGGTTTCACATAGAAATAGGGGATAATAATGGATAAATCAAATATTCTAGATTTTCGTTTCAGTTAAATTTTGTTCTGCATTTAAAGGCGAAACGCAAATAATGTTTTTTGTCAATAAAGATAAAAAATACCGAAGGACTTTTCGGTGAAAATTTATTTTGGGTAAGTGTACATTTCTTAACAGGTTTTTGTTTATACAGAAGATATTCCACTAACCGCATTCATTGCGTACATTTTCAGTCTGCGTGAAATTCCTATTAAACTCTGCAAATATTGATAATATTAAGTACGTTACGAATACAGGGATAGCATTTAAAAAAACAATGCACTTATATAATCTGGTGGAAAGACTAGACGTTAGCAATGAATTTTACCCAACAGATCAAACCAGAGAGCCAAAGACAGTTTATCCGCCTGTGATAAATAGCTGGTCATGGCAGACACCCAAGTCGGCATTACTTATCTGGAAAACTAAATGATCTGCTTCTGGAACACATGCTCCAAGCGCGTCCATACTGCAAATCTGCTCGCTAATTCCAGATAAGGGACAGGAGCTGCAGTATTGCCACTAGATCTTGAAGGAGGAAACAAGTGGACTTCATTTTGGCGACTGGACTTTAAATGAATTATCACTTGAACAGTGAACAAACAATAAGAAACAGAAGTAAGTTCTCGATCATTAACATACAGTAAAGGTAAACTAACTGAGACGATGATTGGAGCCAACAATAACAGAATTCTGATAGAGTTTTTATTAAAAGTCATCAATGGTTTGAGGAAATCTTGACATCTACTGCAGAAACAGTTTGCTGTAGTACCTTTAACGGTGCTGTTATACACAGACATCTCTCCAGTGTAATGAAGGCAGTGATCCAGCTGGTTACACGAGTGAATGTGGCGTGAGGCCAACCGCTGGTCAGGTACTGAAATCCCACAGATTCAAACGGTAAGTCCAGCGAATTGAAAGAAGGATTCATGCAGAGATTTGTCCAGATTATGGTCACCAAACAGCCTAGATCAGAGATGGCTAAACCTGCGAATGATACATGTTGAAAAATTAACACCTGTTTTCGTTGAAATCATTCTGAAATCATTTTGTAATTTACTCAACACTTGATGTATGGCTGCTTTTTTTCCTGCTGCTTATACAAGATTAAGCAGATAAATTAATGATGAATGTTGAATTAGGAGATGATGGTTCATCATTAGACAACTATATACTAGTATAAATCTTACTTCCACAATAAACAGGTCAAGGATTGTGTGTTGCCAGCAAAAGATAAGCTGCAGAAAAAAAAATTATTTTCAGTTCACGCTAGGATAAACTTAACCAAGTATACATTTTAAATATTCATTTTACTGTCGAGGACGCCTCTTTAAGCTTAACAGAGGATACTGCTGGATTCACGGGAGGTTCCTCGGCATTAAAGGGAACCAGAAGATTTCCTTCTTTTAAGGTGACGAACGGGCTGATTATAGGTCAAAATACTGATAATGGCTAGCTGCTGTTTTTGTTTTAAATACGTCTTACATTCACATACAACAGTTATTTTGTGTGAAATTCGTGATTTTTCAATAAAAAACAATGAGATACATATTTGGCCCTAAAATCAAACTATTGCTCCCGAGTGTGGCCCTGAAACGACCTTTGCTACCACCGTCCACTCCATTCTCTTAAAACTGAAGCCACTGATAGTTGGGCACTCTGACTTCTCATTAACTTTTAATCAAATCAACCAGTCAAGATATACAACTTTAATGTATATATTTTAAATAGTTGCCCATATCTAATCCTAGGCAAATTATGTGACAGAATTATACTCTTTCCTCACCCCCACTCCCCGCCACCCTAACCCCCACGAAAGCCATAACGTCATACATCACGTAACATAATCCGTTTGATTTGATTGGCTATGCACATAGCAACGAAAGAAACATCCGGTGTGTCTTTACGTAGACGGCTTGGTGCAAACCGGAAGCTGGAAACATGGTGCTACCATTATTTGCGATAGAATCATGCACACAACCAAGAAGCGAGCAAAACAAGTGGTAGGAAAAAGTAAGAAGGCTTCTAGAAAAGAACAGGTATCTACCACTCTGAAGAAAATGCTGGAACATCTGAAATGTACTAAAAATAATGTGAGCTGTGTTGATTTCGTCTCTCGGTCCACAGCTTCTTCTCAAGTCAGTTCCAAGAGCACGTCGTGTCGGACATATACTAGCTCATATCATAGTCACAAAACCAGTACATTTTATAAAATACCAAGTTATTGCCTTCCAGTAATTCCACTGTCTAGTGATCTTACAGATTTCAACATCACTTTAGACACTCCCCAGGCTCTGTCAAGTTTAGGAAAGGCACTGAAGTGTCCATCGTGAATTGCTGGTTTTATAGAAGTTACAACAAAAGACACCAAGAGGAGAGTTATACAACAGAGAATACCAAGAGGAGAAATATGGCAGATTATATAGAAATTAGAACAGAGAACTCTAAGAGGAGATGTATGTTAGATTATACAGACGTTACACAAGAGAACACCAAGAAGAGAGGTATGGTAGATTATATAGAAGTTACAACAGAGAACACTAAGAGGAGAGATATGATAGATTATATAGAAGTTATAACAGGTAACACTAAGAGAAGAGGTATGGTAGATTATAGAAGTTATAACAGAGAACACTAAGAGGAGAGGTATGGTAGATTATAGAAGTTACAACAGAGAACACTAAGAGGAGAGGTATAGTAGTTTATGTGGAAGTTACAACAGAGAACACCAAGATTAGAGATATGGTAGATTATGCAGAAATTACAGCAGAAAACACGAAGAGGAGAACAATGGTAGATTATTCAGAAGTTACAACAGAGAACACCAAGAGGAGAGGTATGGTAGATTATATAATTTTGTATTGCCTCGCAGGGCTAACTGGCAAATGCTGAAGGAAAAGAAAGTGGGAATGAGGAAAGTGTATATTTGGTAAATAAGACGATTGCTTTTGCATGTTTTCTCTGTGGCTTCAGTGGCTACAGATTTAATTGGTTATGTGAATGGGCTTAACCTGGTTGCAAATAAAGACATTTCAATAAAAATATGCAAACATTTTATTTTCGCCTCTCAGAACTGAAGAGTTTCTGTTCATTCAAGAAGTAAAGCTAGAGAACATGTTGGAAAATCAGAGAACATCATGTGCCTTCAGAGAACACCATATAACATCAGAGAACATCATGGAGTTTCATATGATGATGATAATTGTACTGACATTGTAGGCTACGATGGTTCGTAGCTAAGTCCCCTTCACACTTTGGTGCTTTTCATGCTCCTATTTGTTTTCTGCATGAAAGAGGAGTTACTCCAGCTTTCTGAGATGGTGACGTGATGCTCTTTCTCTTCATATATAGTCGGGATTTCAAGATAGAAGCCCACCTTTATAAACAACACTGATACTCATTTATTCAGTGCTCATTGAAAGACACTTTTCTCACATGTAACCTGGAACTGGATGTTTGTATGGCTGTAGGAATTGACTCTGTCCGTCAATCTCTTTCCTATGTATATCTTTGTATGGCCGTGGGAACTGACTCTGCCCGTCAGTCTCTTTCCTATGTATATGTCTGTATGGCCGTAGGAATTGACTCTCCCCGTCAGTCTCTTTCCTATGTATATGTCTGTATGGCCGTAGGAATTGACTCTGCCCGTCAATCTCTTTCCTATGTATATGTCTGTATGGCCGTAGGAATTGACTCTCCCCGTCAGTCTCTTTCCTATGTATATGTCTGTATGGCCGTAGGAATTGACTCTGCCCGTCAGTCTTTTTCCTATATATATATATATGTTTGCAGAAATATTTTGCTGCCACAGCAGAAGAGAAACTATGGTGTGAATTTTCTCTTCTATTTATAAGCTTCCATTTTGCATGTAGTTGACGGCTCTGACTAAGAAAATCCATGTTTGACCCTGTATTGATGGAACTACTTTGAACTGATGGAAGGTTTGATGTTGATTTTAGCTCCCCCGGAAGCAGACTGAAACATAATGAAATTATTAAAATGCTTGAAGACATCAATATAGACGGCAAAGACCTGAGGATTGTAAAACATCTATACTGGCAGGAAGAAGCAGCAGTTCGAGTTGAAAATAGAACTGGAAAATATCAACCTATAAAACAAGGGCTGCGACAAGTATGTGTACTATCTCCAGACCTTTTTTCTCTGTACAGTGAGAATATTCTAAGAACGATCATCATAGAACCAGGCATAAAAATTGGAGGACACAATATTAACAACCTTCAGTATGCTGACGACACAGTACTGATAGATGAGAACCAATAAGACCTGCAAAATCTCTTAGATAAAGTGGCCAAAAGTGAATAGAAAGACCTTACTTTGAACATCAAAAAGACAGAGACTATGGTTATATCTAAGAAATAGAATCCACCAACATGCAGCATACAATTAACTATTCCAAAGCAGGTGCAGAAATTCAAATACCTTGGAGCAGTAATAACTTCAGATGGGAAATGCAGAACAGAAATTAGGAACAGAATAGGCCAAGCAAAGACTGCATTTCAGAGATTGAGAAACATATTATCCAACACATCCTTATCAATGAATTTTAGAAAACGAATCCTAAAATGCTATATTGAACCTATCTTGTTATATGGAAGTGAATCATGGACAATAGGAAAGTCTGCTCAAAAATCATTGGAAGCAGCAGAAATGTGGTTTATTAGAAGAATGTTGCGAATCCCTTGGACAGCAAAAATAACTAATGAAGAATGTATGAGAAGAGCTAGAGAGACAAAATCCTTGTCAAAAAGATAAGAGAGAGACAATGTACTTTCAAAGGACATGCAATGAGAAGAGGGGGCATTGAAAATATTATAACAACAGGAAAAATAGAAGGAAGAAGATCAAGAGGAAGACCAAGAGAAATGATACTGGACAGTCTGACGGGGTGGTGATCACCAACTGAACTGATGGCCTGCATGAAGGATCGTGTATTCTGGAGAAGCATAATAGCCAACGCCAGTCGGCACGGCACCTGATGATGATGATGATGATGATGATGGAAACAGACTTTCGGGGCAAATGCGATTCGTTAACTTGTACTGGTGTACTCTGCTTATTTAGCGTAGGCAACTTTCATCCTAAACATTTGCTGTCTAACAGGATGGACTAGATAACAAACTGCAAGCTTCAACAATTTAATCATTACATGGCGTGTCGGATAGACCTGCCGACCAAAGCTTCTGTATCTTGTGCTGTCCTGGGACGTTTTTCATCATTTAAAATGTTTTTCTTGTTCCATGCCACTTGGTCAGTCCGCAGATATGTTTTTCTTCTGGCCTTCCTCTCTTCCTTTATTTTCTTTACATTTTTCAGACATTACCAAGTTATCTGGCCTCTGTCTTTTCAGGACATGTCCAAGAAGTTTTGAATGTCTTATTTCTTACCATTTTAATCAGTTTTTGCTGCTCTGAAACTTCTTTTGATGACCTCTTCATTTGTTTTATGTTATGTCTGTCCAGGGTATTTAGTGCATCTTTCCCAAAAACCTTGGCTTTGTTGATTCCAGTTTGTATATCATCTTTTTCTTAACTATCTAAATTTCATTCTTGACTTTTAGGGATATCTTATTATGTGTTAGTATCTTCTTCATGTCACAGACAGCTGCTTGTGCATAAACTGCTCTTGATTTTATTTCATTTGTCGTTTTAACTGTTACTGCTGTCCCGAGGGAACTTATTTATGTTAGTGTCTTCCTGTTTGAAACGTCCTCGAACGTTGTGTATTACTCTTGTTGATATCATAGCTGCTTCTGTCTTGTTACTGTTAAGTTCTAAACCTCAAGTATTGCTCTTTGTAATAATCTTGCTGGAAAATGCTTTCACTTTTCGGTATTAGAACTGTGGCATCCGCATATCTCATGTTTTTAAAAAAAATTATTTTACAGCCTCCCAGTTTTATTCTTTTCGAATTTTGAATGCCTCTGGAGATGTTTCCACTGAATAACGAGAACTGACCAGGCAACAATACGCACCCTTGTGTTATGTCTCGTTTTGTGTCCTAATACTCATCTATGGCATTGTCCAGTCTTACTGATGTTCTTTGATTCCAGTACACGCTCTTAATAATTCTAATAACATAACCATCTATGTGAAGTTTTTCTAGCATTTTATGCTTATCTTCATGTGTAACTCTGTCAAAAGCTTTCATGTAATCAGTAACTAGGGCCACATTTACTTTTCTTTAGCCAGAAATGCTGCATTTGTGACAAAGACGGGGGTAAACCTCTGAGGGAACTGTGGTAGACCTCTGAGTGAAGTGGGGTGGGGTAGACCTCAGAGCGAACTGGGGTAGGTAGATTTCTGAGCTAGCGGCAAATGAGAAGAAGATAAATGTACCAATATTTTGTCTGTCACTGATTTGAAATTTTGGTGATCTGTGAGTCTACAGAAGTTAGTTACTTTCTGTCTAGATTCAAGAACGATTATATTATATTATATTATATTATATTATATTATATTATACTATATAACATTATAATATATTATATTATATTATTATGCATACATCTGGTAGATGTGGCACTAAGAGTGGGCTTGACCATTAATTAAAATAAGAGAGAGATAATGAAGATATCAAGAGTCCAGAGACATAGTGATTCAAATTATATAAATGTTGGAGATATGATTACTATGAAAGCAGAAACATACAGATATTTAGGCACAACCTTCTGCAGAAGCAATATAGTAAGAGAACAAAATAAAAGCAGAGTAAAGATAGGGAATAAAATATACTTCGTCTTGCAACACCTGTTAAAATACAAAATCCTCTCTAAGAACACCAAAATAACAATCTACAAAACTATAATAAGAACAGCCGTCATGTATAGATCAGAAACGTGGAGTACAACAAAGAAAGATGAACACCAATTGCAGATCTTTGAAAATAAGATCCTGAAAATAATCTTTGGACCGATAAAGGATGCCAACAGTGGAGAATGGAGAGCTAGAGAGAACACTGAATTGAACAGCTTATCTAAATCCCAACGAATCATAAAAGTTCTAAAACTCAACAGACTACGCTGGCTCGGGCATGTGGAAAGAAAGGAAGAGAACAGACAAACGAAAAGTATGTATGCGCAAGAGGTGAGGGAAACAAGAACAAGGGGTAGACCAAGACAGAGATGGAAAGACAGCATAAAAGAAATTGATGTTACCAACCGAAGAGAGAAGACTAGAAATAGAGAGTGATGGAGGCGAACTTTATCAGCAACAGTGAGCCTTAATGGCTTGGAAAGCTGGAACTGGGGTAGGTAGACTTCTGAGCTAACTGGGGTTGGTAGACTTCTGAGCTAACTGTGGTAGGTAGACTTCTGAGCTAACTGGGGTAGGTAGACTTCTGAGCTAACTGGGGTTGGTAGACTTCTGAGCTAACTGTGGTAGGTAGACTTCTGAGCTAACTTAGGTAGGTAGACTTCTGAGCTAACTGTGGTAGGTAGACTTCTGAGCTAACTTAGGTAGGTAGACTTCTGAGCTAACTGGGGTTGGTAGACTTCTGAGCTAACTGGGGTAAGTAGACTTCTGAGCTAACTGGGGCAGGTAAACTTCTGAGCTAACGGCAAAGGAGAAGAAGATAAATGTACCAACATTTTATCTGTCCTGTCACTGATTTAAAATTTCGGCAGTCTGTGGGTCTACATAGTTATTTTATGTTTAGACTCAATTATATTATATTATATTATATTATATTATATTATATTATATTATACTATATTATTATTACATTATTTTCTATTATATTTGTATATATTATGAAATAAAAAGAGAGGATAATTTTTATTTCTATTAGAATTATGTAATCTCAACTCTTTGTATATGTTCTAGTTGTTGTTGAGTTTCTTGAAAATGCATTGTTTTTCACCTTTGATTTTCTATTTTCCGCAATAAATTCAGCATTAACTAACAGTATCAACCCGTTACATCAAGGTAACCCTTACCTTCACTTACCTAACAGGCTAACGTTGGCTGGGTCTTGGAAACCCAGTTTGACAAAGCACGCGATGTTCATAATGTTAGTCACTGTGCCGAAGACGGCGACCATCTGAGACACAAACGTGTATATAACCCAGAGGAAAACAATCAGAGCTTCATCACTGACCAGAGTGTCAGAGCCCCGGCCTAGAGCTGGCGTGATGTTGTAGATCAAATCCTGCGGTTCTGAAGTTATTGAGACCAGTAACATTCTACCACACCGCTGCCTGTTCTCAAAGTTTGAAAGGAATCACTGAATGCACTACTGCGATATGAATAAAAATGAGCCATTTTGAGAACTAATTTAATATAAAAAAACCAATGGCGAGATTTTGAGAAATACAATGCTTAGCCTTTCCTGCAGTGGCATTTATCATGTAACAATAGGCACAGAAGTAATATTTGGGGGTATGATGTGATATTTTGATAATTACAACATAGATACAATTATACAACATGTTACAATAAGAGGTTGCTGAAATAAAAAAAAATACCTCTTAGGAACGAAATGTATTTTTTAAGATATAATTTTGGCCGAAGCTGACAGCTAAAGTCGAGATATTCAGAACTAATAGTACTAGCAGAACGTACGGGATAAATTATATTGCTGCACGAAGTAATTACAATATTTTAAAAAATAACTACTAAGGACGGAAACTTCTAGAGTTGAATATAACGTCAGAACCAAGAATGATATAAATTCTGATACAAGAAAGCTGAAGTCTAGATCGCCTTCAAGCAAATTCCGGCCCATTCATCTAGAACTTTTTTTCTTCTTATTTGCGTTGGAGAAGAGAAGTCAGAGAGGCTGAGAGCACGAACTCCGAAATCTGGACCACACGCTCTTTTAAGTGACGTTCCAGGCATTCTGCTGCTAGGTATGTGCTAGAAAGTAACTGTAATTTTAATGTCACACAAAGGCTAAATATTTTAAAGTAATTAAAAAATAGTAATAAAATAAAGCGTCATGGCTCAAAGATAATTTCATAATTTATCGATTAGTAAAGTGACAGTGGCTTTGATTTCTTTTCAGTCTATTTTTCACAAAATTTTATTCTTGAAATAAAAGTTATTCCTTGTCATGCTCGTTTAAGCATCTTTGTATTTATTGTTTTCATAATAGTGTCAAATGGTGTGAACTATCATATTATTGATGATTATTGAAGATGATTAAGTTTTTATTTTGACCATAACACATCACAGGTTTCACACAACATTACCACATTCACTAGACCGAGAGCAAGTCCGATGAGAAGTTCACTGCACTATTTAATTCTGACAATAAGTTCAAGATGTATTATTGATAACATCACTTCGATTGAATCACTAAATCATTTGTTCACAATCATCAAACTCTATCATATTCTACATACAGCATTTCTCAATGTTCTCAACTTCACAATATTCTACACGTGATACGAGAACGTTTGCTAACTCAGTATTATATGAGATCTACAACCCGTGGTCGATCAGTTACACGACTAAATCACTGTACTCGAAGTTTCAAAAGTATCAATTCTTCATAATCACTTGAAACACATCTTCAATCTGTCCTAAAACTACTTCTTCAAAACTGCTTTTCCTGAGTATCTATTGCTCTAATTGTCCATCTGTTCCAACTTTCGTTACCTACGTCTTCTTTCTCTCTCGTGTCTTTTCTGTTGTGTGTTCTCCTTCTGCTGTTCTTCTCAGTTCTTCTCTTGTCTGTCTACTTCTGACGATCCCCCTCACTCGTCCGCTAGGCTCTGGACTTCCTCCTTTTGGGAGCTCCTTCTTTCTCATGTTCCTTCCTTTGACTTCTGGATCGGTCTCTATTCACTGACCGCCCCTGTTCCTCCGCCTTTGGGCTCCCTCCTCTGTCTCCTCTCTCCTCTACTTCGGTACTTCTTCGTCCTCTGATTGTCTGTTCTTCCGTCTTCGGCCCCCTCCTCAATCTTCTCTCTCCAGAACTTCCGTACTTCTTCGCCCTCTTCTGTCCCTCCGCTCGCCCTTTTATCTTAAATCCAGCTTTATGGATTATCCAGTAAGTATTTTGGCTCCACCCTTTACATGTCCACTGGTTCCCATGAGCGTTCTGATCGTCCGTGATTCAAACAATCCGGTGACTTATATGTCGTAAGTCAATTGTCCAATAGGCCACGCCTCTAAATATTTAAGTGGTCAGCCGGCCGAGTTGGTCACTCCTTTATTTAAAAAAGGTGTGCAGTAGCATCCTAACGCGTGTCACCTAACAGGTGTCTTACGTCAATTTCGTTTATAAAATTGTTATTTACCTAATTCATTATCGTGCTCTTTCATGTCGGAGGTTTTATTGTGTCATCACTTTTCACTGTCTCTGCCTTTTCTATTCGTCTTTTCTATTTTGTTTACATGTGTCAGTGTCCAGTCACTGCTTTGTTATCACTGGACCATCCTACTTTCTGCCATCCTTCCTTTGTATTCCCTATATCTCAGTGTCACTGAGTCTTGTCTTTTTCTATTCACTGTTTCCACTGTTTACATTTGTCTGCGTCTTGTTCTAGTGTCAGGAAAGTTGTATACCTTTCTCTGCCTTTCCTACCTACTTTTCTCTGTCGCTATTCGATGTTACTATTTTGTTTACAGTATATTTTCATAATCATATTCATTAATAATAATAATAACAACGACTATAATCATTACTTACAAGGCCATGCTACATTTTATTACAAACATTACTGGTTGTATTTTCTATGAATTCGTGTTAAACGTATGAATGAAGTTAACATTACTTTTGTTGACACATAATGTGAAGAACTTCTAGTAGCGAAGCTGTTGGTGCACTGGTCTCTCGTGGCACAGGCTTGTGGTTCAAATCCAGCTTGAGGCACCCCAGTCACCCAGTTGTAGGAATGAGTACCTGATTTCTTCTGAAGCTAGAGAAAGAGAGGCGGCCGAGCGTGATTATGACCAGCTCAGCCTCCAGTGTGCCACCAAGTCAAGGAATACATTGACAAGTACACCACATCTTCTAGGCGCCTCCATGTCAAATTAGGGTTACTTTTACCTTTACTTTATTTTTATAATGTAAGGGAATATGAAGGAATGAAGGAAAACAGCAAGAATGCCCAGAAACAGAATGAAACAAGACTAGGGGAAAAAAATGAATAGATGTTAGCACACAGCTAAAAGTTTGTATTGTATGAGCTGCCATAGTAGAACAAAATTAATTATTACAATTGGATAAAAGTATTAAAATACTAACTTTTAAAACATAAAGTTTCCCGACTTTTGAATCTCAATATTTGTAAGCTTCAGAGTGTGTCGAATCTCTAAATGATATGTATTATGATTTTATGCTTGTTTTATATTGCCGTAACATTTGGATTAAAACTGTAATATCCGTAGTGCCATCACTGTCATCATCATGTTGCCCAGGAACGCTGTCCCTCTCACAATAATTGGTGTATAAGTATACAACTATACACTAAACACTGCAGTAAAGCTGTGATACTAGAATGTATAAAATCGGAAAAAAGTAGGAGCAGCTTTATTACTTAACGATTACAAAGTTGTGACGTTTCGGCGTGAGCCTTTATCATACAAAAACATACAGGACGAAGAAATAGGGAGAGGAGATAAAGTATAGATTCACATGAATACTGTTAAAAAAATGCGGTTGTGGGCAATTCGATCAGCGTCGCTCGGTGTCTCATATTCAGATTTTCCGTGATGTCCTGGGTCCACCAGCGGGGAGGTCGTCGCATTGGCCGGGCCTGTGCCTTCTACTGTCAACCTCTCCAAACAGCTGTGTCTTCTGGTGTGGCCGAAGTATCTCAGCTTTCTAAATTCTGATAACGTTTTCGAGCCAGTCTTTTACGATGGCTAACCCCATCCAAAAAAATATCTTTATTTGATTTTCTTTCTATCCGTGATATTCTAAATGCCTTTTATGTGATTTTCTTTCTATCCGTGATATTCTAAATGCCTTTCTTTTAACATTTCATTTCAAACGCTGTTATTCTCTTTTCTTGTTATTTGTTAAGTGTCCATGTTTCGTATTCGTATGTTGCCTCTGAGAATATGTACGTTCTTAGCAAACATGGCTTTGTTTTCTTGTTGGTACCTTGCCACAAGCCCTTCATTTGTGCTAGGTTCTATAATGCAGCTGCTAGTCTTCTTTTGATTTCCACTGTGCAGTCGCCATTGGTGCTGATGACTGAACCATTCATTCATTCATTCCTTTGCATGTCCCTTGCGGAACTTTGCCTCCCAAACAGCACTCCTGTAGGCCTCTCGGTTGTGAGCAAGATGGCCTGCTGCTGCTGCATCCATTTCCAGATCATCAACGATGTCTTGCAGCCATCTTCGTTTCGGTCTTCCTCTTTTTCTTTTTCCCATTATGTATCCTTCCAATACGGTCTTCTCTAAATTATCATGACGTTTAATGTGGCCAAAATATTTAAGTTTTCTCTCTTTAATCCTCTTTACTAGCCAGCCTTCTTCAATATTAAGCTCTTGTAGTATAGATATATTTGTTCTTTTTTGTGTCCACGATATTTGGAGAACTCTTCTATAGCATTTACATTCAAAGGCATTTATGTGCTTCTCAGCTGTTTTGTTAAGTGTCCAGGTCTCACAGGCATATGTTGCGATGGGAAAGATGCATGCCCTTAAAAATCTTATTTTTGTGGTTCTGTCTGCTCCTCTCCACAGATTCTTTGTCATCACAATTACTAGTACCGACCTCTGCCTCACACTCTTCCCCAGTGTTAAAATTAGATCTATCTGGCCTGGGGGACTCACCACCAGATCTTTTTCCTATTTGACTTTCCATGATTGCTGCTTGGGTTTCTTGGTATGTTTCCAGAAGGTAGTTTACCATTGCTTTCCTTCCGGGCAGTGACTGTACTAGTCAGTGATCGTAGCCATTGTCCCTACATTGAGATCATCTGCCTACCTTCATAGAATGGTGACCATAACCAACATTATCTGTCAGCTGCTCTCCCATTCCATCCACCACCTGCTCCCATGGCTTCACGTCACCCTGATCGGGAGGCTATACGGGTACTCCACCTTGCCCAAGGGTGTCCCGTAGACTGACGGAGGTAAGGAGGCGTCTTACTTCTCCTTTGATAGGGGATACCCCTACCCCGCTAGACTGAACCTAGATATTAAAATTTACTCGTATTTTCCAGCTCTCGTGGTCCAGTGGAATTCTCGATTTGCTTCTCATTTTGTTTGTTATCATTACTTTAGTTCTGTGTACAGCATCAACAGTTATGGTCTATAGTGAAGAACATGGGTTTTCCCAAACATCTGGTACACCTTATCGCCAAACGGTTCCAAAAGCAGCAAGCAGCAGTGAGGGTAGATGGCGAAATATCGGGCTGGCTTAACGTACAAAAGAGAGTAAGACGGGGATGTATCCTTTCTCCATATTTGTTTAACATCTTCGCTGAAAACATCATGAGGAATGTAAGAATGGAACAGAAAATAACTACATTTTTGGTTCTCTCAACATCGGGGGCCACTAGATTCCAGATATCATTACGCCGATGATACAGCGCTTCTATCAAACAGCTCAGAAGGACTGGAAGAGTTATCTGTAGTGCGGTGACTTTTAATGTTTGTGAAATAATATCATAGTAATTTGTAAATAAATGTTTAAAAAAAAACTATGAAATCGTGTCAGTTATTTTCGCTGTCTCTTGGTTTCGCTTAGATTCAATGTCAGAGTTTCTGCAAGCTGTGCTTGTCTTTCGCCATTTTGTTCTGTTTTGAAGTTTTATTGCTAAAGCTGCTGGGCTCGTGATCTTGACAACGAAGGCAATAAACGGGACTAAAACGTTGTTAGAAATACGGGCACCTTCTCAACCGTGGCCCGGGTGAAGATAAGAAAATAAGAAGATAAGAAGATAAAGCCAGTGATGATTTTGTTTCTTGTAGGATAGAAGTTTATGCTCAGTTTGCTGACTATGTATACACGGGAGATAAACTGGAACCAAGTAAGATGAATGCACAAACAATGATAACTGATTTGGTTGTGATAAATGTTTTTCACCTGCATAGATTATTAAAAATACTTGGTATGATCCAGGAAAAATAACAGGCTAATATATATTTATCTTCTTATCTGATATCCTTCCCGTGCCGTTAAACATCACACAGGGCTCGCAAAGTAATTCGCTAATTTGTCTTGTCTTCGGCGAGTCTTTCAACCTCACAAGGGATTTTATGCCTGTTAATTTGGCCTCTCTTAAGAATGTCCTCTTCAGAGTTTCACGTGGTCTGCCTCTTTTTCTCTGGCCTGTTGTGCTCCACTTGATAGCTTGTTTTGGGATTCTCTGATCATTTCTTCTCATCAAGTGACCAAAACATGCCCATCTCCTTTTCCTGATCACCCATGAGACTGGTTGTTGTTCAGTCATCTGTCTTATCTTTGCATTGTTCTTGAATTCATTCCACTTGATGCCAAGTATTTTCCTTAGGTATTTGTTTTCAAAAGAGTCTACTTTCTTGTCTATTTCTTTAGTTGTTTTCCAGCTTTCCCATGCATAAATGAGGGTGGATATTACATTTCAATTGAATAGTCTTAACTTGGTTAATTATTTAATGTTCATTTATTTTTTTTTTAAGACGACGAAAACAACAGGCCGTGACCCAATGGAACTGCAAACCGGGTCCACTCGTAACGAGATGCGGACCATACCCCAGGCATTCAATGTGCAGGGCAGGCCTCGGGCATCTCGTTTAGTTAAAAAATAACGACGCTTTTGTTTAACCAAAGGGCATGTTGATCAGGGTACCTGTCAAGAGGACACTTTGACCTCAGCCACTTTGATCTTAGCACGATATGTAAGCAAATAAAAAGCACCTTTTTTAGGACCGAAATTGCAAATGTTTCTACTATTTCATTTGCTTTACGACAGACACAGGTTTGATTTATTTGACAAAATCTGAAACAGGAACTTTATGAAAAGAAATAAAAAAAGTTCCGGTGAAAGACGAAAAGTTATAAAATCACTAAAATATAATTGGGACATAAAGTACAAACATATATCAAAACAAGGGCACTCACTTACAAACTTTGAAAACATGTGTACCTTCTTTTTTGCAGTTATTCCCCTTCCACGATATAATTTGTTCGCATAAACGTATACAGAATCAGTTTAAACCAATTATGTTGAAACTACAAATAATAAAGAGCTTCAGGAGGGATTTGACGCAGAGAAAGTCGATAAGCTTCTCTAAATCCCCTCTTCCAGTTACGAGTAACCTCTAGTTACAGAATTTGATGAATGTTACAGCCTGTCCCATGCAGTTACTTGGGCAGGGGTTTGTAGATTGATGAGTGGCTGTTTCATAGAAACACTCCGAGAAGAATCAAAAGCAAATCAGTTCATTTTTTTTCATTCCTATTCGAAATTATCCTCAAAGATATCAACTGCCAGGATTTCTTGATTCGCAAATATTGGAGGGGCAATGTTTGCTGCTGGAAAGAGTTCATGGGATGATGATGATGATAAGACAGTCTAATCACATGAGACAGACAGACGAGAGAAAAATATGACAAGAAGCGCTTACACCGATATATCATCAAATTCGGAGAAGACGAAGAGGATGATGATGATGATGATGATTATGATTATAAAAGGTTTATCACGAAGTGTTGTGAATACATCTTTAAAGGTGCTGGTATACACATGCATCTTGACTGCCGTGATCAAAGCTGTAATCCAGACAATAAAAAGGTAAATGTTGTATGAGGCATTCTTGTGGTAAGACAGTTCTGCTCTGTCTCGTCAAGAGGCATAAGACAGCTCTGTTAAAAGGGCCTAAGATAGCTCTGTTCAAAGGGCATAAGATAGATCTGGTCAAAGGACATAAGATAGCTCTAGCCATAGGGCAGATAGGTTTCACCCAAATTCGTAGTTCAGCAGATATTTGACCAGACTAAAATAATAAAGCAGCTTTTTACCTATTTATCTATCTATTACCCTGCGAACTGGCGCTGGCCATAGCGCTTTTCTATAAATCTCTGGTCCGACTGCAGAGTACACGTGTAAGGGAATGGCATGTTATTATTATTATTGTTATTATTATTATTATTATTATTATTATTGGTTGGGTATACAGCAGTATATAAGGGGATTCTGTAGTTTATGTACCGCCATACTAGTGAGAATCCTTTATCATTTATGTCAATCATCAAAACCTATTATTTCTTACTTATGCATTTCTGCCAATCTTTGCCTGCCCGAGGAAACTTCCCTGGTTCAATGATCAGCTGTTGCTTAAGGTATTGCTGCTTAAATGAACAACATCCATTTTAACTTCACAGATACACATGTAATAGAATTTACAGTTTATACTTTATATTAAGGCACCCGTGAAATAAGCATTGGCGCCAACCAAAATGGTTTTTCTTGGCTACATCTGAAATTGTTTTCTATTAGGTTAATTAAATCTTCTTGTGGAGTTCATTTTCAACTTACAAATTTCTTCTTGTTGTTGGTGTTCTAAAACCACCTAATTTTCTATGTTACACACAGAGAAAATACAACAAGAAATCCAGGCTTCCAACTCCACAGAATAATACAGATACAACAACTTAACATAACTTGGCAGTCTTCCAACCAAAACAAACTGGTCAATAATGAAAATCCCAACAAAGCCAATTGGTGTAGTTATATCTTCAGACAACACACATTTATTAATGGACAAAATGAGGGGTGAAATTATGAGGATGGGAACGTAGCCATCAGGCTGAACAGAAATTACAATCACAACGCCCAGCGTGAGAGAACTCTACGCCAATTGGTCGAAAACCTTACAATGTCCTTATATACATAACATCATACTTACAACGTTCCACCCAAAACCTCAGCCATCACAAGAAAAACTAAATCCTCCAACTAACTACCAACAAATTGCCACTGCTAGAAACTCTTCCTAAACGAGACTCCATCTACAACAAACTAGTAAGGTTCTTCCTACAACACAAACAAGTAAGGCCCCTCCTACACACAAAAAAGTAAGACTCCCCTTTGACTAATCGTGAGTGGTATTTATACTATCCCTACCCACTCAGTTTTCTCCATGCTGCACGCTTTTCCCAAGAACCCCGCTCAATTGTCTCAACCAACCTACCTTTCAAACAAGGATACTCATTCTATTATTTCCTAAATACCAATCCTGCTTATAATCCCTAGCCAAGAGAAATACTGCTATACACAGTCAACGCAAGAAATAATTCATAATGCAAGATCCGACCTCAACATACTTATATTTAATTTTATTCCACTAGCCGACAAAACAACAAATAACAAATAGGCAACAATATAGGGATAACAATTGTTGTGAAAACACATGGCTATATTAAGCAACGAAAATGATCACAGAGCACACACACACACACACTCTCAAGTGTATCAAAATTATATCAACATGAATACTGAATGACATGTGAATCCATCAAAACTTCATATGAATTAAACAAATGTTAATGATATATGATCTTTCAAGTGTCCCAGTGTACTAGGACTACACACATATGATACAGAACTAGCTAGCAGCACTTATGTCAAGTGTCCCAGTGTACTAGGATTACACACATATGATACATAACTAGCTAGCAACACTTATGTCAAGTGTACCAGTGTACTAGGATTACACACATATGATACAGAACTAGCTAGCAACACTTATGTCAAGTGTCCCAGTGTACTAGGACTACACGCATATGATACATAACTAGCTAGCAACACTTATGTCAAGTGTCCCAGTGTACTAGGACTACACGCATATGATACATAACTAGCTAGCAACACTTATGTCAAGTGTACCAGTGTACTAGGACTACACACATATGATACAGAACTAGCTAGCAACACTTATGTCAAGTGTCCCAGTGTACTAGGACTACACACATATGATACAGAACTGACTAGCAACACTTATGTCAAGTGTCCCAGTGTACTAAGACTACACGCATATAATACATAACTAGCTAGCAACACTTATGTCAAGTGTCCCAGTGTACTAGGACTACACACATATGATACAGAACTAGCTAGCAACACTTATGTCAAGTGTCCCAGTGTAATAGAACTACACGCATATGATACAGAACTGGCTAGCAACACTTATGTCAAGTGTCCCAGTGTACTAGGATTACACACATATGATACAGAGCTAGCTAACAACACCTATGTCAAGTGTCCCAGTGTACTAGGATTACACACGTATGATACAGAACTAGCTAGTAACACTTATGTCAAGTGTACCAGTGTACTAGGATTACACACATATGACACATAACTGGCTAGCAACACTTATGTCAAGACTCCCAGTGTTCTAGGACTACACAAATATGACACATAAATGGCTAGCAACACTTACACCAAGATTCCCAGTGTTCCACGACTACACACATATGACACAGAACAGGCTAGCAACACTTATGTCACGAGTCCCAGTGTTCTAGAACTACACACATATGATACAGAACTAGCTAGCAACACTTATGTCACGAGTCCCAGTGTTCTAGAACTACACCATATGATACAGAACTAGCTAGCAACACTTATGTCACGAGTCCCAGTGTTCTAGAACTACACACATATGATACAGAACTAGCTAGCAACACTTATGTCACGAGTCCCAGTGTTCTAGAACTACACACATATGATACAGAACTAGCTGGCAACACTTATGTCACGAGTCCCAGTGTTCTAGAACTACACACATATGATACAGAACTAGCTGGCAACACTTATGTCACGAGTCCCAGTGTTCTAGAACTACACACATATGATACAGAACTAGCTAGCAACACTTATGTCACGAGTCCCAGTGTTCTAGAACTACACACATATGATACAGAACTAGCTGGCAACACTTATGTCACGAGTCCCAGTGTTCTAGAACTACACACATATGATACAGAACTAGCTGGCAACACTTATGTCACGAGTCCCAGTGTTCTAGAACTACACACATATGATACAGAACTAGCTGGCAACATTTATGAACAAAACAGTGTAGGCACATTATATTCGTTAGCTTGATAAAATCCACGTTTATATAAAAACAAACAGTCAGTATGTGGAGTCTGGACAGATCAAAACAAACAATCAGTGTCTGAGGTTTGGACAGATAAAAACAAACAGTCAGTGTTTGAAATTTGGACAGATAAGAACAGTCAGTGTCCGAAGTTTGGACAGATAAAAAATAAACAGTCAGTAACTGAAGTTTGGACAGATAAAAACATACAGTCAGTGTCTGAAGTTTAGGCAGATAAAAACAAACAGTCAGTTTCTGAAGTTTGGACAGATAAAAACAAACAGTCAGTTTCTGAAGTTTGGGCAGATAAATTTGGTAATACGTAAGCTTTTCTTCTCTGAGTGAATTTATTCTTCCAGCACACAAGTCTCTGTAACAAATGAGTTCAGAGAAAACGTGGCTAATCCTTTGGAGTCTCTCTATTCAGATCGACAGATCTACGTAGGATAGTTTCTACTTCAAATCTCCCCACATTATATATGTTCCATTTAATTTTAGTCTATCATCTTATTAATGACCTATACAATGGATATGTTTGTGCAGTCAAGACAGAAGAAGGGATGAGTGAATGGTTCCAGATTGAAACAGGCGTGAAACAAGGATGTATACTGTCTCCTTTACTTTTTGGGATTACAATAGACTTCATAATGACAAAATGCCGCACAAGTAACACGGGTATTGACTGGGTACATGGGACCCAACTAGAAGACCTTGATTTTGCTGATGACATAACTCTTATCAGTAATAATGCGAATTCCATGCAAGAAAAAACAGATACCCTGTCTTCAATGGCTAGCAAAATAGGTCTTGAAATTAACAAGGACAAAACAAAAATAATGAAAATTCCTTTCAGTCAAAATGGAAAAATACACATAGAAGGGACAGATATTGAAGAAGTCAATCAACACATAGAAGGGACAGATATTGAAGAAATAAATCAATTTGCATACCTTGGCAGCTACATAGACCAGGATGGTGACACTAGAAAGGAAGTTAGGATCAGAATTGCAAAAGCAGCATCAATCTTCTAGAACCTTGAGAACATATGGAATTCAAAAGTTATAAGCACAAAAACAAAGTTAAGACTATTCAATTCAAATGTAATATCCACCCTCATTTATGCATGCAAAAGCTGGGAAACAACTAAAGAAATAGACAAGAAATTAGACTCTTTTGAAAACAAATGCCTAAGGAAAATACTCCGCATCAAGAGGAATGAATTCACGAACAATGCAGAGATAAGACAGATGACTGAACAACAACCAGTCTCATGGGTGATCAGGAAAAGGAAATGGACATATGGTGGCCACTTGATGAGAAGAAATGATCAGAGAATCCCAAAACAAGCTATCAAGTGGAACACAACAGGCCGAAGAAAAAGAGGCAGACAGCGTGAAACTCTGAAGAGGACATTATTAAGAGAGACCAAATTAACAGGCATAAAATCCTTTGATGAGGTTGAAAGACTCGGCGAAGACAGGAAAAATTGGCGAACTACTTTGTGAGCCCTGTGTGACGTTTAACGGCACGGGAAGGATATAAGATATAAGATAAGATCTTATTAAACTTTTATTACTCTGTTCCTGGTGATCACTAAGAAGTACTTTAACATGACGTCATTTACGGCAGAGCAACTTATCAAAAGTGGCTCTATATTTACTGCTCATCTTATAATAGAAAAAAATGTTCACTGATGAATTAACAGATTCCAGGATAATCCCAACCGCACCACATAATAAAAGCAAATTTTTATGTATCCCGTCAACTGAAAGACCAGGTTCAAGTGACATTGCCAAGAACACAGCACAGACTGGGATGAAACAAACGATGAAGAGGGTCGAAATCATCACCACCATTTTTGCCACCTTCTGATTTCTGTTAGACACGTTGTTTGCTTGCTCTGAACTTATCAACCTTTTCCGGAGTTTCGATTTTTCTTTTAACTGAATTGCCAATGTTATGGTGCAGATAATAATAACCAGAAATGAACTGAAAGGAAGAAAAACGTTATTGATAACATAGGATACTTTCTCTACAGCCTCCCTATCTTCAGTGAAAACTGTACCAATTAGAGTTTTGTTTTTGTCTGGATAATATTTCATCCCGAGTTTATTAACGGCGTACACCGGGGATATACTTCCTAAAAGGATAATGTAGACACCGACAAGGATGAAAAACATTCGTTTTGAAGTCACTAGTCTTTTTGTCTGTGAAAAAAAGGAACGAGAAAGACATTTAATATGCGAATTCTTGACACAAACAATAGTGCATCTAATCTAGTGGGAAGAAGTTATGTTTCTTACTTTGGTAAGGACTATAGCGATATCTTTCTTGGCATTCTTACAAATATAGCGTACTTTTTAATAAACATTTTCAGATAGTTTAAGACCTCTACTGTAGACAACATTAAGTGATTTATATTTCATAATGTCTAAATCCCTTTCATGTTTTAGTCTCTTTTCTTTGCAGGGTAAGAAGAGAAAAAGAATTTAGTAAGTCCAAATGGCAGTTGCTTGTCCTGATGATCTCCAGGAAACTGTTTCCTTCCTGACATGGCAAGTTCTTGTAAGTAAAATATCTTCAGTCACTCTCTAGTCGCTGCCATTACATCCTTCCTTTACGTTTTGTTCTCCTCGGAATATTTTTCAAATGTCAAAAGTTTATTCTGTTTGTGGTTGTGGTTCAACATTACATTATATAATTAATTAGTTTTTCTATTCCAACAATTAAAAGAAGTTTGGTCAAAAGCAACATCTACCAGGCAAATTACGTCTTTTCACCTTTCAATTAAGAAAAAAAAACACCTTACTTCTTATGCTTTGGCACATAAATTTGGAAATAATGTTATTACTGTAACAATTTAACGAAGATAAGGAAATTGAAGATCTTGGCAGGTGAAGATATTCGGTCATGGACATGTAGTATGAGTTTTTAGGATAGCCCTTATGACTTTCTTCACTGAAGTAGCACATCCAAGCTTTCCACGAGGATCTGGCGAAATCCTGTAACTTCAACTACTCAGAAGTATAGTAAAGAATAAAGCAGGAGGAGGAGGAGGAGAAGGAGGAGAGCAGACATTTGAGTATTATAAACTATCAACAAAAACATCTGAGTGTTATAAACTATCAACAAAACATCTGAGTTATAAACTATCAACCAAAACATCTGAGTGTTATAAACTATCAACAAAACATCTGAGTGTTATAAACTATCAACAAAACATTTGAGTGTTATAAACTATCAACAAAACATCTGAGTGTTATAAACTATCAACAAAACATCTGAGTGTTATAAACTATCAACAAAACATCTGAGTGTTATAAACTATCAACAAAACATCTGAGTGTTATAAACTATCAACAAAACATCTGAGTGTTATAAACTATCAACAAAACATCTGAGTGTTATAAACTATCAACAAAAAAGCACGCAGCAGATTATCAAATAATACCCACAAACAAAAACAAAAATGTTATATACCAACATCGATTAAGCTATAATCTCACAGCAGACCGTTGTGTAGTGGTAGAATATAACAGTAGCGAACTATCTTTCAATTCCATTGTTGACAATATCGTTTCACATATTCAGATGTCTTCTCTGAATATATCATCATCATCATCATCATCATCATCATCATCATCTTGTGCCTTGCCTACAGACGATTGTGATCATCCACCTTCATTGGTCTCTGACCTTGATATATTCCATCAGCTCACTTGGTGACTCCTTACCCCGCCATCGTATGAGATTATCCTTGATTCTTTTATTCTCCTCGTCTTCCCTTGCATCGTTTCTTACTTATCTTTCCTGTTATGTTTTCTTGTTGTCTTTCTCCTGTTATGATGTTTTCTTGTTGTCATGATGTTTTCTTGTTGTCTTTCTCCTGTTATGATGTTTTCCCGTTGTCTTTCTTCTGTTACGATGTTTTCTTGTTGCCTTTCTCCTGTTATGATGTTTTCTTGATTGTTTCTACTGTTATGATGTTTTCCTGTTATCTTTCTCCTGCTATGATATTTTCTTGTTGTCGTTCTGCTGTTATAATGCTTTATTGTTGTCAGTCTCTTGTTATGATGTTTTCTTTCTCCTTGTATGACGTTTTCTTGTCTTCATTCTCCTGTTATGATGTTTTCTTGTTGCCTTTCTCCTGTTACGATGTTTTCTTGATTTCTTTCTACTGTTATGATGTTTTCATGTTGTCTTTCTCCTGCTATGATGTTCTCTTGTTGTCTTTCTCCTGCAATAGTTCTGTATTGTTGTCTTTCTCTTGTTATTATGTTTTCTTTCTCCTGCTATGATGTTTTCTGGACACTCTTTCTCCTCTTATGATGTGTTCTTGTCGTCTTTCTTCTGTTATGATGTTTGTTGTCTTGTTGTCTTTCTCCTATTATGATGTTTTCATGCTATCTTTCTCTCATTACGTGTCCAAAGAATGATGGCTGTGGTTTTCTTATGGATTTAACTAAGTTCATTTCTACAGTTATTTTTGTTAAACATTCCATGTATGTCATCTTAGCTGTCCATGGTACTCTTAACTTTCTTCTAATAAACCACATTTCTTTTGCTTTTGGTGCTGTTTGTATCGACTGTCCATGACTGATGTTCACTGACAGAGATGCATTGCATAAGATGTTTCTCACTTGACTGAAAGCTGTTTTCGCTTGACGTATGTTTTTGATTACAGAGATGCTGCATTTCCCATCTGATATCACTTGCGTGCCTAAATATTTTAACACACAGCCGTATAAAAACAGGACATTGGTGTTTCAGTAACTAACCTTCAGAGGTGCTATAATACACAGACATCTCTCCGCTGTGATTAATGCAGTGACCCAGCCACTGATGTGGGTGAATGTCGCATGCAGCATACCCGTAGTCATGTACTGGAACTCGGCTGGCTCAAAGGGCAGATCTGCTGAGTAGAACGTTGGATTGATGCAGATGTTTACCCACCATACTTTATCAGGGATCCCAAGTCTGAGAGAGCTAGACCTAGATTTGACAAGTGAGTGAATCAGACAATAGCAACGTTTTAAAAGACAAAACATTGACTGTTTTAGTCTAGTGGTTCCTAAACGTTATCCAGCGATTGTCCTACTGCCTCCCAGGGCATGTTCCTAGCGGACCCTAGGAGTATTTTTACGTCAGCCAGTTCTAATGCTTTCTCTCGCTTCTTCCTTCTCATCACCGAATTTGTCTTTCCACATTGCCTCCCCCCACCTCACAACTGGAGGAGAATGGAAAGAGGAAAAGAGAAGGGAGGAGTACCGGTTACTTCATACATCACTGATTTAGTCGTATTTTCTATAACAAAAAATAAAATTCAAGAATCAAAAAACAAGCCATGGAGACATTAGAAGTACATCTTCTACAGTGTATTTCCTTCTCTGCGTAATAGATTTTAAAATATGTTTCATATTTGTATCAACTGCTGCGCAGTGTTAGGTTCAAGTGGGAGAAATATGCTGCTTGTAATAAGTAATTTATAAGTTCACATTACAACGATGCTAGTTTATAGGATCATGAATAAAGTTTTCTTCAGCGAGGATGCAGAGTTTGATATCTTAGTAAGATATTCTAAACTCTAAATCATTCACTTAGTATAACATTTATTAAGTCATAAGCGAATGAAGAAGAGAAAAAAAAATGATTCCTTTCAAAAGTCTGACAATTTCTTCTGTTATTTCAGTAAGATATTGTCTTTTTTTTTTAATCATTAAGTTTCAACACTTCAGACATTCAGTATATTCAGCAGCAAAACGCTCTCAGTCAAATGGCTTACAGAGGTAAAAGGTGGAATTTTCATTTACATGCCGTTATGGCATGTTGGAGAATAAAGTGTTAGGTCCGTATTTTCCACGACCTTCGGGACATGAAAGTGCTAGGAGGTCAGTATCACCGCCTGGCCGCATTTACCTTCCCAGATTTCTCTGGTGCCCATTTTTAGAGGCTGGGTCAACCCCGGGGCCTTTTCGGTGTGTACCTTGCTGGGGCTGACTCCATTACCACTCAGCTAACCAGGGCGCCCCTATAGCATATGTATATTACAATTCTTCCAAACATTCGTCACTGGGAGCAGCAACACAGTGCAATTTATCCGGTACTGAGATAGCTACAACTTTTAGTATTATAGGTAGGCCTCTCAGTATAGTCAGCAGAAGCAAGCTCTCAGTCATTCAGTATATTCAGCAGCAAAACGTTCCCAGTCATTCAGCACTGAGAACAGCTACAGTTTTCAGTATTACTAGGTTGCGAGAATCTTTGTGAAAAAACAGATTTACGCACGTCCAGGTGGGCAAGATGTAGAAACGCCGAAATACCTAAAATAAAATGTGAATATTTCGTTTGGTAAATAAGTTATATTCATAGCATATGTGACGAAATCATCACAAAATATAAGTAGTATATATGTGGATGAAAGGGAATTCGCAGCACGTAGGATGTGAGAACAATATTTATGTCTTTAAATAAAAGTATCTGAAGTTAGTTTCCTCTTGTTATGTGATTGCCCCAGAGATGTTTAGAAAATGACTGGGAAATTTCCGGAAACAGGTAATGTATAGTTTTCAGGGTTAAGATAAAAATAAGCATCAAGTGACAGGACATGAAGCAAAAACAAAAAGGTAGGAATGCATCATTCATTTCTTTTGCTTCTTTTATCATAGAACAGTTCGACATTACAGTATCCAATGGGAGAGGAGAGAGAATAGAGTTTACAGTTTTGTTGTAAACACAGCATTTCTGGACACTCTTCTTATCACATGAAATGAGGTGCTTATATTCTTTCTGATGTCTTAAGAACTGAATATAATTTAATGATGGAGTTATATACCAGTGTTAAGATATCTTCTTTCAATGTTTAACTATCATAAACGTATTTTAAAAAAATTAACAAACAAGATTTTGAAGTATAAAACAACCTGGTGATTGTGTGCGTATATTTTATAGGCGATTTAAATCTTATCTTATATCTTATATCCTTCCCGTGCCGTTAGACGTCACATAGGGCTCGCAAAGTAGTTCGCCAATTTTTCCTGTCTTCGGCGAGTCTTTCAACCTCATCAAAGGATTTTATGCCTGTCAATTTGGCCTCTCTTAACAATGTCCTCTTCAGAGTTTCACGCGGTCTGCCTCTTTTTCTCTGGCCTGTTGTGTTCCACTTAATAGCTTGTTTTGGGATTCTCTGATCATTTTTTCTCATCAAGTGACCAACATATGTCCATCTCCTTTTCCTGATCACCGACGAGACTGGTTGTTGTTCAGTCATCTGTCTTATCTCTGCATTGTTCTTGAATTCATTCCACTTGATGCCGAGTCGGTTTAAATCAGCGCTTCCAAAATGAGCAGTGGAAATCTGAGGCAGGGGAGGGGGTGGGGGCATCAGAACTAATTAAAAGAAGAACTTTCATAGAGACCTTAGAAATGTGGCCAGGAATGAAAATGGGCTACATCGTGAAAAAAAGCTGGCAAGCATTGCTTTGGTTTGGCTAAATAATGCCTGTGGTATCACTGCATGAAAATAGTTTTGCATTGACTAAAGCATTCAAGAGATTGTATATCAGAAATTATTGAACTGTTACCTAGTATTTAATACTGACTTGTATAATGATTAGAATGTCATTGATGGATTTTTGGATATACAGTAGTATGGATACTGAACACACAGGTATTTTGAGTATCGTACCAAAAAGACTGACTTTAACCGAGTCCTTGAATCCTTGTTTGGCGAAACAGATGATGTTGATGACGTTGGTCATAATGCCGAAAACGTCGATAAGCAGGCAAACAGTATACAGGATGCACTGACACATAAAGGACACATCGTCATCTAGCACTGAATTTTCGAAGCTATTCACTCGAAATGTATGAACATAATATGTTGTTAGTTCTGAAACGTTTATTGCCTTTGACATCATTAATATGTCAATAATGCATTAATGCGCTTCACTCGAAACTGTGTCTGAGTTTTGTTCTGTAACTGTCACTGAGATAAATGTTTGTGAGAATCTTCTTTTTCAAAGGAGGAAGAACATAACGTTGTACATGCTGTCTACAAAGTAAATAAATTGTTGCGTAATTTTTGCTGTTTACCAGGTAAGTCAACTATTATTTAACGTTTCCTTATTACCTCGCAAGACAACTGTTCATACTGTTTGAGAGCTGAAAGAAATGTCAGTCACTTTGTGATGTGTACGCAAGTCATTAAAATATATGTACCTCACTAATACTAACAGAAAGAGCTTTAGACGTACAGAAAGATCTCTACTTATGCTTCATTGATTACACCCAGACATTCGATAAAGTGAAACATAATGAGAAGAGCTGGAGAGACAAACAAATCTTGTCAAAAAAAAATAAGAGAGAGACAATGTACTTTCATAGGACATGCAATCAAGAGGGGGCATTGAAAATATTATAACAACAGGAAAATTAGAAGGAAGAAGATCAAGAGGAAGACAAAGAGAAATGATACAGGACAGTCTGACAGGATGATGTGAGAGGAGATCACAAACTGAGCTGATGGCCTGCATGAAGGATCGGGTACTGTGGAGAAGCATAATAGCCAACGCCGGTCGGCACGGCACCTGATGATGATGATGACCTCAATAATAGCACCTGATTATACTGTAACCACTGTCTGTAGAGAGAGAACACTTTAGCTAATCCTTGGCGAAATAAACTTTTTTTCACTGTGATTAATTCACTGATTATGCACTGTGCTGGTAAGCGTTGGCCATTGCGTTTGTTTTCTGCACACTCCTTCTTGTAATCAATACATTCAAATATTATGGACACAAAAAATAACAAATATATCAATACTACAAGAACTTAATATTGAAGAAGGCTGGCTAATAAAGAAGATTAAACAGAGAAAACTGAAATAAGACCCATTAAACGTCATAAGAGTTTAGAGATGACAGTCGTGGAAGGGTACACAATGGGGAAAAATAGAGAGGAAGACCAAGGTGAAGATGGCTGCAAGACATCGTTGACAGTCTGCAAATGGACGCATCAACAGCAAGGCATCTTGCTTACAACCGAGAGGTCCTCGGGAGAGCTGTTAGGGAGGCAAAGTTCTGCATAGAATATGATAATTGTTTTACTTTTCGGCGTGAGCCTTAATCATACAAAAACATACAGGACAAGAAATAGAGAGAGGAGATAAAGTATAGATTCACATTAATGCTATGTTAATAAGGGAAATAAAATGAAAAGAGCCCTTAGCTGTAACTTGTTAGAAAATATGGCTTGTCCAACGCTTGTTCAGAAATGTAGAAAATTCAGAAATGTTTGTTCCCTGACTGGTGGAGCGTTTCTGAACAAGCTTTGGACAAGCCACATCATCTTACACGTCACAGCTAAGGGCTCTTTTCATTTTATTTCCCTTTTTAACATAGCATTTAAGTGAATCCATACTTTATCTCCTCTCTCTGTTTCTTTGTCCTGTATGTTTTTGTGTAATTAAGGCTAACGCCGAAACGTCACAACTTTTTAGTCGTTAAGTAATAAAGCTGTTCCTACCTTTTTCCTAGTTTTCCTATGAATTTGGTATCACGGCTTTAATGCAGTGCTCCGTGCATAGTTGTGTACTTATATACTAATTATTGTGTAGGACATGATAATTATTGACTGACTGACTGAACCAATATATTCAGTGATATTTCATTGTAAATACTACTGAAAAGCTCATTCAGATATCTTTTTTCCTGCTTGCCTTCATATCCGTTGTTTTTTTATTTAAGCCTTCCAGTAAACATTTGATTATCTGACCTGTCCTTTCATTGCGTCTAAAGGATTTTGGAATGCATTTTCTTTGTCTTCTTCTTCGTTCACTTCTACCACCAAGATCGCCCCGTTATCCTACCGAATTTACTCCTGTGGTTCTCCCGATAGTCCCATTTAGGATGGAGGCTCAGAGCATCGTGGGGCTTGGGCCTATATTCTCGGTGGGTCACAGAAGCAGGACTGCGTGACACTGTGGTTTTCGTTGCACCAGTTTAGTCTAGAGTTGGACTTTCTCGACGTGGTTAAGATCTGGATATATCCCCGCCGGGTGAGAGGTAGTTCCCTATCCAGTCCAGAGTTGGACTTTCTCATTGGAAAACCTCAACGCGATTTGGATATAATATATCCCCGTCGGGTGAGAGGTGGTTGCCTATCTAGACTACACTCGTCAGTGTCTCCGACTTCAGCATTTTGTGGTCGTGGCCGCTACCCTTCCTGGTGGTGACCAGGACGGATGTTTTGTCCAGGAGGACGAATCCTCGCCACTAGTGAGTTTCACCCCTGAATTAAGCCGGTTTGGGCGTATTATCCCAGTATAGGTGTATAAGGACGTGACCGGCATCTCTAGCGGAGGTACCATGATATGCGTACCCATCACGTTTCACCCCTGGGTTAAGCCGGTTTGGGCATGTTGCCCCAGTATCAGTGTGTATAGGACATGGCCGGCTTCTAGAGCAAAGGTGCCTTGGTATGAGTAGCCCTCACCGCGAGTCTACTGGCCATACCGACTAAATTTCACTTAATCCTTTCCAACACCTTTTCCACAACGGCGCCGCGCGGAAACCCTAATCGCATTTTTCTTCATTGGCCGAGAGGAACTTAACACCATGCACGGCAGCCAAAGAATCTGGCCAGCAGAGTCTTAGTTTAACCCTGGGTTAAGCCGGTTTATGCATTTTAGCCAATATGGATGTATATAGAACGTGGCCGGCCTCTAGAGCAGATTTACCGTGATATGAGTAGCACTGACCGCAAGACTGCCGGTTACTTCACTTAATCCTTTCCATCACCTTTTCCACGACGGCGCCGCGCGGCGGCCCTAATCTTATCTTATATCTTATATCCTCCCCGTGCCGTTAGACGTCACATAGGGCTCGCAAAGTAGTTCGCCAATTTTTCCTGTCTTCGGCGAATCTTTCAACCTCATCAAAGGATTTTATGCCTGTTAACTTGGCCTCTCTTAATAATGTCCTCTTCAGAGTTTCACGCGGTCTGCCCCTTTTTCTTCGGCCTGTTGTGTTCCACTTGATAGCTTGTTTCGGGATTCTCTGATCATTTCTTCTCATCAAGTGACCAACATATGTCCATCTCCTTTTCCTGATCACCGACGAGACTGGTTGTTGTTCAGTCATCTGTCTTATCTCTGCATTGTTCTTGAATTCATTCCACTTGATGCCGAGTATTTTCCTTAGGCATTTGTTTTTAAAAGAGTCTAATTTCTTTTCTATTTCTTTAGTTGTTTTCCAGCTTTCGCATGCATAAATGAGGGTGGATATTACATTTGAATTGAATAGTCTTAACTTGGTTTTTGTGCTTATAACTTTTGAATTCCATATGTTCTCAAGATTCTTGAAGATTGATGCTGCTTCTGCAATTCTGATCCTAACTTCCTTTCTAGTGTCACCATCCTGGTCTATGTAGCTGCCAAGGTATGCAAATTGATTGACTTCTTCAATATCTGTCCCTTCTATGTGTATTTTTCCATTTTGATAAAATGGCCCTAACCGCATTTTTAAAAAAAATTGACCGAGAGGAGTTTCACCCCACGCACGGCAGCTGAAGAATCTTGCCAGCAGCGAGCAAGAATTCCTTCTCCTAGATGAGCTACCTACCAAGACTAACGAGCCTCATCTACCCGAAAACGAATGATTTTCAGGCGCCAGATATTCGCCTTTCTCATACCAGTTTAAACAGTTCCGCCACGAGAAGGCCAGGCGCTGGACTTGGACTGTTAGGTGCTATTTGAGACGCACGCCATGGAGACATTATTTGGAGTGGAGAGCGTATCCATCACCCCACCTCCGGCTATTACAGTCCGTATAACCCATTTTCTTTATGATTTTGAGCAGTTTTCTTTGTTGTGCAACATACAGTATGTGAGTATTTCTCCAAGATTTCTTTTGCCCTCAAGCGCTTATTTTGTATTTTTCTTCGCAACCAGATCTCTGTTGACAAAGCTTGGATCTACTACAGAATAAATATTCGGCCGTGACCTCCTCTTGCTTCCACTGGTTTGTGCACATACTTTCTCTCATCAAGAGGCAGCCGTGGTAACTCGTGAGAGAGTGGTACTATTTATTCAAATATTCACAGCTGACCCATGCGAATGTTTCGAGGTTTATCCACTATTCTCCACCAGGACCACGCTGTCACAGAAAGATAAGCTATTTCTACAAGAATCAGACCCATATCAATGGAAACAAGATTCCGAGTACTTAAATGTTTCATCGAGCCAATTTTGTTTTATGGGTGTGAAGAATGTTATGTGAATAAGAGAGTACAGCGAGAAATGGAGGCCATGGAGATGTGGTTTATAAGAAGAACGTTGAAGGTACCATGGACAGGCAAGAAAACCAATGACGAAGTCTTAAGAGAGGCTGGAGTTAAAAAGCAAATTATAGCAAAGATCAGAGGCAGACAGCGAGATTTATAGGACATTTCCTGAGATGAGGAATATTGTAACACACTGTGGCAACTGGAAAAATTGAAGGAAGAAGACACAGAGGAAGACAGAGAGAGAAGTTACTGGATGGGCTGTCAGTGTGGCTAGGAAGAAAGTCACCGGCGGATCTCATAATCAAATCTAAAGACAGAGAATTGATTAGAGAAATGGTCGCTTAACCTACACGGCATGGCATTTGAATAGAATTGAATTTATACAAGAAACAAGTGTATGTTAACAAAACAGACACCACGTACACAGCGTACCGAACACACAACAAAATCGGAGTACGTTTATCACCCGAATTAAAGAAAAGTACTCCACATACATATTCTTAAGCTGGAAGAGTAAACACATACCAGTGAACTACGATGGGCGTTCAGAAAGTAACGCATCACATCGGTTTTTTTTTCAGCTAATAATGAAGATAGAATATTGAAACTTTGTACACTTTAAATATGGCATATACCGATTGTACGAACAAATTACACCGCAACCGGCTAAAGAATATGGCTTCCCTAACCGTTGAAATAGAGCGTGCTAGCAGCTTGAAGTATAAGTAGCGAATTGTGATAGAATTTCTCGTTACAGAGAAGGAAAGTGTTGTGAACATTCACACGTGTCTGTGTGATGTGTATGGAAGTTTGCAGTCGACAGGAGTACAGTCAGTCGCTGGGTTCAGAGAATCAAAGAATCAATAAGTGGAGATAAGAAGTTGCATGATCGGCCGCGCTGTGGACGTCCTGCCACAGCCACCAAGGCAGAAATGTTAAAATGTATTGAGAGCATTATTCTTACTGATATGACTACTCAACAGTTGGCCTTAAAGATGTCAGTCAGCAATAGTAGTGCATATTTGGTTATAAAAGCTCTCGGATTTCCTAAGGTTTGGCCAAGATGGGTTCCTCGAAGTCTCACAAATGAACATCGATTGCAAAGAAAAGCAATTTCTTATGAATTGTTGGAGGGTTTCAATGCTGAGGGAGAGAACCTTTTGGCTAAGATCGTAACAGGTGACGAAACCTGGGTACATCATTTTGAACCTGAGACAAAAATACAGTCAATGGAGTGGCATCATCCGCAATCACCACGAAGAAAGAAATACAGGGCAACCCCTTCATCTGGAAAGGTCATGATCACTGTCTTTGGGACATTGAAGGTGTGATTCTTGTGGATGTTATGCCAAAAGGAGAGACAATCAGTTCACACGCTAACATTAAGACACTGAAAAAAAAATCAATCAACGTTTTCGCAGAGTTCGACAGCACATGAATCCAGCAAACCTGCTTCTCTTTCACGAAATGCGCGCCCTCACACAAATCTGACAACACAGGAAACAATCACCTAATTGGGTTGGACTGTACTACCCCATCCACCCTATAGTGCCGATTTTGCACACTCTGATTTCCATCTGTTTGGTCCACTTAAAGATGGACTCCAAAGGGGTAAGATTTGAAGATGACGAAGGAGTGATTCATTCACCGAAGAAATGGCTAATCAAGAGGAAATCTGGTACGGACTAGGAATACATGCACTTGTTTCGAGCTGGGGTAAAGCCGTACAAGTTGATGGGGATTATGTTGAATAATACCGATGTTTATCTGACATGTCCCTGTATATTGTGTATAAATGTAATGCTTATGAATAAACAGCTCCTGGGAAAAACGATGTGGTGCATTACTTTCTGAATGCCCCTCGCAAGATAGAACATAAGACAGTGTTGAAGAACAGTAAAACAGACGGTTTTTCTTTAATAAAAGATAAAAACGTTGGGGAGTTTTCAGACTTTAAGCATCAATCTTAGCACAGATTGTTGTGTGTGTACAGTATGTGTTTACGTATTTAATCGGTGGTGCCTAATTGAAATTATAATATCTTTCACACTTTAAGTATATATTTGAACAGATTACACTAAAGATAACAGAAAATACTGCAAATAAACTAAATACGATTATACACCACGACTGGAAATATTTATAAACGAAAAACACTCCCGCCTTTGTAACTGTATATAGCTGACTAAATCAGGTTCAAATCATTATAAAGCAACTTTGATCTTTAGTTATATTTGATGTGCCTCAAAGGCATGAGAGGTTTACCTTTACCTTTTTACCTTACTACAATATAAATATATGTATAATGTTAAATGTCCATATTTATAATACCCCATACAACTGAAATAACTCCGAAACAAGGGCTGTTATTTAATTATTACTTTCTGTACACAGATCAGCAAAGTAAAATTTAAGTGTACAGAATTTCATATAATTTATTTCATTTGCTTGGGGTTTGATTTATGAGTCTTAAATATATTTTTCCACTACAAAATCACACTAAACACCACATGCCATAATGTCTAGCATTAATTAAGTATATCTTTCATTTTGTACATTATATTATTTTTGTACATTATATTTGTTTAATCATGTAATATCCACTCTCATTTAAGTATATGTAAGCTGGAAAACAACTAAACAAATAGACAAGAAATTATACTCTTTCGAAAACAACTGCCTAAGAAAAATATTTGATATAAAATGGAACGAATTCAAGAACAACGCATAGATAAGACAGATGAGCAAACAACAACCTGTCTCATTGGTGATCAGAAAAAGAAGATGGACACATGTCGGTCATGCTATGAGAAGAAACAGTCAGAGGATCCCAAAACAAGCTATCAAGTGGAAGTATAACAAATGAAGAAAAAGAGGTCGACCAGGTGATACTCTAAAGAGGAAAACTATTATGCGAACCCTATGTGACGTTTAGCGACACTCGAAGTATGTAAGAATCTCTTGATATATTTCTACTACCTTTGTCAAGGTAGTATTTATAATAAGAAGCTATAGGAATATATAATATTAGACAAAGTACTGCTGTACAATTCACGACTTAGAGTCATCATTTCCATAAAAGAAGATTTGTTTATAAGTTCATTCATTCATTTGCATGTCCTGTTCGGAACTTTGCCTCCCTAACAGCTTTCCTGTAGGTCTCTCGGTTGTGAGCAAGATGGCCTGCTGCTGATGCATCCATTTGCAGATCATCAACGACGTCCTGCAGCCATTTTCGCCTTGGTCTTCCTTTCTTTCTTTTTCCCATTATGTACCCTTCCAAGACGGTCTTCTCTAGATTATCATGACGTTTAATGGCCCAACATATTTTTTTCTCTTTATAAGTACAGACATAAATACATGGACTTTATTATTATAACGATTCTTATATGCTCGTTATTTGTTTTACACCAACAGTTGCCAAGTAGTTTTTGTTACATCAACAGTTGACAAGCAGCTCTTGTTACAGTAACAGCTGACAAGTAGCTTTTGTTACATCAACAGTTGTAAATGAGCTCTCGTTACAGTAACATTTGAAGAGTAGCTTTTGTTACACCAACAGTTGAAAAGGAGCTCTTGTTACAGTAACACTTGACAAGTAGCTTTTGTTACATCAACAGTTGATAGGTAGCTTTTTATAAAATCAACATCAGACAAGCGACACAGTCTAAAACATCACATACACATAGATATGCATGGCCATCAGATAACGGGATTTATCTAACAGAGATGAGAGGAAGATGAAAAAAATATACTAATAATTTGAATTAATTAGAGTCATCTCAATTAGAGTTCAGATAGACAAACAGCTGCCTTGTCATCACGGCTGGAAGCTGCTGTTTGCTCTTCTGAAGTAAAGAGTTCAGATGTCGGATTTTACTTTGAAAGTTATCTTTCCAGTCTCCTTCAAAGCTTCTTTGCCTATTTATATTACACTGGACAAAAGATGCAGGGAACATAATCCTGCTGCAGTAGATTTTAAAAACAAGAACGGTCTCAGTTTAACAGGAAGAAATCATGGCGTCAGTGTAACAAGTGACGCCAAATTAACAGGCATAGTCGCCTTATTAAAACAATGTCATCACGTGTAGAAGAACGCTTGTATCATAAGGCTGATGTCACAGACGATACGATGTATGTACTATGTTAAAACACACAAAATGAGGGCAACGAAGATTAACGCCCGGGTGTAGGTAAGTACACACATCTACTGTTGCAATTCAATGAAGCTATGAGACGTTCCAATTGTAGAGATGAAGTGTAATGACTCCACAGATGGAGATAGATGGAATACACGAACGGGATGAAAGTTACATATAGAAATTAACATCAGACAATGAGGAATCCAGATCTAGCCGGCTAGCTAAGATTACTGGCATTTCTGCCATGAGAACTAACACAATCTAACATACAACTGTCAACACTGAGTTGATCATTGTTTAAATTTTGTATGTGAAAATTATGTGAATGTTCAATGAGTCGGAGTCAAGTTGTTAAGTCCTCCGCTGGACAGCAGTTTAATATGAATTCATTATTTTGTTATGTTGAAATTGTTGTGCGGGTTGGTCATGAGTGTGATATTTTTTTCTGGAAGACGTCCTTATGAGAGTTTTTTTTTAACCGCGTGGTTACTGTGTTTTCGTTATTTTGTGTACATGATTTGTTGTGTTGAGGATATGATGGCTTTGGTTCTACATATTTTTTTCACAATTTAATTTTTCTTATTCTGGAATTCTCTTCGAACACGTTTCTGTTCACTTTAGTTCCTAACCAAAGTCTAGTGATGTGTGGAAGGCTGTGTTTTCTCAGTTAGGAGAAAGCCAAGTACTTGACTGTTTGATAATAAAAAGAAAGTTCACATTCCTCTTCCTTCGTTGTAGTGTTGTCTGTGATGGTACTGAGAACATGACGATGGAGGAAGGTACGGCCATAAGTAACGGGTTGATTACGGACCCGAATGTGTTCTCGCAGAATTCAGACATACCAAGGAAAACAAAACCAAGGCGTCCATACCTACACACATTGCTTCAGCATTTTGTTTCAATTAGGCAATCTCTACATCAGACTACATATCATAAACAGGAGTTAGTGAATGAATGAAAAAAAGGTTGCTATATGAAAGTCAGCGTGATCCATATGTCAGTCATATGAATAAAAGATTTCATTTAAAAACCAGGTGTATCGGTCGTGCACTGGTTTGTGCAGTCATCTATGCAAGTCAGAAAGTTCCTGGTTATACTTCGCACTTGGGCATAATTGTCTCGTACCGACCAACACAGGGGTCAGTCCAGCCTAAAAGAAGTACCTAGGGTTTCCTTAGGAAAACGGACAGCAAGGAGACACGCTGGTGTTCCTAGCAGAAAATGCTGCCGTGATCTAGAAATGTGAAGGCACCAACACTTCACATCATTACAGTATACAAATACCACTAGACATACATCCAAAACGAAAACAACTGAATGATGTACTGTACCTACTATATGTATTTTTTAACGAAACGAAGCAAGGACATAGGTAAAAGACTGTTTCTGGAAGCGTGTCCTTATCACTGTTAAATTTAGTTACTTCTGAAACAGCAAATATATCCATACTACAAGAACTCAATATTGAAGAAGGTTGGCTAGTAAGGAGGATTAAACAGAAAACTTAAATATTTTGGACACATTAAACGTCAGGATAATTTAGAGAAGACCGTCTTGGAAGGGTAAATAATAGGAAAGAGAGGAAGACGAAGACGAAGATGACCTGCAAGACATCGTTGATAACCTGCAAATGGATGCATCAGCAGCGGGGAATCTTGCTTATAACCGAGAGGCCTACAGGAGAGCTGTTAGGGACAGCAAACGATGACTGACTGATACAAAATGAGGTAAAAATACTGATGCCATTCAAGTTTCTGTAGCGATTGTTAAAATTAATACACCGTGAAACAGCATCTTTGATTCTGAGCGGATTATTTTACAGAAAAATACTTCGGATGTTCTCAAGAGAGAGTGCCAGAGTGGGGCCAGTGGCTAACACGGGCGTCTGTCACAACGAGGACAGTAGTTCAAGTCCCGCCGAGGGCTCCCTAGCAACCCAAATCTAGAAATAGGTACCTGGCTCATTCTGGAGCTGAAGAAGAAAGGACGACAGAGCATGGTGCTGACTTTGTCACCCTGGCAGGTGCTGATAAAGAACATATGGACCCTATTACCATATCCCCTGGGTGCCTCTATAGCACAGCCCGGTTATGTTGTCGATGTCATAAGACTGTAAACTTCGTCAAAATTATGATAAAAACATTCTTGTGGAGTATATTTGTGTGATTAGTTCTTATTGCACATCTTAAACGCTGGGAGAGGCGCAATACGCTCCGTAGCAAAACTGATGCCTTTTAAAACATCCAAATATCATCTTTTTCTATGTTGGAAAAATTAATAAAGTCTCACTCTCTGTGTGTCTCTGTCTCTCACTAGACTAGAGACAAGAAACCTGTGTCTCTGTTTCTCACTAGACTGTAAACAAGAAACCTGTGTCTCTTTCTCACTAGACTGGAGACACGAAACCCGTGTCTCTGTCTCTCACTAGACTGGAGACAAGAAACCTGTGTCTCTGTCTCTCACTAGACTGGAGACAAGAAACCTGTATCTCTGTTTCTCATTAGAATGGAGACAAGAAACATGTGTCTCTGTTTCTCACTAGACTGGAGACAAGAAGCCTGTATCTCTGTTTCTCATTAGAATGGAGACAAGAAACCTGTGTCTCTATCTCTCACTAAACTTGAAGCAAGAAATCTGAAGTTACAAACGTAGCTCTACTTAATGATCTGCGTATTGATAGAAGAGGACACTACACCCCAGTCTTCACTTGTCCTAATTTGGTAGTTATTTGATAAGATTATGTAACGAGGAACCTGAGAACAATGATATGAACAGAGTCATAAAAATGAGTTCTAAAATGCTAGACATATTTAAGAATTACTTAATCAAAGTGTGACAAGTCTTTCGAAAGGCTCACAAAATGAAAAACAGAAAAGAATACTTTTAAAAAATCGTACACTTTTCTGGTATGATTCATAGCTTTAGCAAGAAAATAAGGGAAAAAATAACATACCTTATTCTGACATAAATGACAGAAAATATGAAGTAAAGAAAGTGGGAAATTACATTTTAAAAAAAAACAAAAAAAGAAAACGTGGTTAAATTTGATAATAACTTATCACATTCGAGAAGCGAATTATCTCTTATCGTCGGAGTGTCAAATTTAATTGTGTTTGATAAATTATCAAAGACGTAAGAATATCGATCTGTAGCTCTCTACTCAAAAGCTGACATCGATTATAAGAGTCACAGCACACAGTCTTGGAATCATCATCATCATCAGGTGCCGTGCCGACTGGCGTTGGCTATTATGCTTCTCCAGAGTACCCGATCCTTCATGCAGGCCATCAGTTCAGTTGGAATACAATTAACATATTATGAATTACAATAATTTTCTGACAGAAGCCGCGATTGACATGTTTATCAATAGTTTTTTAATTTAAAAAACTGTAAACAAACACTGCAGTGTCGCGGGCCTGAATATATTAGCAAAAATATTCGTTCCGACAAATAATAAAACATAACATGAAGGTATTCTGTTACAGACAATACAGTGACATTTCTCAGCAACTATGTCATTATTGTAATTGTTGATGTGCTGGAGGCAAACATTATTTGTTCTAGATTCACTGATGGTTTTTTTTTAGTAAAGGTATTTTGGGAGAGGTCAGTGTGGAGGTGGGGGGAGAATGGGTCTTAAAATTGTAGAAATATGTTTTCTGTTTTACAGGACAAAGAACTGACAAATTTTTACTTTGGGTGTTTTGAAGAATATGGACTCTTAGTGCATAGATCATCTACCGTACAGTTCAGATTGTGCATAATCTGACTATTTCTACTTTGCAGACCTTAACAAATGTTAATTTGTCAGCCATAGACACCTCAAAAGGAAACATCACATAGCGCTGCATCATTAATAAAACAGGATCTTGTGAGGTTAATGTGGCATCGATGACAGTGGCTAAAACATTAATATGTACCCTTTTCCCAACACAATATATTCATGTTTAACTTTTTGTGCACACAGTACGTTCACGTTAACGTTTTGTGGACCCCCCCCCCCCCAAAAAAAAAAAAAATTATGTTAAAAATGTTATATACTACAGCGCATTCATGTTTAATGTTTTGTACTTTCGATATATGGACGCATCAGCAGCAGGGCGTCTTGCTTACATCTGAGAGGCCTACAGGAAGAGCTGGGAGAGCTGTTAGGGGGACAAAGTTCCACAAGGGACACGCACATTCAAATCACTGAGACTCGATATATTCATATCCATCTGTATGAAAGTTTATTCTTCTCTCCCTTCTCTGTTCATTTCATTAATATTTGTATGTGTAGTTCATACTGTGAGGTGTAGATTAATACTTGTATGTGTAGTTCATACTGTCAGGTGTAGATTACACTCTGATGAATATTTTACATATTCATTTCACTCTTTTTGTCAGTGTTTATGTATTAGAAATGTTTATTTTCTGCATGAAAAATAAATAATAGCGCTTGAATTATTAGTAATTCAAGCGCTATTATTTATTTTTCATGCAGAAAATAAACATTTCTAATACATAAACACTGACAAAAAGAGTGAAATGAATATGTAAAATATTCATCACAGAGTGTAATCTACACCTGACAGTATGTACTACCCCTACAAGTATTAATCTACACCTCACAGTTATGAAAGTATGACATAAAACAGCTTTATATCCGCTAGCAGAATCATCTCTATATATAGCTTATAAAACAATTGAAAATTTATTTTTGTACACACATTATAAACTTAAACCTATGATAAAGATAGTCTGCGTTCATTGGGAGAGCTAATTTTCGCTATATATTTTGGTGCAGGATGTATCTAGACAAATGTGTTTGCAAGAACATATAGACCTCCTGTTAGTAACGAGTGGTTGCTTGAAAACAGTAAAAAACACGCAATCAGTATATGAAGTCTGGACAGATAAAGGCAAAGAATCAGTGCAAAGTCTGAACAGATAAATCTGGTGATTGATAAACTTTTTAAAGTGGATTTCTTACACCATAGACCTGTCTGTAGCAAATGAGCCGAGAGAAAGCACTTTGCTATTTGCTACTCCCCGACATAGATCCTTTAAAAAAAAAGATAAACATTTTTTCATTTTTCTTGAACTTTACATCTTATCATATATATCCTTTCCTTTTAATTTCACTCCGTCTTCATCTGTTTGCATTATAAACAATATTTTGTATAAATCACATTGTAACTTCATTTCATTAAACATTTATTAATTTCTTCTTAGTGTTGAATATGATGTATTTATACATGGCGCAAATTCCGGTAGAACAACTGATCAAAAGTGGCTCTATATTTACTGCTCATCTTATAATAGAAAAATATATTCACTGATGAATTAACAGACTCCAAGAAAATCCCCACCCCACCACATAATAAAAGTGTGTTTCTATGTTTCCCGCCATAGGATAAACTAGGCTCCAGTGACATTACTAAAAATATCACACATACAGGAATGAAACAAACTATGAAGAGAGTCGAAATCATCACCACCATTTTTGCCACCTTCTGATTTCTGTTAGATACGTTGTTTGCTTGATCTGAACTTGTAAAGGTTCTCCGCCATTTTGATTTTGCTTCTAATTGAATTGCCAATATTATCGTGCAGATAATAATAACCAGAAATGAGCTGAAAGGAACAAAAACGTTATTGATAACATAAGATACTTTCTCGACATCCTCGCTATCTTCAGTGAAAACTAAGCCTATCAGAGTTTTGTTTTTGCCAGGATAATATTTCCAGCCGAGTTTGTTAACGGCGTACACCGGGGAAATACTTCCTAAAAGGATAATGTAGACACCAACAAGGATTAAAGACACTCGTTCTGAAGTGAGTAGACCTTTTGTCTGTGGAAAGAAGAGTAAAAAAGGTATTTTTTATATTCGAATTTTTGACACAGAAAGGTGTACCAAATCAAATAGGTAAGAAACCTTTATTTTCCTCTTAGATATGACTATATCGATATCTTACTTGGCAATCTTACAAATATAGTGTACTTTTAAAGAAATAATTTCGAATAGTTCAAGAGCTCTACTGTTGACAACATTAAATACTCAATATTATGTAATTATAAGTGGCTTTTCCTGCTTCAGTTCCTGTTATCTGCAAATGTTAGGAAAAAGAATTTAGTAAGTCTATGGCCTAAAGGAATAACCTTTAGGCCGTAATGTCACGCACAGAAGAGAAAGAATGTTATTATTATTCTGTAGCATTGTAAACCTATATTCAGTGATCTCCAGGAAGTTGTTTCTAATATTGTCAGAGATGTCAATTCAGATACACCTAGACCTAGATTTGATACGCGAGTGGATTAGACATGAATAATGTTTTAAAAGATAAAACACTGTTTTAGTTCAGAGGTTCCCAAACTTTTTTCGAGACCGTACCTCTCGCGACCTTTAAATTAATTTACCTCACCAGGTTCTGATGGCAGCTGTCGCCCTCAGGGAAGAAGTCTTAAGTCAACTCTCTTGACATTGTCATCGCATATGTGCCTATGCCGTACTCTTTATCTTATACCTTCACAACAACTTTGAATGAAATGTTATACTTTTTATTTTATAAAAACTTGCTTTTCCTTGTGGCAGTAGTTCTTGTTAATACTTCCGCTGTGAAACTATTTAAATTTTCTGTTCCAACATTTAAAATAATTTCAGCCAAAAGCGCTGTCTCAAAAATAAATTACTTTATCTTTTCAGGTCCTAAAAAGGTTATTTCTTGTTTTGTCAGAAAAATTTGGAAATATTGTTAATAATACTATCTCATATATTCAGATGTCTTCTATAAAAAGAACATCATCATAATCATCATCAGGTGTGTGTCGGTAATTGCCTGTGGTCATGCTTTTTCCATAGATCTCGCCACTGAAATTTTTACTTACTTTATTTGGTGACTTCTTATTGTACCACTAAGTAAGACTTTTAATTAAGTTTTTTTTTTTACATGGTCATCTCTGCCTCTTTTTCTATTTATTTTTCCTGCTGTTAGGATATTGTCAATTTTTCCTCTTCTCAGCAAATGTCCAAAGAATATCGTATTTCTTATGGATTTAATTAGGTTCATTTCTACAACTGCTTTCTTAAGCATTCTCCTTTTGTCATCTTAGCTGTTCATCGCACTCTTTACATTCTTCAAAGAAATCATATCTCTGTTGCTTTTGGTGACCATTTCTTCGATCGTCTGATTGCCCGTGATTCATATTAGTAGCCAAGAACAGCCTCATTGCAGCAATTTATAACTCTTTCTGATGTTCAATGACAAAGATGTACTGCCTCAGATTTTTCTCATTTAGTTGGAAGCTGTTTTACAGTGACATATTCAACTTTTGATTTAAAAGATGTATCTTGCTGGAACAAATATTATAATATAAGGCCATACAAAAGAAAGAAAAAGTGACTTTTAAACCACACAGTAATGTATTCCACAACTTACCTTCAGAGGTGCTGTAATACACAGACATCTCTCCATTGTGATTAAAGCAGTGACCCAGCCAGTGATGTGAGTAAATGTTGCATGAGGCATACCCCCAGTCAAATATTGGAACTCTGTTGGCTCAAAAGGCAGATCTGCTGAATTGAACTTTGGATGTAGGCATATGCTTGTCCACAATATTGTTGTCAAAGATGCCAGGTCCGATAGAGCTAGACCTGGATTTGGCACAAAAGCATAATAGAACTCACTTAGTAAATGGCTACTCCTTGTTAAACGTAGTCTACGCTCAGCGAATGTCGACATAGTGCCAGTGATTCATGTACCTGGAGCTGGTACTGTTAAAATAACTGAAACGCTGAGACGATTTAACGTGGATCAGGGAACGAGGTAGTCAATCATACATACCGGAATTAGTGGCTGAATGAATGGTCTCAGTCTAGGACACTGTGACGTCCAGACACTGATATCCCTCATTTAACAAACGTACAGCCACTGATATCCCTCATTTAACAAACGTACAGCCACTGATATCCCTCATTTAACAAACGTACAGCCATTGATATCCCTCATTTAACAAACGTACAGCCACCGATATCCCTCATTTAACAAACGTACAGCCACTGATATCCCTCATTTGACAAACGTACAGCCATTGATATCCCTCATTTAACAAACGTACAGCCACTGATATCCCTCATTTAACAAACGTACAGCCACTGATATCCCTCATTTAACAAACGTACAGCCACTGATATCCCTCATTTAACAAACGTACAACCACTGATATCCCTCATTAAACAAACTTCCATGTTCGTTTACTCCGTTCCTTCGCCATTGCCTGGTACTGGACCCTGCTGGGTTGACACTAACATCATATTCTACACGTTGCGTCGAAACAACGACATCACTTTCATCAACAACACTCCAATCTATCACTTTCATCAACAACACTCCAATCTATCACTTTCATCAACAACACCCCAATCTATCACTTTCATCAACAATACCCCAATCTATCACTTTCACCAACATTCTATTCTTCACTGCTGACCCTGGCGTCCTCGGAAACGCCTCTAGATAGGCAGGGTACACATCATTACATTTGACAGATCGGCATCCTGGCCTTAAACATCAAGTATCCTGAAAGAACCCATCTAGACATAACAGCACAGCAAGACGTCCACGAGAAATAAATCATGTACACAACTACGTCTCGTTACCATGCCTACACCTCTCCTTCTAGGTCCACAGAACTCACATAAATATTCATCAAGTTGCCTTCTGCCTGACAGTCATTGGCCTCCGTTGCTACTCAGTCATTGACCTCCATTGAACCTGTCTACTATTCTATGTTTCCGACTCACCCACTCGCTTGACTTACATTAATGAAAATAATATTAACTCTAACAAAATACGAGCCCCTCTTAAGTCACCTGTCAGGAGTAATACTCGTACAGCGGAAAACTTCCCTGCTTATGCCACACACAAAACAGCACAGCATCAAGATTCATGGAACTGCAGTAGCTGATACAGGTTAGCCCTGTAGCCCTGAGCTCTGCCTACATGATGCCTTGGCTCTAGAGCCCAAACTTCGTGACGTGGTACGGGCATCATCCTCTTACATGTGTGACTGCTACCCAATCCTCATACCCGCACTTTTCTTGCGAAATGTTTCTATTCCACTATGACGAGTAACTGCTTGTGTAAACACAACTGGATAAACTGTTTTGACTACTATATATTTTGTATTTTTCCTTTGTTTTTACTCTTGACCATTCTATGTTTTAGCACATTCAGTTATTGATCAAACAGTAACTGTGTTCTTTTTTGTCTGTTGCGCGTGCCTTTTAGGGTTGATTGTACTTGAACTTGAAGAACCGCCATGCCGTTGACTTACGTCATATGTGCTCGGTCTTTAACTTCATTATCCTTGTTAGACAGCTTTAAACTTGCAGATTACAACCTGACTTGACGAAATTATTACATCCTTACTTTCCTACAGGCAGCAGGTGGTTTGACAAAAAGAAAAAAAAAACTCAAGTTAAATTCATCTGTGGTTGACGATGGTGATCCACATTGGAACTGTTTCTTGTCCTCTGCTTTTTTTTCATCTACATTCTACATTATAAAATAAATGTATTGTTTAATTAAGTTTAGCAACAACAAAAGAATGCTGATAAACACTGACAAAGCACAATCCGTGTTCATTACAGCAAGATAGAAAATGATACATTAATCAATAGTAGCACTTGACATTCCAGGCTGAAGCTTCGCATGCAGAGAATGTTAGTGAGTACACTTTTTAGAGACGCTAGGTATGTGGCCTGGAGGACTACACGATTGCATCCGGAAAAAGCTGGAAACCATCGCTTTAAACCGGCTAAAGTACATCTAGAGCAAGAAACAGCAAGATAAAATGTCTGTTTGCGAAATGTGATGTCTGTGAAAAGCAGCGACGTCGTCAGGAGGGACAAGACAAGAAAATACAACATAGGACAACTTGTAGGAACTACACGACGCCTAAAATATATAGGAAAAAAGACGAATTAAGTGGTTGGCCACATGCCACGTATACCTCCATCCGCTAGGGCCTTCAAACACAGGATTACGGGGAACAGAGAAAGAGGTAAACATCGGAAAAATACATAGATGGAGTTATTGAAACATTCACGAAGTACGGCATGAACATACTGAGGCCACTCATATCGTGCAAGGACGTCAACAGCATCACCCATCGACACTTCAAGGTACAAGAGGAAAGATAAAGTAAAGAAAAGTATGTACGTGAAGTATATTTTCGGTATCAAAACAGAACAAAGTGTACATTAGCAAAATCTTTCAAGAGATTATATACCTGAAATTATTAAAACTATTTCCCAGTATTTGATATTGACATGTACACTGAAGAGATTCCCAGTGACTGAGTTTTTTACGTCATACATTAGTATCGATACTGAACAAACAGACATTCTAAGTATCGTACCAAAAAGACTGACGTTAACTGGGTCCTTGAATCCTTGTTTGGCGAAGCAGATGACGTTGATGACATTGGTCACAATGCCGAAAACGTCGATGAGCTGGCAAATAGTATAGAGGATCCACTGACAGATAAAAGACACATCGTCATCTATCAAAGAATTTTCGAAGCTATCCACTCGAAATGTATGAACATTAATTGTTAATTCTGAAATGTTTATCACCTTTAACATTCTTACTATGTCATTAATACATTAATGTGCTTTACTCAAAACTCTGGCTACGTTTTATTCTGTGTCGGTCGCTGAGATAAATCTTTGTCAGAATGTTCTTTATTAAAATTGGAAGAACGTATATGCTGCACTATGCTAGATATAAAAGTACTTCGCCATATGTGCTGTCTACAACGTAAAATAAATTATTATATAATGGCTGATGTTTGCCAGATAAAAGAACTGATGTATAACGTTTTCTGTTCATGAAGTAAGAAAGCTATTGTGTAGTATGTGTTGTTTATGAAGTAAGGAAACGTTTATGTAATGCTTGTTATTTATTAGGTAAGGAAACTATTATGTAATGTTTGTTATTTATGAAGTAAGAAGACTATTATGTGATGTTTTGTGTCGATCAGATAGGGAAACTCATCGTAATGTTTGATGGCTGTCAGATGGGACAGTCATACTGTGATGTGTAAGCCAATCATAAAAAAGACACTTCAGTTACAGCGTCTGTTAATAACGAGATTATTATTTATTCAGAGCTGACCTTTGCCCATGCTGATCATCACTCACGACTTGGAGAAATCTCTGACAGAAAGACATGTGATCTTAAAGAACCTCATAATACTTTAAGTTAAAGTATACACATACTTAGTACAAACCATACAAAACAGAATCACACACGGATAATTAGTAAATTTATCAGACAAACGAATGCTCAAATAAAGAAAAGCACTCCATATACATAGTCTACTACAGTTCTTAAGATGGAAGAGGAAAGAGTAATATACATATGGACTAAGGCAGATTATAAGCTTTGTTGAAGAAAAGAACAAACGTTTTTTTTTTATTTTAGAAAAATCTGAGAAGATTTCAGAACTTTAAGCAACAATATCTCCACAAATTGAAGTGTATGTATGTGTATATATAATTATGGTAGTGGTATGTATTTAAAACCACAATGTTATTCACGGTTTAGTTAGTCGGAATAGAAAATGTTTCAAATAACAGAAATTAATGCAAATATTCTAAACACAAACATAACCCATCACTGGCAATATTTCTAAATGAAAAAGCAATTCCGCCTTTGTAAATATATATATATATATATGAAACCCGTGTACATGGGGCTTCCCCAAGGGTGTCCACAAATGCCCGTTCTTCATTTTTTTTTCAGTCTTTTCCAGGATTGGCTCCTGTTGTAATAATATAGAGTTAGGTCTAAATTAGTTTCATAGAATTATAATGCAACTTATATGTTACTTATAGATGCTTTTAGAGTCATTTACAACAATGCATATGGTACTATACAATGCAATGGTGTAAAAGCTTGTGTGTATATGTTGGGAAGTGGCTTTTGTTATACCAACAATTGACAAAACAATAATCCTTGGAACCTACAAATGGACAAAACAGATCCCATATCAACCACCCTGTCAAAATTACAAGGGAATGAACTAAAAAAAAATTTTCACTGCAGGACCTATACCAAAGACTATGCGAAAGGGGAATAACTAAAGGCAGATATAGACAATCAGAACTTTGTGGACGATACACGCTTAGACCGAGGGGTGTACAACCTTGACCAAAGCGTCATCGTCCACGTGATTTTTTTAGTTGGTTTCGGGGAAGAAGGGATACTTCCATCAGATTAGACAGAGTCACTGGTCGGGCGATGTCCTGTTCCGCTGTGTTTATGGATGTGCTGTAAATTCCTGTGCATTATAGTGATCGGTAGTTATATTATACCCATGCCCACTTCATGTGGTGTAGATTATGTAGGTGTGCAGTAAGCTGTGATGTAGGGTTCGTGTCATTCAGTGTAAGAAGATAATTTGTGTCTGATTTCGTTGTGGTTTTCTCTGTTGATTGGATTGGTGACGTGTATGCTTTTGTATTATGCTTTTTCATGTAGACTGACTATGCGTTTGCATCAATACAGATGCTGTTGATGCAGGCAATGTATGCGGAGATAACAGTGCAATGACACATATAGTCGTGGTGGATGCCACAGGTAGGGCCCAGTCAGCTGAGGGCCCCAGGTACGTAGAGTAACAATGTAAATATTGCAGATCTCAGAAGTTTAATTATTAACTGATATCATGCTTGACTTAATTTGCATTTTCACGGATTGTTCTTCACAATGTTTTGCCTTTATTGATGAATAATGTCGTAATGTCATGTTGACTGTCAGTGCCAGTTGTTTTTGGTTGTTGGGTTCACTGTGAGATCAAAAGCGTTGTATTATTGAATTCAGACTTGGTGATTTGTACTGCATATCAATGTACTGTTGCGTTGGTTGAATGTTTGAGGATGTAGGCTAAATTATCATACAGTATACCAGCTGGGGGAGAACCTGTGTTAGCCGTCATGACGGGGGAGCTAGACTGGCTCTAATACGGTAGTACATTCCCAAGGGAAAAGTTGGTCTGTAGCCATCTTGAGAAAATATTCCTCCAAGTAACTATAAATGTAAACTTGCAACAGTTTTACAACTTTGGCGGAAAGATCTAGCTGTGTACAGCCAATGTGCTACTGGCACCATCACTCAACATTCACTGAGTACACCACTGAGATTAAAAACCTAGCACATATGGAAGTGCTCTTAGTGCAAGGAGGTCCATCTCTGGGTAAGCAGCAGAGCATGCCCGTTCTTCAAAATCGAGTTCAACAGGTGAGAAATGGGTTTTGATAAATCAAGGATTGAAGATGGCTTTATAAAAATCGAAAGTAGACGAGTGACAAAATCTAAGACACTATGCTCATCATTTATAATCTAAAATTCCTACTTATCACACAGGCAAGAGAGGAAGATTAAAAATTATCAAGAATTCTTCTTAAGTGTAAATTAAAATGGACCAACAGCCGCCATGCGTAAGTAATAACAGCTGAAAAGTGCTGTTTGGTCTTCTGAAGTAAAGGATTCAGTCATCGCTTATTAGCTTTGTCTTTCCATTCACCTTCAAAGTGGTCTTGCCTATTATATTACACTAGACAGAAGATTCAGATGGCGACACCGATATTTACACAGACGGGTCGTGGTGGTTCGGGATAAGAGATGTGTCTGAGCCTCTAGGTCAAGTCAAATAGTAAAAGAGGGAAATAAGCCAGCGGTGTCTTTGCTGCAACAACAAGCAGCCTCACAAAGGAATCCATGGCTGCTGTAGAAGTGTACATGATACTACGTAATGTGATGTGAGACCTGTTGCTAAAGGCAATGGATCAGTAGTTTCAGTCTAGGATCAGTTGCCGAACATAAAGGATTCTTTTCGGTGACTGAATGGAGTTCTATGGTGTTCCTAAATTGTGCAAAGAAAGTTCATCATGCTTTTTTTAATGACAGTGAAGTTCTCTAGTGATTATCTACTGTGGTAACAGTGTTCAGGTATATATGACTATGTCATATGTAATCAGAGAGAGCAAGAACGATGACTTCGTTAATCTTCGATTAAAGTAAGCATTTTATCTTTAAGGACGGGGTATCATGAGCTGAGGAGAGCTCAGGTAAAGTTCTTCCGTTGGTGTGGCGAAAAACGGCGGAAGATCGAACAGGGATGATTTTATCAGGCGTGAAGTAATTGCAATTTCATTTTATAAACTAGGAAACAAGTAAGAACAGCTTTATTACTTAACGATTACAAAGTTGTGATGTTTCGGCTTGAGCCTTAATCATACAAAAACCAACAGGACAAATAAACACAGAGAGATAAAGTATAGATTCACAGGAATGTTATGTTTAAAAAAAGGAAATAAAATAAATAGGGCACTTAGCTGTAACTTGTAAGTAGATGTGGCTTATGCGACGTTTGTTCAGAAATGGGCATGGTGGAGTGTAAATAATGATTAAATGGAGAATTGTGATGTGTGATGGGTGGGTCGTAAATGAGGATGGTGGGTGGGGAAACCGTGGAGGAGAGAGAGAGAGAGTGATACAGTGTTAACCTAGCCAGGAGAAGGTGAAATATATGGTTATAGTTGGGGTAGAGAGGTTGTAATATGATGCTGTGAGAAGGTTATGAATTACGTCTAACAAGTGAGAAGGGAGTGGAGCTTAGTTTAGAGGAGTTATGATTGTTGAAGAGGAGAATGTTAACTGTAGTTGAATAACGAGTTCAAACCGTGTGGTTCCAGAGTCCCATGTAGCCGTTCTAAAGCGCTAGGTGGCTTGTGTCATCTGCATGACATTGTTTGATAGATATTACCAGAAAATTAGATTTGAAGGTCCCTGGTTCGTTTCACACTCGGGCGGTATACGTCTGGCCCAAACAGCACCGGGGTCAACTCAGTATAAGGAAAAGAACCTCCTACAACCCACTATAAGGTGAGTGATTAAATTCCCGCCGGTCGCTCCTCAGTTGTAGAAATGGGCACCTAGACAAGTTCAGGAACATAAGGACACTAAATCCATAACCTTTGTTTCCATGACATATCCGATTAACGTTGTCTTTTCTATAAGAGTGTAAACTTTGACTAATATGTGGATGTACCTTATTCGTGGAGTCGACTTTTTGTGCGTTGTTCTTACAGTGTTGGAGTCTACATCTTGAACGCAGAGAGAGACGTAATAAATTTGTATAAATGGTGGCTTTTAAAAGATCAGAATGTCAACTATTTCAGTGTTTGAAACGTTATAAAGGCTCTCTCCTTGCCTCTTTCTCTCCCTCCCCCCCCCCTCTCTCTCTCTCTCTTCCTACCGCACTACACCAGACATATGAAACGTGAAGTTACAAACGTAACTCTATACATATATTAATAGGTCACTTTACTTACTCCAAAACATTTCATATATCGGAGTTCTGCTACGTCCTGTTTTAGTTTTTAGTGTTTGTTTCTAAGTTTTACTTTTCCATAAATATAGCATGCAAAATTTCTTTTCTATAACTACATTTCTGTGACATTAATTCTTCGTTTATTAATTCTTTCTTCTACGATGATGATTAAAAAAGTAACAGCATGTGGAAGTACGTAACCATTGAAAAACATATGAATAGATTAAAAAAAAACTCTTCTTCGAATCTTGTCACGTAAATTTCAGTGGGTGGTTTCCTTTACTTCCGGTCTCTATCTGACTCTCCCACTTCCAAAATAGATGAAAATATGAGGCGTCTTACTACTCACGCAGAGATTACATGGTACACACACATCAAACGAAACGTATGCCTTTACGCCATATCTCCAGTATGATATGGGAGATAATTTTATCATTTCAATGACACAGTGATGACTGTGACCAAAACATTCGTATTTAATCTTTTGTGAAGCACACTTTCTTATCCATGTCTGACGTTTCGTGGAACAGAATACATTATTGTTTAACTGGTTTTTTTTTTTTTTGTAGAGCACAATACATTCATGTTTAAAGCTGTCTGGATCGCTACACATTTATTTTTAAATATATGACATAGAATTGTTGTCTCATTGGGACGGGAATGAAACTAAATCCACTTAAGTGTTTTCCTTTTTTATTTATTTGATCATTGTTTAAATTTTGTATGTGAAAATAGTATGAATGTTCAACGAGGAGGAGTCATGTTGTTAAGTCCTCCGCTGGATTACAGTTTAATATGAATTCATTATGTCGTAATGCTACATTTGTTGTGTGGGTTGGCCTTGATCATTTTCTTTTGGAAGACTTCTTTTTGAGTTTTTGCCAACATTGTGATTATTGTGATTCATTGTTTTGCGTACATGTTTTGTTGAGTTGAGAATAAGTTGACTTTGGGTCTAGTTAGTTTTTTCACAAGCTTATTTTTAATTTTTCTTTCGGCATTTCGCTCGATCACGTTTCTTTACTCTTTAGTTACTAGCCAAGGTCCAACGATGTTTGGAGTGAGTAAGGAATCAAGACCCTGTGTGTAGGTAGAGTGTATTTTCACCATTAGAAGAAAGCCAAGAGCGATTGAATGTTTTATGTGTTATAGGACATTTCTTTTCTATTGTTGAAAGTGATTTTGTGGTCTCTGATATTAGCAAGGACATGACAATGGAGGGAGTTACAGCCATAATTCATGGATTGAGTAAGGGCCCACGAGAAAATGAGCCTCATCTATATGTCAGCCTCAGAAATAACGAATTTCATTCAAGACAGGCTGTTGAGGTGTTGGAATGGTTAGTGTACACGACTGGCGATCTGAAGGTCCCTGGTTCGTTTCACACTCGGGCGGTCTACGTTTGGCCCAACCAGCACCGTGGTCACCTCAGTCTAAGGAAAAGAACCTCCTACTACCCAATATAAGGTGAGTGATTAAAATCCCATCCGTCGTCCTCAGTCTCTCAGTTGTAGAAATGGGCACCTAAACAAGTTCAGGAACATAAGGACACTAACACCATAACCTCTAACTGTTTCCACGGCATATCTGATTAACGTTGTCTTTTCTATAAGAGTGTAAACTTTGATTAATATATGGATGTACCTCATTCCTGGAGTTGGATTTTTGTACATTGTTCTTATTGTATTGGAGTCTAGATCTTGAACTCTAAGAGAGACGTAATAAACTTGTATAAATGATGGCTTTTAAAACATTAGAATGTCAACTATTTCAGTGTTGGAAATGTTAATAAAGGCTCTCTCCTTTCCTCTTTCTCTCCCTCCCCCCCCCTCTCTCTCTCTCTCTCTCTCTCTTTCTCCCGAACTAGACCAGACATATGAAACGTGAAATTACAAACGTAACTCTACACATATATTAATAGGTCACTTTACTTAGTCCAAAACATTTCATATATCGGAGTTCTGCTATGTCCTGTTTTAGTTTTTAGTGTTTGTTTCTAAGTTTTACTTTTCCATAAATATAGCATGCAAAATTGCTTTTCTATACCTACGTTTCTATGACATTAATTCTTCGTTTATTAATTCTTTCTTGTACGATGGTGATTAAAAGAAAAAAATAGTAATAACATGTGAAGGGACGTAATCATTGAAAAACATATTTTAACGGATTTTTTAAAAAAATTCGTCTCCGAGTCTTATCATGTATCTTTCAGTGACTGGTTTGCTTTACTTCCGATTTCTTTCCAACTCATCCTCTTCCAAAATAGATATAAAAATAGCTATCTTACTATTCATGCAGTGATCAGTCAAGGCAGAGATCACATGGTACAAACACATCAAAGGAAACACATGCCTTAACTTCATATTTCCAGTATGATATGGGAGATAATTTTATCAGTTCAATGACACAATGATGAAGCACACTGTATTATCCATGTCTAACGTTTCTTTTGTGAAGCACACTTTATTATCCCTGTCTAACGTTTCTTTTGTGAAGCACACTTTATTATCGATGTCTAATGTTTCTTTTGTGAAGCACACTTTATTATCCATGTCTAACGTTTCTTTTGTGAAGCACACTTTATTATCCATGTCTAACGTTTCGTGGAACAGAATACATTATTGTTTAACTTTTTTAGAGCAAATACATTCATGTTTAACGCTGTCTGTAGCATTTATGTTTAAATTTTCATGGAGTACAGTACATTCATATTTAACTGTTTGTAGAGAACAATACATTCATGGTTAACGTTTTTGTGGAACACAATGCATTCACGGTTAGTCTTTTGTGGAGCACAATTAATTCATATCTTTCTTTTTGTGGAGCACAATTAATTCATATCTTTCTTTTTGTGGAGCACAATTAATTCATATCTTTCTTTTTGTGGAGCACAATTAATTCATATCTTTCTTTTTGTGGAGCACAATTAATTCATATTTTTCTTTTTGTGGAGCACAATTAATTCATATCTTTCTTTTTTGTGGAGCACAATTAATTCATATCTTTCTTTTTGTGGAGCACAATTAATTCATATCTTTCTTTTGTGTGGAGCATAATACATTCATATTTAACGTTTTGTAGACTACAAAAAATTTATGTTTAATGGTGTGCGTGCCATAATATTTTCACGTTTAACGCTTTGTGAACTCGGTCCTTTCTTATCCGTTTGTATGAGATAAGTTCGTCCTCGCTACATGCTTTTTTAAATTTTATTAACACTTGTTTTATTTTAAAAGTCTGATCCATAGTTGACATTTTCAGATATAATTTCATTCAACATTTTATGCATTGTTTATACTTTAACGAATTCTGTCCATTGTCATGTATAGTTTACAATGTTATTTTATTATTTTTGTCAGTGCATGAACATTATGAAGTTTATTTTCCGAGCGTAAAATGCGTTCTTGTGTCGGTTATGATATTTCTCTAACGATAATTATGAGAACATAAATTAAAAACCGTAGTAAACAAAAAGTAATCAATGATAAGAAATCTGAATTGATAAAAATAATCAGTCATTGTAATGCCTGGGCAGATAAAGTAAGCAATCGTTCTGTAGTCTGGACAGATAAAAACGAACATATCTGTATATTTCCAAACAGATTAAAAACAAACGCACAGTATATGATAATAAATTTGATGATGCATAAACTTTCCTTCCCTGAATGAAATATTCCACCATACAATTCTCAATAAAGAAAGAGCTAAGAGAAAACTTGGCTAATACTTGGGATTCCCTCGAATTAGATCGACATGTCTTCATTGCCTATTTTGTTCTATAAATCTATCATATCTAACTTTTCTAATAACTCTTCATCTTCATCTGTATATATTACAAGCTATATTATATAAGTCTCATCATAACTTATTGTTAGACAGCTTTTATTACTTTCTTCTAAGTGTCCACTTTGAAGTATTTAAACATGACGGCATTTCTGGTAGAACAACTGATCAAAAGTGGCTCTATATTTACTGCTCATCTTATAATAGAAAATAATGTTCACTGATGAATTAACGGACTCCAAGATAATCCCCACCCCACCACATAATAAAAGCACATTTTTATGTTTCCCGCCAAGTGATAGACTGGGTATCAGTGACATTGCCAAAAATATCACACATACGGGAATGAAACAAACAATGAAGAGAGTCGAAATCATCACCACCATTTTTGCCACCTTCTGATTTCTGTTAGACACGTTGTCTGCTTGATCTGAACTTGTCAGACTTTTCCGCCATTTTGATTTTACTTCTAACTGAATTGCCAATGTTATCGTGCAGATAATAATAACAAAAAAGGAACTGAAAGGAACAAAAACGTTATTGATAATATAAGATACTTTCTCGACAGCTTCACTATCTTCAGTGAAAACTAAGCCTATCAAAGTTTTGTTTATGATTGGATAATATTTCATGCCGAGTTTGCTGACCACATATACCGGGGATATACTTGCTATAAGGATAATGTAGACACCGACAAGGATGAAAGACACTCGTTTTGAAGTCACTAGTCCTTTTGTCTGTGAGAAAAGAATGGGCAAGTAAAGCATTTGTTTCTCATATCGGATTTTGTGACAAAAAATGGTGCTCCTGATATAATGGAAAAGAAAACTTTTTTTTTCCTCTCTTAGATAAGTATACACTGAAATTCTTACAAATATAGTGTACATTTTAATAATTATTTTTAAACATTGTGAGAGTTCTACTGTAGATAACATTAAATAACTTATATTATATATAAGCCATTTTGATGTTTCAATTTCCTTAGGTTTTGAGAAAAAAATTTAATAAAGCCATTGTGTAAATGACCAAAACTGGTGCTAAAACCTACTGTCGCTCACAGAAACAAATGGATGCTTTCATCATTCTTTAGAAAATCCATACTTTAAGCTGCTTTTTCAATTCTCTCCAGGAAGCTGTTTCTAGCCTGACATTATATATTTTTTTTAGTCAAGTTGTCTCCATGATATTCTCTTGTCGTTGTCATCGTATTCGTACCATTGTCACAATCCTTATCTTCCATTAAGTTTTTATTCTCTTCTTGATAATTTTCAATAAAATGTGATATATATTTTCATATATCAAAAATTGTTTCTGTATTTGGCAGTAGTTCATTGCAGAATTTAAGCAATAGAATTATTTTAGTTTTCTATTCCAAAATTTTAAAGAAATTTAGGCAAAACACTGTGCTACAGTTAAATTATTTTCTCCTTTAAAATGCTTGAAGACATCATTATAGACCGCAAAGACCTGAGGAGTGTAAAATATCTAAACTGGCAGCAAGAAGCAGCAATTCGACTTGAAAATAGAACTGGAAAATATCAACCTATAAAACAAGGGATGCGTCAAGAATGTGTACTATCTTCAGACCTCTTTTCTTTATACTGTGAGAATATTCTAAGAATGATCATCGCAGCTCTAGACATATAAATTGGAGGATACAATATTAACAACCTTCGGTATGCTGACGACACAGTACTGATAGCTGAGAACCAACATGACGTGCAAATGTCCTGGATGTTGTCGCTAAAGGAAGTGAACAGAAAGGCCTTACTTTAAGCATAAAAGGACAGAGACTATGATTATATCTAAGAAACAAAACCCACCAACATGAAGTATAAAGTTAAACGGAACTGTTATAAAGCAGGTGCAGGAAATCAAATTCCTTGGAGCAGTAATAACTTCAGATAGGAAATGCAGAACAGCAATTAGGAACAGAATAGGACAAGCAAAGACTGCATTTCAGAGAATGAGAAACATATTATGCAATATATCCTTATCAATAAATGTTAGAAAACGAGTCCTATAATGCTATATTAAACCTATCATGTTATATGGCCCCAGTGTGGTACCCGGGATCTGCAAAGAATAGGACCACTGTACCCTACCATGCATGATCGTAAAAGGCGACTAAGGAGGGTTCAGCATAGGGCTAGCAACCCTATCTGGTAAAAAAACTATCAGACTGCTACAGAAACGGAAGCAAGGGAAAAAGCAAATGCAGGTGGAAGGAGAAATGCGTATCAGGAAACTGAGCCCATGAAGGTTGTGGATGAAAGCCAGCCACTGGAAGTCCCCAGCCCGACTGCAGACCTCCTGGAACCTAAACATAAGATGCAAATAGGCAGCTGGAATGTAAGAACACTAAACCAGACTGGAAAACTAGCACAAACCATCAAGGAAATGCACAGATGGAAACTAGACATACTAGGAATACAAGAAGCAAGATGGACAGGACAAGGCAGAAGGAAATTAACAACACAGCACACAGAAGATACAATAATATGGTCAGATAAAGAAGATCTTCATGAAGGAGGAGTAGCATTGATTATAACAAAAGAAGCATCAAGAGCATTGCTGAAATGGACCCCTATAAATGAGAGATTATTATATGCACGGTTCAACTCAAGATTCACGAAGCTGTCTATTATAGTTTGTTATGCACCAACAGAAGCAGCTGAAGAGGAATTAAAAGAAGATTTTTACAACAGCCTCCAAGCAACAGTAGAAACAATACCCAAGCATGATATGCTACTCATCTTGGGCGACTTCAATGCAAAAGTAGGTGAAGGAAATGAAGATAGAAGAAGAATCATGGAAAGAGAAGGAATCGGAGAAATAAATGAAAATGGAGAAAGACTGCAGTTTCTGTGAAGAAAACATGATGACCATCGGAGGGACAATTTTCCAACACAAAAACATCCATAAGGTGACTTGGAGGTCACCAGATAAAACCACAGAAAACCAAATCGATCACATACTAATAAACATCAAGTGGAAACGGTCACTACAAGATGTGCGAGCAAGGAAGGTAGCAGATGTAGGAAGTGATCACAACCTTCTGGTAGCAAAAATAAAACTAAAATTAAGGAAAGCCAAAATCGGAGAACACAGAAAGATACATTTCGATACAAGAAAATTGATAGACCAGAAAACAAGAAATGAATTCTCAATAGTACTTAAGAACCGCTTTAATGTCCTACAAGACGAAGCAGAAATGTCCATATTAGAGTTCAATAAAACACTACAGGAAACAGCAAAAGAGGTGCTGGGATATCGGAAAAGGAGAAAAGAGGAATGGATAAGCGTGACTACATGGGAAAAGATAGAGCAAAGAAAAGAAATCAAGAAAAAATTACTGAACACCAAATCACAAAGGCTTAAAGAACGAGTTTTAAGTAATTATGCACAAAAAGACACAGAAGTGAAGGAATCATGCCGTCAAGATAAACGTCAATATTATGACAACTTAGCAGAAACAGCAGAGAAAGCAGCATATACAAATGACATGAAAACCATATATAAAATCACAAAGCAGATGACAGGTAACTTCAACACAAGATGTGAAAGTGCAGTAAGAACACAAAATGAACAACTGGTCAGTGGAGAAAGAGAAAAAATTGAAAGATGGAGGGAACACTTTAACACCCTACTAAACAGAACACAAGCAGCACAAACAATAGACATACCTGAAGCAAAAACGGAACTAAACATCAATACAGGACCAATAACAATAAATGAAGTAAAGGAGGCGATAAAGAAGCTAAAATCAGACAGGGCATCAGGTGATGATGAAGTGACTGCGGAGAAGAAGAAACAGAAACACCAAAACAACTTTGCCGGATATTACAACAAATTTGGGATTTAGAAAAAGCCCCAGAGAAGTGGAAAACTGGTCTTATAGTAAAACTAACAAAGAAGGGTGACCTCAGAGATTGCGGGAACTGGAGAGGCATTACCCTACTGCCACTCACCAGTAAAGTGTTTTGCAGAATAATCATCAACAGAATTGTCCAACACTTGAGGAAAAACCTCGGAAAGAGCAGGCAGGATTTAGGAAAGGAAGATCATGCATAGACCACATATTTGTACTTAGACAAATATTAGAACAGGCAAATGAGTGGCATAGCACAACATATGCATTATTTATAGATTTTGAGAAAGCCTTTGACAGTGTCAACAGAGATGCACTGTGGAAAATCCTAAGATGGCATGGCCTCCCCCATAAAATAGTTAATGTAATCAAAGCCCTATACGAGGGTTTTCAGTGCAAAGTTATCTGTGGAGAACATACCTCCAGCAGCTTTAGGGTACAAACAGGAGTGAAACAGGGATGTGTACTATTACCAACATTATTTATCTTGGCAGTAGACTGGTTAATGAAGGAGGCAACATCAGACAAACGCAGAGGATTACAATGGACCCTTGACACGGTGCTGGAGGACCTTGACCTTGCGGACGACATTTGTCTATTATCAAGCAATCACAAAGATATGCAAGATAAAATAAACAAGCTAACTCAGAATGCAAACAACATAGGACTAAAGATCAACGTAGGAAAGACACAGTTAATGAAGCAAAATGTGAACAACAGAAATGTACTCAGAGTAGATAACAAGTTAGTGGAGGAGGTCAACGAATTTGTATACCTTGGCAGCAGAGTAGTAGAAAATGGAGACAGCACAGAGGACATCAACAGCAGACTTACTAGAGCAAACCAGTTTTTTGCAATGCTGCAGAATATATGGAAATCCAAAAACTAAGCATAAATATGAAAATCAGGAATAATGTTCTAAGTGTACTACTCTATGGAAGTGAATGAAAATCACCAAAACCATATAAAACAAGTTGAATTTTTTCCAGACTAAATGTTTACGAAGAATTAGACAAATGTTTTGGCCAAACACCATAAGAAATAACATCTTGTTGGCAGAAATGCAGATGAAAACACTGACAACAATTATTGAGGAAAGACGCTGGCGATGGTTGGGATATGTGCTCCGAATGACTGACAACTCACTACCAAAAATAGCACTAAGATGGACACCACAGGGGAGCAGAAGTAAGGGTAGACCAAAAGAGACATGGAGAAGAACAACAGAAAGGATGTTGAGCAATAGAGGGCTCACCTGGGCAAGAGCAGAAAAAAAGGCGAAGGACAGGCATTTGTGGAAAACCCTTGCGGAAGCCCCATGTGCCCTGGGCACTTAAGGTTAAGAGAGAGAGAGAGAGATGTTATATGGAAGTGAATGATAGACAATAGGCAGGTCTGCACAAAAATCATTGGAAGCAGCAGACATGTGGTTTATTAGAAGAATGTTACTAGTCCATTGGACAGCAAAAATAACTAATGAAGGATGTATGAGAAAAACTGGAGAGATAAAAAACCCTTGTCAAAAAAAATAAGAGAGAGACAAATTACTTTCATAGGACATGCAGTTAGAAAAGGAAATATTATACCAACAGGAAAAATAGAAGTAAGAAGATCAAGAGGAAGACCTAGAGAAATGATACTGGACAGTCTGACAGGATGGTGTGAGAGATAACCGACTGAGCTGATGGCCTGCATGAAGGATCGGGTACTCTGGAGAAGCATAATAGCCAACGCCAGTCGTCACGGCCTCTGATAATGAAGATAATGAAAATTTTATAACTTTGTGGTGGACAAAATTTGTCTCATTTGTCTGAAAATTGTTTTTGCTTGGCATATTACATTTTTTTATTACGCACACGCTGCATTTTCTATTTGATTTTACTTGCGTGTTCAACTATTATAACATAGCGCCGGACAAAGAGAAGACAATAATGTACTCCATAACTAACCTTCAGAGGTGCTGTAATACACAGACATCTCTCCGCTGTGATTAATGCAGTGATGCAGCCAGTGATGCGGGTAAATGTTGCATGAGGCATACCCCCAGTCAAATATTGGAACTCTGTTGGCTCAAAGGGCAGATCTGCTGAGTTGAACGTTGGAGTTAAGCAGACGTTTGACCATGATAATGTTATCAGGGATCCCAAGTCCGATAGAGCAAGACCTATATTCACACGAGACTGGATTAGACAGAAGTAAGGTTTTAAAAGATTAAGCACTAAATGTTTTATCCCAATAATTTTCAAAATTTATGGAGCGATCGCTCTTTCTTCGCAGGCCGTATCGTTAGAAGCGCTGGCAAACTTTGATTTAGTCGTATTTTCTATAATGAAGAGAATACTATAATGAGAAAACAAACTATAGAGACTATGAAAGTAATTTCCATGCTGCGTATTTACTCTCTCTTGGAAACAGCTTCAATTTCCTCGTCATATTTCACAAGTGTCCCATATTTTTAGATTACATTGGTGAAAAAAATTATGAAATTTTTATTTTGCTTATGAAAAGTAGTTTCATTACAATTTTTACTTCTTTTCTTTTAGATTTGGCAACTCTAATTAACAGATAGGAGTAGTGAAATAAATTATTGAGTTGTCACTGACATTACAATACTCAGTGGGAGAGGAAAGAGAATAGCTTTTTTACAGTTCTTTTTTAAACAAAGCATTTTTGGAAACTATTTTAAATCACATTTAAATAGTCACCGATATTCCTTCTGATTTCACAGAAATTAGATATAATAGAACCATGATATACTGATGTTTTGTAAGTTCTTTCAATGCACAAATAAACATTCTCAAAAATATTTGTTAAAACGTACATATAAAAAAGTTTCAAGTATAAAATGACCTTGTACTTTGTACGCATGTTTTCTAGAAAATTTAAACCAATGGTTCCTAAAATGAGGAATGTGAAAATCCTAGAGACCACAAAAGTGAAACAAATGAAACATCAGAACTGAGTGAAAGCCTTTATGGGGCAGCTAGAAACGTGCTCTGGGAAACAAAGCGGATGTATATGGAACAAGCTTTAAACCAAGGCTTTAAATCAGCTAAAGTATACATTCGGTATCAACCGTATTTAAAAAAAAATGTTATGTATTAGCTAAAATGTATAAACTAGGGAAAAAGTAGGAACAGCTTTATTATTTAACGATTACAAAGTTGTGACATTTCGGCGCGAGCCTTTATCAAATAAAAACAAACAGGACGAAGAATCAGAGAGAGGAGAGAAAATATAGATTCACATGAACTTTATGTAATTTTATGTAATTTAAATAGTAAACAAAAATGAAAAAAAAGACTTATCTGAAGTCTTGGAACCTTACTGAATTATGATCACTTGTATGTCGCGGGGAGCATAAACAAAATGCACTGGTTACTTTGGGAACAACGTGTTCGTTCTGAAAGGTGCAAAATCTTCCACAGTCTTACTCATTCTCATTTGTTGCATATACTTTAGTACCCTCATGCATCATCATTAAAAAAAAAACATATATTAGAAGATCTGTATTTACAATGTATTTTTATTTATGTATATGTCTGAGGGTGTATGTGTGCGTGAGTGCTATTTTATTAGGTTAATTACTTCTTCTCTTTTACCTTGAATGTAGTAGTTAAATCTTACACTCTTCTGATATGTTTTTACTAAGTTAATTTGTTTTTTTTGTACTAAATCAAGTGTGTGGGAAGAATGAAAGATGGAGTGATGAAGGGCAGAATATAAGACAGGCCTGCGTGCCCAATTCTTTACCCTTGAAAAATAAAGATTATTCATTCATTCATTCACATTACTGCTCCTCTATTGCAACCATTATCATTCATTTCACCTTCTACTAAATAGATTACCACCCCTTCCCTACCCTCATCTCCCATCATACATCACAAACCCCTATCATTCACTACCATCATCTACTATCAAACATCACATCATCATCATCATCATCATCACAAACATCGCCTCTCACTCCGTTAAGAGCATCGGTCAAGGATACAGGCACTCCAGTCATCCCAGTTCTTGGAATAACTCTCTACTCCTTCTATGCGTATCCTTTGTCTCTTATAATTTTCTACACTCAACCATGCACAATTTTGCACCTTTCAGAACGAACGCGTTGTTTCCAAAGTAACCGGTGCATTTTGTTTATGCTTTCCGTGATATACAAGCGATCGTAATTCAGTAAGGTTCCAAGACCTCAGATAAGTCATTAATGATTTTATTTTTTATTATTTAAAAGACATAAAATTACATAAAGTTCATGTAAATCTATACTTTGTCTCCTCTCTCTCATTCTTCGTCCTGTTTGTTTTTGTTTGATGAAAGCTTGCGCTGAAACGTCATAACTTTGTAATAGTTAAATAATAAAATTGTTTATACTTTTTTCTGGTTTATACATTTTGGTATCAGCTTTACTGCAGTGCTTTGTGTATAGTTGAATATCTATACACTAATTATTGTATGTTACTATATACATTAGCTAAAGCGTCCGAGAGATTGTATACCTGACGTTAATAAAACTGTTTCCCAGTTGTCGATACTGACATGTACACTGAAGAGGTTTTCAGTGACTGAGTCTTTTACGTCATGCATTAGTACCGATACTGAACAAACAGACATTCTGAGTATCGTACCAAAAAGACTGACGTTAACTGGGTCTTTGAATCCTTGTTTGGCGAAGCAGATCACATTGATGACATTGGTCGCAATCCCGAAAACGTCGATGAGCTGGCAAACAACAGTAAAGAGAATCCAATGACATATAAAAGACACATTGTCATCTAGCAAAGAATTTTCAAAGTCATCCACTTGAAATGTATGAACATTAATTGTTCTTAATTCTGAAGTATTTATCACCTTTGGCATCATTAATATGCCATTAGTACATTAATGTGTTGTACATGAATTGTTGCCCACTTTTATTCTGTGTCTGTTGCTGAGATAAATGTGACAATCTTCTTTTGTCGAAACTGAAAGAAAATGAACGCTCTACAGCTGTATGCATAAAAATACAGCAGCCGTGTGCTATATACAAGGTATAAGTAAATAAATTATTGTGTAATATTTGCTGTTCACCAGGTAAAGGAACTGATGTATAATGCTTGCTGTTTACCAGGTGCGGAAACTATTCCTAATATTTGATTACAACATATATCAGTCATCGTCGTATGTGTGCTAATCAATAAAATAAATTTACGCCCTAATCGCAGTATCTGGTAATATAGAGATCATCGACAATTCTGTCTCATAGCTAGAGAATATTTCAGCTAACCCTTGGACAAAATTAATGCTTTTCACTTTAAATGACTTAATACCTATTGGGTGGTAAGTGTAGTTGACTATCATTTTCCGTTGTGCGTAATCCCTGAGGTTAATAACATATTCGGTGATATATTTCGTTTCCAAAGCCAATAAGCAGTTCATGTAGATTTTTGTTCTATTTCCCTCCCTATCATTTCTTTCTATTACATATGTTAACCGGTAAGTATCTGAGTGTCTTTTCAAGACTCCTACAAATTTGGAATGTCTTTACTTTTGAAAATGTCAAAGAAATAAACTTTAAACAGTGAAATATAGAATTTCACATAATCTTTTTCATTGATTGGGGTTTAATTTGTGAGCTTTACATTAGTTATATTTTAATCTATAAAATGATACTAAACACTACATGTCATAACGTTAGGCATTCGACAAATGTATGCATTTTTCATTTTGTAAAGTATTTCTGTGGCATTTCTTAATAAATTTCTACTGTCTTTGTTAAAGCAGTATTTATAATAAAAGGTTTCTTTTTTGTGTGCTCTCTAGGAATAAACAAAATATTAAACAAGGTATTGTTGTATCTTTCATTTCTCATTGTCATCTAGTAAAGGAAGGTATTTTCTATATAACAAAAGACAGAAATAAATGAACGTTATTATTATAACGGGTGTCTGAGTGGCGAAGTGGTTAGTTCACGGGTCTCTCATGGTGAAGGTCGGGGGTTCGACCGGAGGCACTCCAGTCACCTAGCCGTAGAAATGGGTACACGACTTTTTCTGGATTAGGGAAAGAAAAGGCGGCCAGGCGTGATACTGACCATATCACCCTCTTGTGTGCTGACAGGTCAAGGAAAATATGGACACTAACACCACATCCCTATGTGCCTCTGAGGCATGACAGGATTACCTTTACCTTTACTATTATTATAACGACAGTGTTACATCAACAGTTGACAAATGGCTTTTGTTGTAATAATAATTAGTAAGTGGCTTTATAAAATCAGCGTTAGACAAGTAACAATAAGAACGACTAGATTCAAATAGATATAGATGACCATCGAAATAGGGACTAAGCATATAAACAAGAGATGAAAATGAAAAAGTACGAAGAATTTGAATTATGTGAAAGTTGAACATCTCAGTATACCAACAGCTGCCTTGTATAAGAAATCACAGCTGTAAGATGCTGTTTTCTACTCTGAAGTAAAGAGTTTAGGTTATAAATGCGAAAGTTAACTTCCTCCAGTCACTTTCAAATAGGCTTTGCCTATTTCTACAAGACTGAACAGATGACGCAGAGAACATATTCCCGCTGCAGCAGATCCCGAAATCAATGCGTTACTTAATAAAAAAAAATCCACAGTTTGTTGACACTGTTATCTATTTAGAGGGATCGGTGATTCAGGGAAAGAGATGTTGACTGGTCCTTTATCGTCAGCTCAAATGACAGAAGTGTGTAGAAAGCCAGGGGTGAGTTTGCTGGAACAATAAGCAACCTCACTATATCCTCTTGGAGACTTAATAGCACAGTCAGATTACTTTGTCTTCTCCCGAAAACTATAAATTCTGTCTATAATATAGTATGTACTTTATTCTTGGAGAAGATTTATTTTTCTGTGTAGTTCTTAAAGTGGTTGAGTCTATATCTTAAATACTGGGAGAGACACAATAAGTTCCGTATCAGAACTGATGCCTTTGAAACCATCAGTGTCACTTATTTCAATGTTGGAAAAGTTAATGCAGACTCTTTCTCTATTTATATCCATCTCTCTCTCTCTCCTCTCTCTCTCTCTCTCTCTCTCTCTCTCTTTCTGTGTGTCTCTCTCGGTCTCTGTTTACTGTACCACAAGAAACCTTGAGGTACAAACCTAGTTCTATACATACTAAATGCTCCATATATTGTTTGAAGAGGAGGCGAACACTCTGACCACTTTGGCAATCAGCGATACATTGCTGACGTAGTATGAGTCTATCCCATTCTTAGTTGGTACCCGAACTAACAGATCTAGTTTGGCTAACGGGGTAAGAATTGCCAGTTTCCACGTTTCTTGAGTCTGCTAAAGAAATATGGTACTCCCCCTGCATTTTAGCTGTACTCAGGGACTGAAAAAAATAGTCGACATAACCTGCTCCCAAGCAGACACAAAGCTGTGCCTCAAAACCTTCAGGGAATCGGCAGCAACACTAATCTCAGTTCACGGGAGACAGAAGACAGGACAAGACAGGAGAATTGATAGAAGAGATCACTACATCCCAGTCAGCACATTTCCTAATAGACTAGTTATTTGATAATATCGTATAACAGGGACATGTTCTAATATGTAAGAGGTCATAAGAAAATTAATTCATAAATGCTGGAGCTATTAAAGAATCACACAATCAGTCAGACAGTCTCTCAGAAAGATTCACAAAATTTTAAAACATTTATAAAAGAAACACACTGACAGTTTTGTGAAAAAAAAATAAAGGGAAAAACATCAGGCTTTATTCTGGCATAGATAACACAAAAGATGAAATAAAGGAAATAGAAAATCAAACAAAGCAAGTAGAAATTCTTGGTTAAATTTGACATTTTATCACATTCGAGAATGGAATTATTTCCTAACCTGTAGAAAGTGTCATTTTTATGTCACATTAATGTTTAAAAAACCTTTGTAACCGGTCATGTGGTAATAACGTGGCCATAAATTTCTCGATTTTTTTTAATCGGATTTTTAAAAATAAAATAAAACTTGTTTGGATGGGGTAAGAGTGGGCTTTGGTTCTAGTTTTGTCCCCAAGCTTAATTTTTCTTTCGGAATTTCGCTCAACTACGTTTCTTTATACTTTAGTTACTAACCAAGGTCCAGCAATGTCTGCAGTGAGTAAGGAGTCAAGACCCTGTGTGTTCATGATTGTAGGTAGAGCGTATTTTCACCATTAGAAGAAACCCAAGAACGGTTGACTGTTTTTATGTGTTATCTGGAATTTCTTTTCTCTTGTTGAAAGTGATTTTGTCGTCTCTGATATTAGCAAGGACATGACGATGGAGCGAATTACAGCCATAATTCATGGATTGAATAAGAGCCCATATAAAAATGAGCCTCATCCATATGTCAGCCTCACATAAAATAAAGCTCTTAACTCAACCTCAGAAATAAGTTGTATCATCCAAGACAGGCTATTGCGGTGGTGTAATGGTTAGTGTACACGACTGACGATCTGAAGGTTCCGGGTTCGATTTCACACTCGGGCGGTCTACGTTTGGCCCAGCCAACATCGGGGTCATCTCAGTCTAAGGAAAGGAACCTCCTACTACCCACTACTATAAGGTGGGTGATTAAATTCCCGCCGGTCGCTCCTCAGTCTCTCAGTTGTAGAAATGGTTACCTGGACAAGTTCAGGAACATATGGACACTAACAGCATATCCTGTAGCTGTCTCCACAACATGGACGATTACGGGTTTTTTTTCCATAACAATGTAAACTTTGTCTAATATATGGAAATACTTTATTCCTGGAGTTGCATTTTTGTACGTTATTCTTATTGTGTTGGAGTCTAGATCTTGAACTCTGAGAGAGACGTAATAAATTTGTATAAGTGATGGCTTTTAAAACATTAGAATGTCACCTATTTCAGTGTTGGAAATGTTAATAAAGGCTCTTTACTTTCTTCTCTCGTTCTCTCTTCCCCTCCCTCCCGCCCTCTCTCTCTCTCTCTCTCTCTCTCTCACACACTCTTTCTCTTTCTCTCTCCTTTTCTATACTAGACACAAGAAACTTGAAGTAATAAGCGTAGCTCTATACATACATTAAAAGATCCGTTTACCTAGAGCAAAATATTTCATATATTGGAGTTCTGCAGTGTCGTCTTTCAGTTTTTAGTGTTTGTTTATTAGTTTTACTCGTTCCATAACGGTGAACGTTCTTTTCTACATCTACTTTTCTAGAATATTGATTCTTTCTTTATTGACATTCCTGTTTCTGCGTTTCTACCATGGTGATTAAAAAAGTAATGTCAAGTAAAGGGACGTAACCATTGAAATATATATGAAGAAAATTGTAAAAGCTCGTCTTCTATTCTTATGATATATACTTCATTGGTTGCGTTGCTTTACTTCGGGTTTCTCTCCGACTCACCCACTTCCAAAATAGATGTAAAACAATAGCCATCTTACTACTCATGCAGTGATCAGTCCAGGCAGAGATCACGTAGTACAAATACACCAAAGGAAACATTTGCCGTAACGCCATATCTCCAGTATGATACGAGAGAGACTTTTTTTAGTTCAGTGACACAATGATAACAGTGAAACAAAATATGCACATTTAATCTTTTGTGAAGGACACTTTATTCATATCTAATGTTTCGTGGAAAAGAATACATTCATGTTTAACTTTGTGTAGACCACAATATATTCGTGTTTAACTATTTGTGTAGCACTATACATTCATACTTGAAGAACATATTGAAAAGCAAAAAACCATCAGTCCTGAACTTCATAGACTTTAAACAGGCATTTTGTAGCATACACACAGATTCGCTGAGGCGAATTGTAAGAATATATGGAATGCCATCTAAAATTGTCAACATCATTAATGATCTCTACAACGGATATGTTTGTGCAGTCAATACAGAAGAAGAAATGAGCGAATGGTTCCAGACTGAAACAGGCGTAAAACAAAGATGTATATTATCTCCCTTGTTTTTTGGAATTACCATAGACTTCATAACGAAGAAAATGCTGCACAGGTAAAACAGTCATTGATTAGGTACAAAGGACCCAAATAGAATATCTTGATCGTGGAGACGGCATAACTCTTATCAGTGACAGTGTGAAATCGATGCAAGAAAAAAAACAGGTCCCTCAAAATACAATAAGTAAAATAGGGATTAAAATTAACAAGTAAAAAAATAATGAAACTTCTCATTAATCACGAAAGAAAAATATAGGTAGAAGGAGCAGCTGTTGAAGAAGTAAACCATTTTGCATGCATTGGCAGCTACGTAGAATAAGATGGAACACCAGAAAGGAAGTTAGAATTGCAAAAGCAGGATTGACCTTCAAGAATCTTGAGAACATAAGGCATTCAAATTTTTTAGAACAAACCAAGTTAAGATTATTCAATTCAAATGTAATATCCACCCTCATTTATGCATGTGAAAGCTGGAAAACAACTAAAGAAATAGACAAGAAATTAGACTCTTTTCAAAAACAAATGCCTAAGGTAAAAAGTGGAACGAATTCAAGAAAAACGCAGAGATCAGACAGATGAGCAAACAACAACCTGTCTCATGGGTGATCAGAAAAATAAGTTGACATGTGTCGGTCACAAAATGAGAAGAAACAGAAAATTCCAAAACAAGCTGTCAGCTGGAACACAACAGGCCGAAGCAAAAGAGGTCGACCACGTGAAACTCTAAAGAGGACATTGAGAGACCACATTAGTAGGCATAGAATACTTTGATGACGTTGAAAAGCTCGCCGAAAACAGGAAAAATTGGCAAACTACCATGCAAGACCTATGTGATGTTTAATGGTACGGGAAGCATTTAAGATGTAAGATACATTCATATTTAATATTCTGGTGTACACAATTAATTCATGTTAACTATCTGAGGAGCGCTATAGAATAAATTCATATTTAATTTTGTGTGAATCACAACACATGTAGGCTTAACATTTTTGTGGAACCCTATGTATTCACGCTTAATCTTTAGTGGAGCACAATACATTCATATCTTACATTTTGTGGAACACAATAAATTCACATCTTACATTTTGTGGACCACAATAAATTCATATCTTACTTTTTTGTGGAGCACAATAAATTCATGTTTACTGATGTGTGTAGCATAATACTTTCATGTTTAACGGTTTGTGAACTCGGTCCTTTCTTATCCGTTTGTATAAGTTCGTCCTCACTGCATGCTTTTTTATTTTATTAATGCTTGTTTTATGTTTAAAACTCTGATCCTTAGTTTACATTTTCAGGTATAGTTTACTTTCAGAATGTTGAAGCATAGTTTACGTTTTAATGAATTATTTACCGTCTTATGAATAGTTTACAAAGATATTTTATTAGTTTTTCAGTGTATGAGCATTTCGAGTTTGATCTTCTGAGTGAAAAATGCCTAAGTGCGTTGCCGTTGATATTTCTCGAAAGATAATTATGAGAACATAAACCTCTTTATACCTCACAACATAGGAATCTAGCACAAATTGCACAATGTATTTTTATTGACTCATTCTGAACTCAGAAATCTGACAAATGTAATATGGATCCAAGACAAGAACTAAATTTCGCTAGATGTTTGATATCGTTTTAATCTGTAGAAATATATCTGGAGCTACATACACAAGAGCTGAAAACAGTTTAAAGCAAGTAATCAGTGATGTGAAATCTGAGCAGATAAAGATAAACAATCGGTTTAAAGACTGGGCAGATAAAAATAAGCAGTCAGTGTAAATTCGGAACAGATAGTTATAAGCAGTCATTGTGAAGTCTGGACAGATACAAATAAAAAATCGTTGTGAAATATGAAGAGATAAAAATAAGAAATCATTGTGAACATTGTGAAGTCAGGCCAGATAAAAATAAGCATCCAATATAAAATCTGGCCATATAGAAATATGCAAGCATTCTGAAGTCTGGGCAGATAAAAAGAAGCAATCATTGTGAAATCAAGACAGATGAAAACACGTATATCTGTATACTAAGTCTGGGCAGATAAAAATATCAGTGTGAAGTCTCGATATATAAAAAAACAAACACTATGTGATAATAAATTTGATGATGCATAAACTTTCGTTCCCTAAGTGACATATTCCACCACACAACTCTCTGTAAAGAAAGGTTTAAGAGAAAACGTGGCTAATACTTGGAATTCCCTAGAATTAGAAGGATAGGTCTGCATCGCTCAGTTTGAATTTTTAATCTAACCATTTATAACTTGTATAGTTTCTTTTCATCTACGTCTGTATATATTATAAGCTATATCATATAAATCTCATCATAACTTCATGTTTTATTAGTTTCTTCTAAGTGTTCACTGTGAACTATTTAAACATGACGTCATTTTCTGTAGAACAACTGATCAAAAGTGGCTCTATATTTACTGCTCATCTTATAATAGAAAAAAATGTTCACTGATGAATTAACGGACTCCAAGATAATCCCCATTCCACCACATAATAAAAGCACATTTTTATGTTTACCGCCAAGCGATAGACCAGGTATCAGTGACATTGCCAAGAATATCACACATATGGGAATGAAACAAACAATGAAGAGAGTTGAAATCATCACCACCATTTTTGCCACCTTTTGATTTCTGTTAGACACGTTGTCTGCTTGCTCTGAACTTGTCAAGCTTTTCCGCCATTTTGATTTTGCTTCTAACTGAATTGCCAATGTTATCGTGCAGATAATAATAACCAGAAATGAGCTGAAAGGAACAAAAACGTTATTGATAACATAGGATACTTTCTCAACAGCCTCACTATCTTCAGTGAAAACTAAGCCTATCAGAGTTTTGTTTTTGGAGGGATAATATTTCCAGCCGAGTTTGTTAACGGCGTACACCGGGGAAATACCTCCTATTAGGATAATGTAGACACTGACAAGGATGAAAGACACTCGTTTTGAAGTGACTAGACTTTTTGTCTGTGAGAAAAGAAAGAAGGAGTAAACCATTTATTTCCGAAATGGAAATTATTTTATCAAAAGAAAAATGATGCATCTAACCTAATGTTTTATTCATGCTTACCTCTTATTAAGGACTGCATGTTTCTTGAAATTCTTACAAATATAACGGTTATTTTAATAGTTATTTTTAAAAAATGTAAGAGCTCTACTGTAGATGACATTAAATAACATTAAGTAACTTAGGAGTGCATGTTACATAATTTTGTAAGCCATTTTGATGTTTCAGTCTCCTTAGTTTTTGAGAACAAGAATTTCAGTAAGTCCATTGTTTAAATGACCAACATTGGTGATAAAAACTGCTGTCGCTCACAGAAACAAGTGAATGCTGTCATCATTCTTTAGAAAATCCGTACTTTAAGCTGCTTTTCAATTCTCTCCAGGAAGCAGTTTCTTGCCTGAGATGGTACATTTTTTGTCAGTCAAGTTGTCTCGAGTTATTCTCTTGACCTTGTTATCGCATGCGTACCTTTGGCATAATCCTTATCTTCCATTACGTTATTTTTTCTCTTCATGACTTTTCAATAAAATGTTATATCCTGTCATATATCACAAATAGTTCCTGTTTGTGGCAGCAGTTCTTCGCAACATTTACGCCATAGAATTATTTAAGTTTTCTATTCCAATATTTTAAAGCTTAAGTCTCATATTTAAATTATTTTCTCCTAAATTATTTTCTCCTTTAAAAAAGTCTTATTTCTTAAACTTTGCCACAAAAGTATGGGAATATTGTTAATGCATTTAAAATCTTCATGAAGATAAAGAACTGAAACTCTTGGTAGCTGAAGATTTTCGATCACGGACATAGTCTAAGGCTTTAAGGATTAAGCGAAATCCTGCAACTTCAGCTTCTCAACATTAAAAGAGCAACAGAAATAGTAATGAAAAATACAGAATGTGCTACTGATAGCAGAGATCTGTGTGCTACTGATAGCAGAGATCTGTGTGCTACTGATAGCGAAGATCTGAGTGCTACTGATAGCAAAGATCTGAGTGCTACTGATAGCAGAGATCTGAGTGTTACTGATATCAGAGATCTGAGTGTTACGGATAGCAGAGATATGAATGTTACGGATAGCATAGATTTGTGTGCTACTGATAGCAGAGGTATGTGTGTTATAGATAACATAAAAAATCATGCAACATATAATAAAATAAACGTCAAAAACAAAAATAAAAATGCTGTCTACCAGTGCTGAGTACACTGTAATCTCACAACGGTCTGTTATCTAGACGTAGATTATATTAGTAACAAGCAAAAGTTCAGTTACTTTGATGATAATATTATCTCACATAATAAGTTGTATTCTATGAATATAGCATCATCATCGTCATCATATGCCCGTGCCGGGTGGAGATGATACCCATGTTTCTCCATAGATCTCAGTCCCTGATATTTTTCATTCGGTTAGTTGGTAACTTCTTACTGTGCCATCGCATTAGACTGCTGGTGATTTTTTATATTGATCTTCCCGTGCCTCTTTTCTCATTTATCTTTCTTGATGTTATGATGTTTCCATGTTATCCATCCATCATTACATTACAAAGAATTATAATTGTTGTTTTGGTGTGGATTTAATTAGGTTCACTTCTGCATTTTCTTTTTCTGAACATTCGTTTTTTTTTTATTATTTGCATCTTAGCTGTCTTAACATCTCTTTTGCTTTCTATGATCTTTATATCAAATCATTGCCTTGAGTCACTCCCATAGAGTTGAATAGGTTCAGTATAACATTTCAGGACTTTGTTTTGGACAGAATGTGTCTTATTTGTATGCAAACTGTTTTTGCTTGGCATGTTGTATTTTTTGATTACACAGACGCTACATTCCTATATGATTTTACTTGCGTGATCAAATATATAACACAGCGCAGTACAAAGAGAAGACAATAATGTACTTCATAACTAACCTTCAGAGGTGCTGTAATACACAGACATCTCTCCGCCGTGATTAATGCAGTGATCCAGCCAGTGATGCGGGTAAATGTTGCATGAGCCATACCCCCAGTCAAATATTGGAATTCGGTTGGCTCAAAGGGCAGATCTGCTGAGTTGAAAGTTGGATTTATGCAGATGTTTGTCCATACTATTGTTATGAGGGATCCCAAGTCCGATAGAGCTAGACCTAGATTTGACAAGAGAATGGATTAGACAAAAATAAGAGTTTAAAAGATTAAAGCACTGAATGTTTTATTCCAGCAATTTCTAAAATGCTTCGAGCGGTCGCTCTTTTGCTTCGCAGATCATATCGTTAGAGATCCTAGGAACCACTGATTTAGTCGTATTTTCTATAATGAAAAGAATATTAAAACAAACTTTAGAGACGATGAAAGTGCTTTCCATACAGCGTATTTCCTTCTCAGGCAAATACTTGTAGCTTGTGCAGCCTCCTCATATTTCCCAAATGTTGCACATAAAAATGTAAAGAAGTGAAGCAAATGTAACATCTTCATGATATCATGGAAGTTACCCAAAACAGTTACCCAAAAAAGACACTCTACAGCCATCAGAATAAAGAAGAACACCATTTTAGTGGTCCAACAACAGACCAGATAAATAGACTAAGTTCAAAATTCTGTATATAACGTGAAAAGGTCGTGCAACCCACTAAAATCTTCTTTACTCTCTGTATATTATTACAGTGGGAAACAAATTATTCAAGTTTTATTTCGTTTGTCAGAAGTGGTTTCATTACAGATTCACATACATCGATATAATGACCTCAACAATCTAGACAGATAATGTAAAGCTTTATATACTGAAAATGCTGAATATGCGTTTGCAGAAAGAAGATTTCTGAAACTCTAATCATCTGTTTGGTATAAAGTTTCACAAATCAGTGGATGAATGCAGCAAACTGGGCATACGATTAAAAAGCAAATAAAAATGCTTCATTTTTAAGTTTGAGAATTTCTTCTGTCATTCAGTAAGACATTGTAAGATTTTTAGCATCAGGTGTCATACACTTTCAATATAGTCAGTATAGTCAACAGCAACACGTCCTCTCAGCCACTCTGTATTTTCAGTGGTAGTAATACAGCACAGTTCAGAAACAAAATTCCTGCAGTTAACCAGTGTTTTCAGCAGCAACATGCTCTAAATCGTTCACCACTGATAGCACAGTGCTACCTTTCCAGCATTAAGATCAGTTAAAGATTTTAGTATTAAATACATGAAAATATGAGTGACTCAGGTACATGTAGGCTCCCATTCATTCAGTATAATGAGCACTGAAAGCAGGTAAAGTTTTCAGTATTTTTAGTCTGTGAAATTCTTCATGAAAAGCAGAGTGAGGCAGGTCGAAGTAAGTATAATGTGAAAACACTGAAATACCTAAAAAATTGTGAATGCTTCGTTTTTTTAAGTATAAATTATAAATGTTTAAGTGAATAAAACCACATAAAATATAAGCAGGACATGGTGGATGAAAGCATATTCATAGTAAATAAGATATGACAATAATATTCTAAGTTAAATGGGTTAAAAATATAATAAATAATAAACATTTCAGGGGAATGAATGAATGAATGAATGAATAATCTTTAGTTTTCAAGGGTAAAGAATTGGGCACGCAGGCCCGTCTTACATTCTGCCCTTCATCGCTCCATCTTTCATTCTTCCCACACACTTGATTTAGTACAAAAATACAAATTACATTAGGAAAACAAATCAAAAGTGTGTAAGATTTAACTACTACATTCAAAGTAAAAGACAAGAAGTAATTAACCTAATAAAATAGCACTCACGCACACATACACCCGCAGACATATACATAAATAAAAATACATTGTAAATACAGATCTTCTAACATATGTTTTTTTTTTTAAACAAACATTAAAACGATTACTAGACAGACTCTTCTGTTGATGTTGGAGTAAGCTTATTACTAGACAGACGCTTCTGTGGATGTTGGAGTAAGCTTGTTACTAGACAGACTCTTCTGTTGATGTTGGAGTAAGCTTATTACTAGACAGACTCTTCTGTTGATGTTGGAGTAAGCTTATTACTAGACAGACTCTTCTGTTGATGTTGGAGTAAGCTTATTACTAGACAGACTCTTCTGTTGATGTTGGAGTAAGCTTGTTACTAGACAGACACTTCATGTTGATGTTGGAGTAAGCTTACTACTAGACAGACTCTTCTGTTGATGTTGGAGTAAGCTTACTACTAGACAGACTCTTCTGTTGATGTTGGAGTAAGCTTACTACTAGACAGACTCTTCTGTGGATGTTGGAGTAAGCTTATTACTAGACAGACTCTTCTGTTGATGTTGGAGTAAGCTTATTACTAGACAGACTCTTCTGTTGATGTTGGAGTAATCGTGTTACTAGACAGGCTCTTCTGTTGATGTTGGAGTAAGCGTGTTACTAGACAGGCTCTTCTGTTGATGCTGGAGTAAGCTTATGAGGCCCCGTTGGCTGAGTGGTTACTCGCTCGGTTTACTAATTCGATGGTACTGGGTTCAAGTCCCAGCAGTGGGATTTTTTTTCTTTTACACACCAAAAAAGGCCCCCGGGTTCACCCAGCCTCTAAAATTGGGTGCGAGAGAAATCTGGGAGGGTAAAGCGGCCGAGCATGATACTGACCACGTCACACTTTCATGTGCCGAAGGTCATGGAGAATACGGGCCTAAGACGATGTTCCCCAATATGCCTTAATGGCGTGGAAACGGGAATTGTAACTTTTTTACATATAAGAAAATCAAAATATAAAATAACCTGATGACTTTGTACGCATGTTGTATAGACGATTTAAACAAACGGTTCACAAAATGAGCTGTGTGAAAATCCTGAAAGACAATAAAAACAAAACAACAACAACAACAACACAATGGGACATCAGAACTGAGTGAAGGACTTTATGAGGGCGTAGAAATGTGGTCTAGACAGCAAAGCGGTTGCGTCCCGAAAAAGCTGGGATCCATGGCTTTAAATCGGCTGAGGTATACATTCTCTGTCATAGCATCAGAAAGAAAAAGCAGTCTGCATCGGCTAAAGCTTCAAAGAGATTCTAAACTCGAAAATATTAAAACTGTTCTACCGGTATTCGATACTGACTTGTACACTGAAGTGACTGTTATTTACTGAGCTTTTTACGTCATACATTAGTACCCATGCTGAACAAACAGACATTCTGAGTATCGTACCAAAAAGACTGACGTTAACTGGGTCTTTGAATCCTTGTTTGGCGAAACAGATCACATTGATGACATTGGTCACAATGCCGAAAATGTCGATGATCTGGCAAACAACTGTAAAGAGAATCCACTGACAGATGAAGGAAACACTGTCATCTAGTAAAGAAGTTTCGAAGTCATCCACATGAAATGTATGAGCATTAATCGTAATTAATTCTGAAGTATTTATTACTTTTGACATACTTAATATGTCATTAATACATTGATGTGTTTTACTTGAACTGTGACTCAGTTTTATTCTGCATCTGCTGCTGAAATAAATGTGACAATCTTCTTCTGTCGAAATTGAAAGAACATGAACGCTCTGCTGCTGTATGCATAAAATTACTTCGTAATGTGTGCTATCTACAAGGTGAATAAATTATTGTGTAATGTTTGCTGTTTATCAGGTAAAGGAACTGATGTATAATGTTTGCTGTTTACCAGTGTGTGGAAACTGTTCCTAATGTTTGATTACAACATATATCACTCATCGTCCTGTGTATGCGAATCATTAAATAAGCCCTAGTCGCTGCATCTGGTAATATAGAGATCATCGACAATTTTGTCTCTAGCTAAAGAACAATGCAGCTAACACTTTGATAAAATTAACTTTGTCTCTTAGCTAGAAAACAATACGGCTAACACTTGGACAAAATTAATACTTTTCACTTCAACTGACTAAATATCTATTGTGCTGGTAACTGTTGGCGATCACGATTGTCTTTCTGTGTATTCCCTGTTGTTATCAGTATATTCAGTGGTATATTTCTTTTCCATTGCTACTGAGCAGTATATGTAGATTTTGTTTCCTGTTTCCCTTCCTATCATTTCTTTCTATTACACATGTTATCCGGTAACTATTTGAGTCTCTGAATGTGTTTTCAAGACTCCTCAAAGTTTGGAATATATTTATTTTTGTATTTTAAAACGATCAAAGAAATAAACTTTAAACAATGAAATATAGCATTTCACAGAATCTCTTTCATTGACTGGGGCTTAATTTGTGAGCTCTACATTAGTTATGTTTGAAACTATAAAATTATACTAAACACTACATGTCATAACGTTCGATATTCGATTAAGTGTATTTTTCATTCTGTATAGTATTTCTGTGGCATCTCTTAATAAATTTCTACTGTCTTTGTTAAGCAGTATTTATTTTAAAAGATTTCCTTAGTGCTTTCTAGGGATAAAGAAAATTAAACAAAGTATTGTTGTATCTTCCATTTCTCAATGTCTTCTAGTAAAATAAAGTATTTTCTATATGTACAGACATAAATAAATAGGCGTTATTATTATAACCTCAGTGTTATACTAACAACTGACGACTGGTTTTTGTTGTTGCACGAATAGTTAATAAGAGGTTTTATAAATCAGCAACACTACATTCCAATAGATATAGATGGTTTTCGAAAACCAGGACAAGAGAGAAAGATGAGAAATTACCAGTAATTTGAATTAACCGAAAGTTGTACTCCAAATGTACCAGCAGCTGCCTTGATTACGTAATCACAGTAAAGAGTGTAATCGTTGGTTATAAATTTGAAAGTTATATCTCCAGTCAGTTTCAAAGAGCCTTTGCCTATTTCTGTAATACTGGACAGATGATGCAGAGAACATATTCCTGCTGCAGCAAATGTCGAAATTAATGTGTTATTTAATAAAAAAAAACACCGTTTGTTGACATTGTTATCTATTTAGACGGATCGATGATTCAGGCCAAGAGATGCTGACTGGGCCTTTACAGTCATCTCAAATGGCAGAAGTGTGTAGGAAGCCAGCGGTACTTTTGCTGGAACAACAAGCAGTCTCACTATATCGTCTATAATTCTTAAGACCACGGCCAGGTTACTTTGTCTACTCCCGAAAACTGTAAACTCTGTCTATAGTATGGTATGTACTTTACTCTCGGAGACTGTGTTTTTCTGAGTAGTTTCTGCGGCGGTGGAGTCTACATCTTAAACACTGGGAGAGATGTAATAAGTTCCATATAAGATCTGACGCATTTAAAATCATCAGTGCGACACTTATTTCAGTGTTGGAAAAGTTAATACAGACGCTTTCTCTTGTAATAGAATAGGATAGGTAATTGGGTTGGATAGAAATAAAATAGTAGTCTCCCCTGTATATAGTTAATTTTGGATATTTATAAGCGTGTGCAGTGGGAAAATCTGTTCTAAAAGCTCGCACGTAATTCTACTCATAGTGAACGAATTTGGAAGAGACATACAGAAAATAGGCAGATGAAAAAAAAAAAAAACAGGTAGAGACAGGTAAGAAAGAAGGTTCCAGAAATATAGGCACGAAAGTTTTTCTTCAGAGTCAGTATTTTAGTTAGGCTGTCGAAATATATAGTAGAATGTAGATTGTAGTCTGTCCTTTGTAGGAATGTTTAGTATTGGTTAAATGTGTTGTCCTTTTTAGGACAGTTTCTTCTGAATTCAGTTATTCTAATAATACTCTGTTGTATTATCTGTAGTAAAAAGCAAAAATGTCATTCAACAGCTTTCAGTGTGAAAGGTCGTCCCATGGCGACATCAAGTCGCCCGAACACTATTTCATGTATTTGTGAATTCCATCAGTCTTTTCACGCCACTTCCATCTATCAACATCCACCAACAAATGTGGTTTCATCAATACATCTGTTCTATTATAACGTCCGGAGTAGGGTGATTATTGACTTATATTTTGTGTCGCAACTTTGGAGCTGGAATGATCAGTTAATGTTATTTATATAGTTCACAAGTCGTGTATGAACTCCGTTTAGTGATTCTGAGTTAGATGAAGTTTGCATAGAGCATACCAATGTAAAGAAGTGAAGCAAATGTAACAACTTCATGATATCATGGACGTTACCCAAAAGGTTCAAGGCACTCTACAGCCATCAGAATAAAGAAGAACACCATTTTAGTGGTCCAACAACACAGACCAGATAAATAGATCAAGTTAAAAATGCTGTATATAACGTTAAAATGTCGTGCAACCCACTAAAATCTTCTTTACTCACTTTATATCCATCTCTCTCTTTCAGTCTCTCTCTCTCTCTCCATCTCTCTCTCTCTCTCTCTGTGTTTCTCTCTTTACTACACACGAGAAACGTTGAGATACAAACCTAGTTCTATACATACTTAATTCTCCATATAATGTTTGAAGAAGAGGCGAAGACTCTGATCCTGTGACAATCAGCGACATATTACTAACATGGCAAGAGCTATTTCCACTCTTAGTTGGTACCCGAACTAACAGATTTAGTTTGTCTAACGGGGTAGCGATTGCCAGTTTCTATGTTGGTTGAGTTGTAGCAGTATATTAGAATAAGTACAGAGTGATCGGGAATACCCTATCCTCTGTGGTCGCTCGGATATAAAAAAGCACCGTGCGGCACTTAAACTGGCAGACGACAGGGACTATCAGACGATAGGACTAGCAGACGACAAGAACAGGCAGAAGTGAAAGAAAATGTTTTAAAATAGAAGAAAGAGTTGTGTTTTGTGTGCCATCTGAGACAGACATAGATTAGTCTGATAGAAATGTAGCTGTTTACTGAAATAGTTATAGAATAGAATGCATTATGATGTTCTGATGGCGACAGTTGTCTGCCTGGAACATATACTGTGACGTGGAGATGGAAATTACATCCAGCCTTGTGTCCATGGATTTTGTTGATGCATTTATCGTTCTCGTCATATCGTTCATTGACTCATCGTCTCCCCGAGCAGCATTAAAATTATTTCACCAGTAAAGTTGTTGTTTCTGTATCACTATTTCCACTGAGAGAGAATGGACCAGGGAGCAAGTAAGTCTGCGATGTGAATAACAAAACAGACGCAAAACACCCTAGAACAGTTGCAGATTAAATGAGATAAAATCTTAACAGTCATATTTACAGTGGACAATAGCGGAAATTTAAAGAGAGATGAATAACTATAAGCAACAAGTAATTTACATTTGTACATAAGCAGACGAGTAGAAGAGGGGATCCTGCTTTAGAGTCTGCTAAAGAAGTATGATACACTACATGCTTTTCTACTGTACTCAAGGACTGGGAAAAATAGTTTACTTTACTTTTTTATACTTTCACTATTAGAAGAAAGCCAAGTGGTTGATTATTCGGTATCTTTTTGGAAATGCTGGCATTCCTTTTAACATTTTCTCCGGTTGAAAGTGATTTTGCTGTCAGTGATAATATTTAGATCATGAAAATTGGGGAGGGCGGAGTTAGGGCCATAAATTCATGGGCTGATTACGACCACAATGCACTTCGGTAAATTAGATTTTTAAAAATCTCCTTTTTATTTGAAATTTAAATCTTCTCATATATACCTTTACCCTTTAATTTCACTCCCGTCTTCATCTGTTTGAATTATAAACCAAATTTGGTGTTCAATATGAAGTATTTTAATATGGCGTAAATTCCTGTGGAATAACTTATCAAAAGTCGCTCTATATTTACTGCTCATCTTATAATAGACAGGAAGGGATAATATTTCATGTCGAGTTTGTTAACGGCGTACACCGGGGATATACGTCATCTAAGGATAATGTAGACACCGACAAAGATGAAAGACACTCGTTCTGATGTAAGTAGACCTTTTGTCTGTGAAAAGTAGAGTAAAAAATACATTTATTTCTATATTCCAATTTTTTACACAAAAATGGTGCACCAAATCAAATAGGTAAGAAAACTTTTTTTTTACTCTTAAATAAGGACTATAGGGATATCTTTCTTGGCATTCTTACAAATATAGTGTGCTTTTTAATAAATATTTGTGTATAGTTCAAATGATGTACTGTTGACAACATTAAGTGCTGAATGTTATGTAATTATACGTGTCTTCTCCTGCTTCAGTCTCTTTTCCCTGCAGGTGTTAGGAAAATGAATTTAGTAAGTTCATGGCCTAAAGAAACAACTTTGATACTTAAAACATAGTATCACACACAGAAAATAAAGAATGTTATCATTAGTCTGTAGCATCTTCACCGTGTAAACCTATATTTAGTGATCTCCTGGAAGCTGTTTCTTGCCTAAAATGGCAGTGCTGTCAGAGATGTCAATTCAGATACACCGAGACCTACATTAGAAACGAAAGTGGTTATAAGGACTGTAATAGCCGGGGGTGGGGTGAGGGACACGCTCTACACTCCAATTAAATGTCTCCATGGTGTGCGTCTCAAGTAGCTTCTGACAGTGCAAGTCCAGCTCGTGGCCTTCTTGTGGCGGAACTGCTTAAACTGACAGGAGAAGGGGCGAAAGGCCAATATCTAGTGCCTGAAAACCAGACGCCTTCGGGTAGATGAGACTCGTTAGTCTTGGTTGGTGGCTCATCTAGGAGAAGGAAAACTCTTGCTCGCTGATGGCAAGATTCTTCAGCTGCCGTTCGTAGGGTGAAGCTTCTCCCGGCAAATGAAGAAAAATGGCATTAGGGTTGCCGTGGAAAAGGTGATGGAAAGGATTAAGTGAAGTACCCAGTTGTCTAGCGGTCAGGGCTACTCATACCACGGCACCTCCGCTCTAGAGCCCCGTCACGTCCTGTATACACGCATACTAGGATAATACGCCTAAACCAGCTTAACCCATGGGTGAAACTCACTAATGGCGCGGATCCGTCCTCCTCGACAAAAGCTCCGTCCTGGTCACCGCCAGTAGAGGTAGCGGCCCCGACCACAAAATGCTGAAATCGGAGACACTGGACCAGTGCAGTCTAGAAAAGCAACCATCTCTCACCCAACGGGGATATAATGATATCCAAAACACGTCGAGGTTTTCCGGTGAGAAAGTCCAACTTTAGGCTGGATGGGCAACTATCTCTCACATGGCGGGGAAATGTTCGTATTTAAACCACGTCGAGGTTTTCCAGTGAGAAAGTACAACTCTAGACTAAACTGGTGCAACGAAAACCACAGTGTCACGCAATGCCGCTTCTGTAACCCACCGAGAATATAGACCCAAGCCCTACGAGGCTCTGACCCTCCATCCTGAATGAGCCCATCGCGAGAACCACAGGAGTAAATTCAGTAGTATCACGAGGCGATCTTGGTGATAGAAGCGAACGAAGAAAAAGAAGAAAAAAAAAGAAGACATGATGAATCACAAATAATGATAAAACACTGTTTTAGTTCAGAGGTTCCCAAAACTTATCGAGCGCCCCCCCCCCCCGGCCTTCAAAATAATTTTGCACCTGCCGGTTCTGATGCGAGCTGTCGCTTTCAGGCAAGAACTCTTAAGGCATTCTCTTGACATTGTCGTCACATCTGTGCCTATATCGTAATCATTATCTTATCTTTTCACAAGAACTTTGAATGAAATGTTATACTTTTTCATATATCAAAACCTCCTTCTCTTTGTTGCAGTAATTCTTGGCAACATTTACGTTACGAAGTTATTGAAGTTTTCTCATCCAACATTTACAAGAAGTTTAGCCAAATGCGCTGTCTCAGAGATAAATTACTTTACCTTTTCAGTTTCTTATCTTTTCAGTTCCTTATCTTTTCAGTTCCTTATCTTTTCAGTTTCTTATCTTTTCAGTTCCTTATCTTTTCAGTTTCTTATCTTTACTGTTCAGAAGAAAAGTTTATTTCTCATGTTTTAGCAGAAAAATATGGAAATATTCTTAATAATACTGTCTGACATGTTCAGATGTCCTCTATAAAGAAAAAAAGCAGCAGCTTCATAATCATCAGGTGTGTGTCAGTAATCGCCTGTGATCATATGCAGGAAACTCTCTTCTGTAGAGAGCGAAACAACAGCACAACTCCTTCAGATCATCAGAGGAAATACCCCCCCCCAACTCAGACAAGTGTTTCGGCTCTATTAAAGACACCCTAGAGGGGGTGGGGGTCGGCCCCTCTGGATCATAACTCTCAGAGGTCTTGTAAGTTATGTTCTCAATGCTTGTTTCACATACTCCACAACAAGAATGAGATATTTTCTCCTGTTTCTAAAACGTTTTTCAATGCTCTTGCTTATGTCGGTAGTCGCTTGTGATCATGCTTTACTATACATCTAGTCATTGATAATTTTCTTAACATTGCCCATTGTTCATCTATACTATTTATCTTTGATATTGAATGATATCTATTTGTTATTACTCTGTATTGCTGTGGCAGGTTTTGGTTATTTTTAAGGTGTTCTGCATTCAGCTTGATGTTTCTCACTTTTCTGCACGATTTCTTTAGCTTTATTCTAATTTTTCCACAGAGTGGGTCGTCATCACTATTGCAATCAGCTCCTGGTATGGTTTTGTTATCAGTAATGGATTCCGGAGTCGTTTGATAATTAATACCTAGTCTGTTTGGTTAAAAGTCTTTTTGTATGGGCTGTACCACGTTGCTAGTCTTCGGGGATGTTGCTTAAACCAGGTGTTTCCTACAACCATGCTACGTATTTTTGTCCATTCATTTAATTTACTACCTCCTTCATTCCTCTCCCCTAGTCCGTAATTACCAACAATGAAGTTCTTCCTTTACCAACTTTGGCATTAAAATCTCTCATAACTATAAATACTTCATGTGACTTTGTATGTTTCAGGGCTTTTTCTATGTCATTATAAAATAGCTGTACATCTTCTTCAGAACTATAAACTGTTGGAGCGTACACTTTATAATATTTATGTTTTTTGGTCTCCTTTCTGTTGGTCTAGTAGGACTCTGTCCGAGATGTTCGAGACAGAGATCACATAGTACTCATAAAAACACATCAAAGGAAACATGTGCCTTAATGCCATATCTCCAGTATGATACGGAAGATAATTTTATCAGTTCAATGACACAATGATGACAGTGACCAAAACATTCATATTTAATCTTTTGTGAAGCACACTTTATTATCCATGTCTAACGTTTCGTGGAACAGAATACATTATTGTCTAACTTTTTAAAAGCACAATATATTCATGTTTAACGCTGTCTGAAGCACAACACGTTTATGTTTAAATTTTCATGTTTAGCTATTTGTGGAGCACAATACGTCGATGTTTAACGTTTTTCTGGAACCCTGTACATTCGCATCTAATCTTTTATGGAGCACAATAAATTCATATCTTACTTTTTGAGCAGCATAATACATTCATGTTTAACGTTTTGTGAACTCGGTCCATTCTTATCCGTTTGTATGAGATAAGTTCGTCCTCACTGCTTGCTTTTTTATTTTATTAATACTTGTTTTATTTGAAAGGTCTAATCCTTAGTTCACATTTTGAGGTATAGTTTACATTTGAAAGAATGGTTTCTATTTTTATGTATAGTTCATAAAGTCATTTTATTATTTTTGTCAATGTATGACATTATGAATTTTATTTTCTGAGAGAATGATGCGTACTCCTGCTGGTTTTGGTATTTCTCAAACGATAATTATGAGAACATAAATTAAAAACCGCTTTATAACTGATAACATAGGAACGCAGCCACTAAAATACATCGGAAAATGTGTTTTTATTGATTTATTCCGTACTCAGGCATCTGACGAACATAACCTGCATCCAAGACGAGGGCTAATTCTCGCTAGATGTTCTAATATCCATTAATCCAAAGAAATATAAATGTAGCTTCAAACTTAGAGCTCATTTCAATAAAACTGGATGAGCTGATAACAGCAGAAACATGTAGCCATTGATGTGTAGCCTGGGCAAATAATAGGCAATCAGTGTAAGTGGACATACAAATAAGCAATCCATGTAAGTAGACAGATAAAAATAAAAAAATCACTGTAAGTGGACAGATAAAAATAAGCAATCCATGTAAGTGGATAGATACAAATAAGCAATCATTGTAAGTGGACAGATACAAATAAGCAATCGATGTAAGTAGACAGATACAAATAAGCAATCAGTGTACGTGGATAGATACAAATAAGCAATCGATGTAAGTAGACAGATACAAATAAGCAATCATTGTAAGTGGACAGATACAAATAAGGAATCATTGTAAGTGGACAGATACAAATAAGCAATCAGTGTGAATTCTGGATATATATATATATATATATATATATATATATATATATATATATATATATATGCGAAGATGGCTGCAAGACATCGTTGATGATATGGAAATAGATGCATCAGCAGCAGGCCATCTTGCTCGCAACCGAGAAGCCTATCTCTCTCTCTCTGAACCTTAAGTGCCCAGGGCACATGGGGCTTCCGCAAGGGTTTTCCACAAATGCCTGTCTTTCGCCTTTTTTTCTGCTCTTGCCCAGGTGAGCCCTCTATTGCTCAACATCCTTTCTGTTGTTCTTCTCCATGTCTCTTTTGGTCTACCCTTACTTCTGCTCCCCTGTGGTGTCCATCTTAGTGCTATTTTTGGTAATGAGTTGTCAGTCATTCGGAGCACATGTCCCAACCATCGCCAGCGTCTTTCCTCAATAATTGTTGTCAGTGGTTTCATCTGCATTTCTGCCAATAAGATGTTATTTCTTATGGTGTTTGGCCAAAATATTTTTTTTTTTTTTTAATTCTACGTAAACATTTAGTCTGGAAAGAATTCAACTTGTTTTCTATGGTTTTGGTGATTTTCCAGCACTCACTTCCATAGAGTAGTACACTTAGAACATTACTCTTAAATATCCTGATTTTCATATTTGTGCTTAGTTTATTTGATTTCCATATATTCTGTAGCATTGCAAAAGCCTGGTTTGCTCTAGTAAGTCTGCTGTTGATGTCCTCTGTGCTGTCTCCATTTTCTACTACTCTGCTGCCAAGGTATACAAATTCGTTGACCTCCTCCACTAACTTGTTATCTACTCTGAGTACATTTCTGTTGTTCACATTTTGCTTCATTAACTTTGTCTTTCCTACGTTGATCTTTAGTCCTATGTTGTTTGCATTCTGGGTTAACTTGTTTATTTTATCTTGCATATCTTTGTGACTGCTTGATAATAGACAAATGTCGTCCGCAAAGTCAAGGTCCTCCAGCACTGTGTTAATGGTCCATTGTAATCCTCTGCGTTTGTCTGATGTTGCCTCCTTCATTAACCAGTCTACTGCCAAGATAAATAATGTTGGTGATAGTACACATCCCTGTTTCACTCCTGTTTGTACCCTAAAGCTGCTGGAGGTATGTTCTCCACAGATAACTTTGCACTGAAAACCCTCGTATAGGGCTTTGATTACATTAACTATTTTATGGGGGAGGCCATGCAAACTTCTGCAAAGGACTTGCCATTATATATATATATATAAACAAGCAATCAATATGGAATCATAAATTTCATGCATAAACTTTCGTTTCTTGAATGATATATTCCATTATACAGCTATATATAAAGAAAGAGCAAAGAGAAAACGTAGCTAATACTTGGGATTCTTTCGAATTAGATAGACAAGTCTTCGTGGCATATTTTGACCAGTAAATCTAATCATATCTAACTTTTCTAATTTCTCTTCGTCTTCATCTGTATATATTAAACGTTATAATAAATCCCACTATAACTTAATGTTAGACAACTTTTATTACTTTCTTCTAAGTGTTCACTATGAAGTATATTAACATGACGTCATTTCCGGTAGAACAACTGATCAAAAGTTGCTCTATATTTACTGCTCATATTATAATAGAAAAAAATGTTCACTGATGAGTTAACAGACTCCAGGATAAGCCCCACCCCACTACATAATAAAAGTAAGTTTCTCTGTTTCCCGGCATAAGATAGACCTGGTACTAGTGACACTCCCAGAAATATCACACATATGGGAATGTAACAAATGATGAAAAGAGTTGAAATCATCACCACCATTTTTGCCACCTTCTGATTTCTGTTGGACACGTTGTCTGCTTGCTCTGAACTTGTCAACCTTTTCCGCCATTTTGATTTTGCTTCTAACTGAATTGCCAATGTTATCGTGCAGATAATAATAACCAGAAATGAACTGAAAAGAACAAAAACGTTATTGATAATATAAGATACTTTCTCGACAGCCTCACTATCTTCAGTGAAAATTAAGCCTATCAGAGTTTTGTTTTTGCCAGGATAATATTTCATGCCGAGTTTGTTTACCACATACACCGGGGATGTACTTCCTAAAAGGATAATGTAGACACCGACAAGGATGAAAGACACTCGTTTTGAAGTCACTAGACTTTTTGTCTGTTGAAAAGAATAAATGAGTAAAGAATTTATTTCTCATATATGAATTTTGGACAAAAAACTGTGAACCTGATCAAATGAATAAAAAATACTTTTTTTTACTCTTAGTTAAAACACAGAGACATTTTTCTTCAAATTCTTACAAACGTGGTGCACATTTTAATAATCATCTTTAAACATTGTAAGAGCTCTACTGCAGATAACGTTAAGTAATTTATATTATATAACTATATAAGCCTTTTATGATGTTTCAGTCTTTTTTCTCTTCAGGTTAAAAAAAGAGTTGTATGTGTCCATTGTTTAAATGACCAACACTGGTGCTAAAAACTGCTGTAACTCACAGAAACAAATGGATACTATCATCATTCTTTAGAAAATCCATACTTTAAGCTGCTTTTCAATTCTCTCCAGGAAGCTGTTTCTTGCCTGAGATGGTGCATCTTTTTAGTCAAGTTTTCTTGAATTATTCTCTTGACTTTGTCTTCGGATTCTTACACTTGACATAATTCTTATCTTCAATTAAGTTTTTTTCTTTATGGTAATATTCAACAAAATGTGATATCTTTACGTTTATCAAAAATTGATTCCATTTGTGGTAGTAGTTCACTGCAGCATTTACGCAACAGAATTATTTAAGTTTTCTATTCCAATAATTTAAAGACATTTAGGTAAAGGCACCGTCTCACAGTTAAATGTTTTTCTAATCCATGTTTTTTAAGTCGAATTTCTTAGACTTTAGGGTTAGGGTTTTTGGTACAAAATTATGGGAATATTGATAATGCAATAAAATCTTCGTGAAGATAATGAATCTCTTGATAGATGAATATCTTCGATCCTGGACATAGTCTTCGTTCTTTACGAAAGTCACTACGACTTTCCTTCACTTTCCGTAGAAAATTCAAGCTTTTCATAAAGAGGAGGTGACACCCTGCAACTTAAGCCTCTCAGCAACATTAAACTAGCCATAGACATCGTAGTGAAAAATACAGAGATATCAGGATCTGAGTGTTTTGGACAGCAGAGATATGAGTGTTACGGATAACAGAAATCTGAGTTTTACGGATATCAGAGATCAGAGTGTTACTGCTAGCAGAGATCTGAGTGTTACTGCTAGCAGAGATCTGAGTGTTACTGCTAGCAGAGATCAGAATGTTACTGCTAGCAGAGATCAGAGTGTTACTGCTAGCAGAGATCAGAGTGTTACTGCTAGCAGAGATCTGAGTGTTACTGCTAGCAGAGATCTGAGTGTCGTGGACAGCTTAAAAAAATCTTACACATACTGTTAAATAAAACTAAAAATCAAAAATAAAAATGTTCTTTTGGCGAAAAAGCGCTCTCGAGTTCCGTGCGTGGGGAGACAGGCTTTCGCTCCCTTCCCGGACGGCGAGAGTTAAGGTGTTTCGATGCAGAAGCAAGTGGTTTGTCCGTCGAGCGAAGCATGTAAACGGCTAGCCAGCCAGGTTCGTGATCCGCTGTTGGCGAGATCTTCAGCTGCCGTGCGTGGAGTGGTGCTTTTCCCGGCCAATGAAGAAATTTGCAAATGAGGTTGCCGCGCAGCATCACTGCGGAAAAGGTGGTTGAAAGAATAAAGCGAAGCAAACAGTCAAATCACGGCACGTCTGGTCTGGAGGTCGGCCACGTCCTGAGTGCAGTCATATCGGGTGAAATGCATGAACTGGCTTGTCCCAGAGGTTAAGTCACTGCTGGCTTGACTTTTCAAATGCCGCGCGTGGAGTGAAGCTCCTCCCGGTTAAGGAAGTAAATGCGGAAATAAAGATTGCTGTGCGGCGCCGATGGGAAAAGGTGGTGGAAAGTGAAGTTTAACCTGGTATGTCCAGTAGTATCGCTACGAGAGCTATACCACGGCACCTCTGCTCTAGAGGCCGCCTACGTCCGAAATACACCTACACTGGTGAAATATGCCTAAACCGGCACACACCAGGGGTGGAACTCGATGGCTAGACATGTCATGCCACCTCTGCTCTAGAGGTCGGTAACGCCTGATAAACACCCATACTGGTGAATTTTGCCTAAACCGGCTCATACCAGGGGTGAATCTTGAAGGCTATGAATGTCACAGTACCTCTGCCTTAGAGGTCGGTCCCGTCCCAAACACGCCCATACTGGGAAATGCCTAAACCGGCTCAACCCAGGGGTAGAAGTCACTAGTGGCGAGGATTCGTCCTCCTGGACAAAAGCTCCATCCTGGTCACAACTAGGAAGGGTAGCGGCCACGACCGCAAAATGCTGAAGTCGGAGACACTGGACCAGGGAAGTCTAGATAGGCAACCACCTCTCACCCGGCGGGGATGTCTGCGTATCCTAATCACGCTGAGGTTTTCCGGTGAGAAAGTCCAACTCTGGACTGGATGGGCAACCACCTCTCACCCGGCGGTGATACACGGGTATCTCAAAACACGTCGAGGTTTTCCGGTGAGAAAGTCCAACTCTGGCCTGGGTGGGCTAACGCCTCTCACCCAGCTGGGATGCACTGATATTCCAAACACGTCGAGGTCTTCCGGTGAGAAAGTCCAACCCTAGACCAAACTGGTGCAATGAAAACCACGGTGTCACGCAATCCCGCTTCCGAGACCCACCAAGAATACAGGCTAAAGCACTGTGATACTCTGAACCCCTTGTGGTCCTTTCGTGGAACTCGTGTGGTCTATTTTGGACCACACAGGGGACCACGGGACCTAACGAGGACCACATGCGTGAATTCAGTAGGTTCACAGTGCGGTTTTTGGTGGTAGAAGTGAACGAAGAAGAAGAAGAAGAAGAAAAATAAAAATGCTGTCTATCGGAGTTCTTTAATCTGTTATCTCACAGCTGCCTATTATCCAGAGGCAAAGTATATTATTAGCGATCAATTGATCAATGGCTCTGATGATAATATTATCTCACATATTAAGATGTATCCTATGAATATAGCATCATTATAGTCATCAAATGCTCTTGCCGATAGAAGATGATATCCATGTTTCTCCATAGATCTCAGTCCCTGATATTTTTCATTCGGTTAGTTGATAACTTCTTACTTTCCATCGAATTAGACTGCTGCTGATTTTTTATATTGATCTTCCCTTGCCTTTTTTCTCATTTATCTTTCTTGATGTTATGTTTCCATGTTGTCCTACCATCGTTACATGTCCAAAGGATTGTGACTGTTATTTTCTTCTGGATTTAAATAGGTTTATTTCTACATTTTCTTGTGTTAAACATTCCATGTTTCTCATATTAGCTGTCTTTGCTGCTCTTAACATTCTTCTAAGAAACAAGATCTCTTTTCCCTTCTGGAAGCTTTGTATCAACCTGCTGACTGTCTTTGAGTCACTTCTATAGAGTCGAATAGGCTCAACGTTACATTGTAGTACTTTGTGTTGGACAAAAATGTTCTCATTTGTTTGAAAGCTGTTTTTATTACACAGACGGTGCATTTCCTATCTGATTTTACTTGCGTGCCCAAATATTATAACATAGCGCTGTACAAAAAGAAGGCAATAATGTACTTCATAACTAACCTTCAGAGGTGCTGTAATACACAGGCATCTCTCCGCCGTGATTAATGCAGTAATCCAGCCAGTGATGCGAGTAAATGTTGCATGAGCCATACCCCCAGTCAAATATTGGAACTCGGTTGGTTCAAAGGGCAGATCTGCTGAGCTGAAAGTTGGATTTATGCAGACGTTTGTCCACGATAATGTTATTAGGGATCCCAAGTCCGAAAGAGCTAGACCTAGATTTGACATGAGACTGGATTAGACAAAAGTAAAAGATTAAAAAGATTAAAGCACTGAATGTTTTATTTTTGTAATTTCTAAAATTTATCGAGCAGTGGCTCTCTTACTTCGCAGGCTGTAACGTTAGATACCCTGGCAAGCATTGATTTAGTTGTATTTTCTATAATGAGGAGAATACTATAATCAGAAATCAAGCTCTAGAAACTGTGAAAGTACTTTCTCTGCTGCGTATTTCCTTTTCTGGGAAATAGCTTCTATAGCCTCCTCATAATGGGTAGACTTCGTAAGTAAATAGAAGAAGAAGTCAATATGGTCTAAGCTGGTTTCAGGCAGGGAAGAGGATCAAGAGATCATATATTCAATATGAGATTAATAATAGAGAAATGCAGAGAGTTTAGTGTGAATCTATATTTATCCTTTATAGATTACTCAAAGGCATTTGATTGTGTACAACTCCAGAAACGTGGGAAAAAATGAGATTTCTAACACATTTGATACAATTAACATCACTGCTTTATCTAGACCAACAAGCAGCAGTAAGAATAAATGGTGAAACAACAAGTTGGTTTGACATAAAACAAGGGGTCCGTCAGGGGTGCATATTGTCGCCTTACTTATTTAACGTGCATACTGAAAATATAATGAGGAATGTTAGAGAAGATGTAGACAAAGAATATTATGATGTCACAACAATTGGATGTTATGAAATACCAGAGATTAGATATGCTAATGACACAGTATTACTGTCCACAACACAAAAAGGAGTGGAAAAACTAATTATGTCAGTCTGTAAGAACAGCGAAGAGCAAAACTTCTATCTTAATGCGAAGAAAACTAAACTGATGACAACTGACAAAACAAACAAGGCAGCTGATATATGTATCAATGAGGAAAAAGTGGAAGCCGTGGAGAGTTTTGAATATCTTGGATCACTACTAACTAATAAATGAGATACAAGGAGGGAAGTTAAAAGGAGGACATCTATCGCTCTTCAGAAAGTAAAACAACTAAAGAATCTGTGAAGAGGAACAGACAGAACTAGAAAAATAAGATTTTTAAGGGCATGCATATTTCCTATCGCACCATATGCCTGTGAGACCTGGTCACTTGACAAAACAGCTGAGAAAAATATAAATGTATTTGAATGTAAATGCTGCAGAAAGTTCTTCAAATATCATGAACATAAAAAAAGAACAGACATGTCCATACTACATGAACTTAATATTGAAAAAGGCTGTCTAGTAAAGAGGATTAAACAGAGAAATCTTAAATATTTTGGACACATTAAACATTAATCTAGATAAGACTGTCTTGGAAGGGTACATAATGGGAAAAAGAGAGGAAGACAAATGCGAAGATGGCTGCAAGACATCGTTGATGATCTGCAAATGGATGCATCAGTAGCAGGCCATCTTGTTCACAACCGAGAAGTCTACAAGAGACCTGTTAGGGAGGCAAAGTTTCGCAAGGACATTCAGATGAATGAATGAATGAGCCTCCTCATATTTTTACAAGTGCTGCATATTGTTAGATTACAACTGGAACAAATTGTTAAAGTTTTAGTTTGTATGTGAGTAGTGGTTTTATTATAAATTCGCATTACAGCGATGAAATGACCTCATGAATCTAAAGAGATAATATGAAGCTTAATTTACCGAAAATGCTGAATATGTGTTTGCAGGAACAAGATTTCTGAAAATGTAATCATCTGTTTGGTATAAAGTTTAACAAGTCTGTGAATGAATGCACCAAGATGAACATATGAGAAAAAAAAAGCTTTATTTTTAAAGTTTGATAATGTGTTTTGTCATTCACTAGGATATCGTACAATTTTTAGCATCCAATGCCATACACTTTCAAACATTCGATACAGTCAGTAGCAATACGCTCTCTGTCCCTCAGAATATTCGGTGCTAGTAACACAGCAAAATTCCTGCAGCTATCAGGTAATTTCAGCAGCAAAATGCTCTAAATCGTTTAACACTGACACCAACAACACAGTGCCATCTTTTCAGCATTAAGATAAATATTTGATACTGCTAGATTATGAATATCTACATGAAAAGCTGACTGACTCAGGTACAGGTAGGCTTTCAGTCATTCAATATATTCAGCAGCAACACGCTCTCAATGATTCAGCTCTGAGAGCAGGTAACGTTCTCAGTATTTGAGGACTGTGAAATTCATAAAGAATAACATAGTGACGCAGGTCGAATGTGAAAAGATTAAACTATGAAAAAATTTCATTTTTCATTTTTTACGGAAATTATAGAAGTTTAAGTGAAGAAAGTATCATAAAATATAAGCAATATACTGTGGATGAAAACATATTCATACCACATATGATTTGACAACAATATTCTAAACTACGTTTTCGAAAAATATAATAAACAATGATCATTTCAGGAGAAGCATTAATAGAAAGAATCTTCGGTGGATGTTGGAGTAAGCTGGTAGGCATGTACGGGAGTGTCCTGAATGTGATGATGTCAGACTCTGAAATCTTAAATTTCTGTTTTCTAAGACAAGTATGCAACGTTTGTTTTATCTGGTACGTGACTGGTTCGCAGATGTTTAAAAATTACTGAGAAATTTCTTGATATAGATATCTTATGGTTTTGAATGTCATAAAAACATAAAACCCAGAAACAGGGCACCAAGTAGAAACAGAGATGTGAGAATGTATTATTCATGTGTAGGTTTCTTTTATCATGCATCAAGCCTACATGCTTTTGTTCTGTTTTTAGATTTGGCAACTCTAAGTATGCTATATTGAACCTATCTTGTTATATGGAAGTGAATCATGGACAATAGGCAGGTCTGCACAAAAATCATTGGAAGCAGCAGAAATGTGGTTTATTAGAAGAATGTGGCGAATTCCCTGGACAGCAAAAATAACTAATGAAGAATGTATGAGAAGAGCTGGAGAGACAAAAATCTTGTCAAAAAGATGAGAGAGAGACAATGTACGTTCATAGGACATTCAATGAGAAGAGGGGGCATTGAAAATATTAAAACAACAGGAAAAATGGAAGGAAGAAGATCAAGAGGAAGACCAAGAGAAATGATACTGGACAGTCTGGCAGGATGGTGTGAGAGGAGATCACCAACTGAGCTGATGGCCTGCATGAAGGATCGTGTATTCTAGAGAAGCATAACAGCCAACGCCAGTCGGCACGGCACCTGATGATGATGATGAACTATAATAAACGGATAGGAGTAGTGAAATGAATTACTGAGTTATCACTGACATTACAATACTCAGTGGAAGAAACTATTTTAAATCACACGTAAATAGTTACCTGTATTCTTTCTGATTTCTCAGAAATTGGGTGTAATAGAATCATGAGATACTGATGTTTAGGTAAGTTCTTTCAATACACAAATAAACATTCTTAAAAAGTAATTTTAAAAATTTACGTATAAGAAAGCTTAAAGTATAAAATTACCTGGTGACTTTCTACCCATATTTTCTAGAAAAATTAAATCAACGATTCAAAAAATGAGGAATGTGAAAATCCTAAGGGACGCTAAAGGAAAACAAAATGCGACATCAGAACTGAGTAACGGACTTTATGGGGCCGCTAGAAATGTGGTCTGGAAAGAAAAGGGGCTGAACCCAACCCCCCCCCCCCCCCAAAAAAAAAAGTCTGGGATCCCATGGCTTTAAATTGGCTAAAGTGTACATTCGTCATCACCAGCATTTTTTAAAAAATGCAGTTTGTATTAGCTAAAGCGTCCGAGAGATTGTATACCTGACGTTATTAGCATTGTTTCCTGGATGTCGATACTGACTTGTACACTGAAGAGATGTTCAGGGATGGAGAATCTTACCTCACAGATTAGTACCGAAACTGAACAAACAAACATTCTGAGTATCGTACCAAAAAGACTGACGTTAACTGGGTCTTTGAATCCTTGTTTGGCGAAGCAGATCACATTGATGACATTGGTCGCAATGCCAAAAATATCTATGAGCTGGCAAACAATGGTAAAGAGAATCCACTGACAGATAAAGGAAACATTGTCATCTAGCAAAGGGTTTTCGAAGTCGTCAACTTGAAATGTATGAACATTAATTGTTCTGATTTCTGAAGTATTCATTACCTTTGACATCACTAATATGCCATTAAGAGATTAATGTGTTTTACTTGAAATGTTACTCACTTTAATTCTCTGTCTGTTGCTGAAATAAATGTGACAATCTTCTTTTGTCGAAACATAAAGGACATGCATGCTCTACTGCTGTATGTATTAAATTACTTCGTCATGTGTGCTGTCTACAAGGTAAATAAATTATTGTGTAATATTTGCTGTTCACCAGGTAAAACAACTGATGCATAATGTTTGCTGTTTATCACATGCGGAAATTGTTCTTAATGTTTAATTACAACATACATCACTCATCGTCCTGTGTATGCGAATAATTAAATACGACCTGGTCGCAGCATCTAGTAATATAGAGATCATTGACAATTTTGTCTCTTAACTAGAGAACAATGCAACTAAACTTTTGACAAAATTAACTTTATCTCTTAGCTAGAGAACAATGCAACTAAACTTTTGACAAAATTAACTTTGTCTCTTAGCTAGAGAACATAGCAAATAAAACTTTGACAATATTAACTTTGTCTTAGAGCTACATAAAAAAAAAACGAAACTAAAACCATCGATAAAATTAACTTTGTCTTTTAGTTAGAGAACAACGCAACTAAACATTTAACAAAATTAACATTGTCTCTTAGCTAGAGAACAGCGCAAACTAAACCTTTAACAAAATTAACTTTATCTATTAGCTAGAGAACAGCGCAACTAAACCTTCGACAAAATTAACTTTGTCTCTTAGCTAGAGAACAGCGCAACTAAACCTTCGACAAATTTAACTTTATCTCTTCGCTAGAGAACAGCGCAACTAAACCTTCGACAAATTTAACTTTGTCTCTTAGCTAGAGAACACTATACCTAACCCTTTGACAAAATTAATTTGTTTTTTTACTTTGGTTAACTGACTAATATCTTTTGTGGTGGTAACTGTTGGCGACTATGCTCTTCCTTTCTGCTTATTCCCTGGGGTTTTAAATATATTCAGTGATATATTTCGTTTCCAGTGCTACTAAGCAGTCCATTTAGATTTTGTCTTCTATTTCCATCATTTCTTTCTGTTACATATGTTATCCGGTAACTATTTGACTCTCTTAATGTCGTTTCAAGAATCCTACAATTATGTCTTTACTTCTGAGTTTATAAAAGGTCAAAGAAATAAACTTTAAACGATGAAATATAGAATTTCACAGAATCTTTTTCATTGAATGGGGTTTAATTTGTGCGTTTTACATTAGTTATACTATAAGCTATAAAATTATACTAAACACTACATGTCATAACGTGTGGTATTGGATTAGATGTACTTTTCATTCTGTATAGTATTTCTGTGACATCTCCTAATAAATTTCTGCTGTCTTTGTTAAAGCACTATTTATAATAAAAGGTTTCTTTCGTGCTTTCTAGGTATAAAAAAATATTAAACAAGGTATTGTTGTATCGTTTATTTCTCAGTGTCATCTAGTAAAATAAGGTACTTTCTCTAAATACAGACAGAAATAAATGGACGTTATTATTATAACGACAGTGTTAAACCAACAGTTGACAAGTGGTTTGTGTTGTTGCACTAATAGTTAATAAGTGGGTTTATAAAATCAGCCTTAGACAAGTAACAATCATAAAGACTAGATTCAAATAGATAAAGATGACCATCGAAAACCGGGACTAAGCACACAGACAAGAGAGGAAGATGAACATGTTTGAAGAATTTGAATTAAGTGAAAGATGTAAATCCCAAAACATCAATAGCTGCCTTGTATCACACCCGTAACCTGCTTCTTGTATCCTCTGAAGTAAAGAGTTTAGTCGTAGGTTATAAATTTGAAAGTCATCTTTCCATTCACGATCAAAGTGGCCTTGCCAATATCTATAACACTGGATAGATGACGCAGAGAACATATGCCTGTTGCAGCAGATATCGAAATCAAAGCGTTATTTAATAAAAACACCGTTTGTTGATAATGTTAACTATTTAGAAGGATCAGTGATTCAGGGCAAGAGATGTTGACTGGGTCTTTACTGTCAGCTGAAATGGCAGAAGTGTGAAGGAAGCCAGCGGTGAGTTTGCTGGAACAACAGGCAGCCTCACTATATCCTCTAGGAGCTTGTTATAGAAGTGCGTGACCTGGGACTTATATGTTAAAAAGGGTAGTGGATCAGTTAGGTTAACGGCTGCCTCTTGTCGGCCACATGAGCGAGTTCTGTGGTATGTCAGAACTGTGCAGGAAAAGTGTCTGGTGATTTTGTTTTTAATAGCGATGTTCAGAAGTGATTAGTTAGTGATAGCGGACAAATATATTGAGTGTGCTCTATGTAAGTAAAGGGAGCAAGACTGATGATGTTGTTACTCCCATGCTCATGTAAGTGTATAATGTAAAGATGGCGTACAACGGTCTGGTAAAAGTTTAGGTAGATTTCTTCCGCTGGTGGGACGGAAGACGTTGGAAGAGCGAACAGGGATAATTTTTATCTGGTATAATGTAACTGTCATTTTTATTGTATGTGAAATGCGAATATCCGAAGTGTGAGCTAAGTGGAGATGTTGGGAAGATGTTCTTCAGATGTGAGTTCTTGTTCATACAGATTGTCATGAGGGTGAACACCATGAAATGATAATGTTATTTTATATATGAGTAACTATTGATATATAGTGTATGTTGTCATATTAGTATGTGATAAGGTTTGCTACCTCATTCGGAATTGGTGAGATAATATCTTGTGGACGAAATTAAGTCTTTTAATTTCTTCATCACTGTGTACATTTTGTTTGTTTGTGAAATATTGTGAATGTTCAATGAGAAAGATGATTATTGGTAAGTCCTTCCCTGGATAGCATTTTGAAATGAATTCTTTAGCTTGTTATGCTGAAACTGTTTTGTAAGATGGGCATTTAGAAGACTTTCTTGAGATATTTTTGTTTCCAACATTATGAGTGTTGTATTTTCATTGCTAGTTACGGACCAAGGTCTAGAGATGTGGGCAGTGAGTACAGAGTGAAGGCCTCGAGTATGCAGTTATTACATATTGAGTATATATTCATTATTACAAGAACATCAGGTGGTTGATTGTTTGTTATTTTCTGTTAATGCAGGCATTCCTTTTAGCATTTTCTCCGGTTGAAACTGATTCTGTTATCAGTAATGGTGCTGAGGTCATGACGATGGAGGGAGTTAGGCCAGTATATTCATGGGTTGTGTTGTTAGTGATGGTACTGAGGTCATGACGATGGAGGGAATTAGGCCAGTATATTCATGGGTTGTGTTGTTAGTGATGGTACTGAGGTCATGACGATGGAGGGAGTTAGGCCAGTATATTCATGGGTTGTGTTGTTAGTGATGGTACTGAGGTCATGACGATGGAGGGAGTTAGGCCAATATATTCATGGGTTGTGTTGTTAGTGATGGTACTGAGGTCATGACGATGGAGGGAGTTAGGCCAGTATATTCATGGGTTGTGTTGTTAGTGATGGTACTGAGGTCATGACGATGGAGGGAGTTAGGCCAATATATCATGGGTTGTGTTGTTAGTAATGGTACTGAGGTCATGACGATGGAGGGAGTTAGGCCAGTATATTCATGGGTTGTGTTGTTAGTGATGGTACTGAGGTCATGACGATGGAGGGATTTAGGCCAGTATATTCATGAGTTGTGTTGTTAGTGATGGTACTGAGGTCATGACGATGGAGGGAGTTAGGCCAGTATATTCATGGGTTGTGCTGTTAGTGATGGTACTGAAGTCATGACGATGGCGGGAGTTAGGCCCGTATATTCATGGCTTGAATGCGACCACAATGGATTGTCGGTAAACAAAATAGTAGTAAGAGAAAATATAAAAAAGGCATGCATAACTACGCAATCTGCACCAGAATTTTGTTTTCATTACTAGAATTTTTACATCAGACTACTTAGCATAATTAAGGGTCAGCAAATGGAGGGAATAATAGCTTGTCACGTGACAGTCAGACTGATGTCAGCCTTATAAATAAAATATTTCATGTAAAGACCAGGTTTCGTGGTGGTGTAGTCGTTAGTGCACTCCTTTTACAATCAGAAGGTCACTGTATGGATCTAGCAGTCGGCTGAAATTTTTCCTAACAACCAGAACCAGTGTAAGACCGGCCTAAAAAGAAAAAAAAAGAAAATCCGGGTTTCCCTAGGAAAACAAAGACAGCAAGGAAAACAAAGACAGCAAAGAAAACAAAGACAGCAAGGAAAACAAAGGCAGCATGGAAAAAAGGCAGCACGGAAAACAAAGACAGAAAGGAAAACACAGACAGCCGTGAAAACAAAGACAGCCATGAAAACAAAGACAGCAAGGTAAACACAGACAGCAAGGAAAACAAAGACAGCAAGTAAAACACAGACAGCAAGGAAAACAAAGGCAGCAAGGGAAACAAAGACAGCAGGGAAAACAAAAACAGCAGGGAAAACAAAGACAGCAAGGAAAACAACGACAGCAAGGACACTGCTAGTATCACTACTGGTGCTCTAGAAATGTGAGGGCACTGACACTTCATGCCCCAGTGTTATGCAAATATCTCGGGACATAGGTCATAGAAGAAAGATACAAAATGGGATATTTTCTAGTTCTTTAATGACAAGAAGGAACGGATTAAGGTAAAAAAAAGAAAGAACTATTTTTGAAAGTGCGTCATTCTCACAGATAAATATAGTTACTTCTCTGACGGAAATTTATTGACATGAAACTAATGATCTTAGAGAAGTTTCTGCAGAGTGTATTAAAATTCATAGACTGGGAACAACATGTATAATTCTCGTCGGATTATGTTACACAAAAATACTGTAGATACTCGCAAGACGGAGTGTCTGAGTGGGACAATGGTCAAAAGGAGCGTATATCGCAGTGAGATCAGTGGTTCTAGTGCTACCTTGGCTCTCCTTTCCTCCAAATGTAGAAATGAGTATCTGGCTCTTTCCAAAGCTGGGAAAGGAAAGATGACAGGGCGTGATGCTGAATATATCAACCTGCCAGGTGCCGGCAGACCCAGGAACATACGGACACTAACACCATATCAAGAAGTTATCTATAGAGCACGCAGGGTAACGTTGTCTACTCCATAAGACTGCAAACATTGCCTAACATATGGTATATACTTTATTCTTTGAGACTGGATTTTTGTGGGTAGTTGTTATGGTGGTGGAGTCTACATCTTAAACACTGGAAGAAACGTAAATAGTTCTGTAGCAGAACCGATGTCTTTTGAAACATCAGAGTGTCACCTGCACCAATGTTGGAAAAGTTCACAAAGGCTTTTTCTCTATTTCTGTCTGTCTGTCTGTCTGTCTCTAGTCTGTTCTCTCTAGTCTGTCTCTCACTAGTGTGTCTCTCTCTAGTGTGTCTGTCTGTCTCTCTCTAATGTGTCTCTGTCTCTCTCTAGCCTGTCTCCCTCTATGTCTCTCTCTGACCTGCCTCTCTCTAATCTGTCTCTCTCTAGCCTGTCTCTCTCTAGTCTGTCTCTCTCTAGCCTGTCTCTCTCTAGCCTGTCTCTCTCTAATCTGTCTCACTCTAGCCTGTCTCTCTCTAATCTGTCTCTCTCTAGCCTGTCTCCTTCTAGTCTGTCTCTCTCTAGCCTGTCTCCCTCTAGTCTGTCTCTCTCTAGCCTGCCTCTCTCTAATCCGTCTCTCTCTAGCCTGTCTCTCTCTAATCTGTCTCTCTCTAGCCTGTCTCCCTCTAGTCTGTCTCTCTCTAGCCTGTCTCTCTCTCTAATCTGTCTCTCTCTAGCCTGTCTCTCTCTCTAATCTGTCTCTCTCTAGCTTGTCTCTCTCTAGTCTGCACACGAGAAACCTTAAGGTACGAACGTTGCTCTGCATGTACTTAATGATCTGCATACTGATAGTCTGTACTTGTCCTAATGTACTAATTATATGATACGAACATGCAACAAAGACATGTGCCAGCTATAATATGAAGGGTGCCATAAGAAAATGAACTTAGAAGTGCTGGATACTTTAAAGAATCTCTTAATCATTGTCTGACAGTCTTTAGAAAGAAGCACAAAATCAACAACAGAAAAAATACATTTAAAAAACACTTCCTCTGGCACGATTGAAATTTTAGAAGAAAATTAAAGGTAAAAATATCGGGCTTTATCTGACGTACGAAAGATGAGATAAAGGAAAGACAAAATCAAATAAAATAAATAGAATTGCTCAATTCGATTTGATAATATTTGATCACATTCGAAAGATAAATACTTCGTAGCATGAAGTGTCACTTTTTCTTTGTTCTAGATAAAGAATTCAACACAAAACAAAATCGACATGTAACGCTCTGTTCGGGAAATAACATTGATTATAGGAACCACAGTACAAAGGCCTGGAGTACAGCTAACATGTTATGAAATACATAATCTTTCTGACCTAAAGCATGACTAATATGCTATCTATAGCTATTCACTATAAACAGAATTACTCATCACAACGTAATAAACAAATGTTGTAGTGTCACGATAGTACATAGATCAGGAAAACTAGTTTAGCTTCAAGAAATAACAGACAGTATAATGAGTGTCACTTATTATGGATGATACTGTTTCATTTCTCAACAATTATACCATTAATATTTAAGAGATATTTTGCATTGTCGTTGTGCGGGAGGCATTCCCTGTTCTAGATTCCTTGATTCCTTTTAAGTCGTATCTTTTTAATAATTAAAGACAGTTTACCTGGTGTAAGCATGAGGTAGGGTGGGTGAGTGTGTGTATTTGTGTGTAGGGGAGGGCCGAGGGGAAAAGGGACTTAAATTGTTAGAATATTAAAAAAAACGAATGCCATATTTTACATTAATTTTCCCATATCGTTTAATGTAAATGGGCCCGTTACATTATCATAGTCATTAAGCTATATCAGGGGTGTAAGCTTTATAAGAAAATATAAAACAACATAATAAGAGTTTATATATCTTCAGAAAAAAGCAAACCTGGTTATTATTCTAACTGGCCATGCCGATTAAAGAATGATCTAAAAGAGTGAAGCTGTTCTCTTTTTGTAGAACAATACATCAACTCACCAGGATCACAAGATGTAAGATGTTTTGAGGAACTTGGAACCTGAGTGCATAGATGAACAGCGTCAGATCTTGCTTCATTAAAAAAAATTTCTTGTTTCGAAATCTTAAAAAGCGTTCGAGAGGGAAAAACTTGAGGTGATGACAGTTTAGTAAGTAAGTCAGACAGTCAGTCAGTCAGTCCGTCAGTCAGTTAGTTAGTTAGTCAGTTAGTCAGTTAGTCTGTTAGTTAGTTAGTTAGTTAGTTAGTTAGTTAGTTAATTTGTTTGCTAGTTAGTTAGTTTGCTAGTTTGTTAGTTAGTTAGTTAGATTGTTAGTTAGTTAGGTAGTTAGTTAGTTAGTTAGTTAGTTAGTTAGTTAGTTAGTTGGTTGGTTAGTTAACTAGCTAGTCAGTAAGTTAGTCATTTATTTATTTAGTTAGTTAGATAGTCAGTTAGTTACTTAGTCAGTTAGTTAGTTAGTTAGTTAGTGTGTTAGTTATTTAGTTAGTTATTTAGTTTGTTAGTTAGATAATTAGACAGTTAGTTAGTCAGTCATTCAGTCAGTAGGTTAGTTAGTTAGTTAATTAATTAGTTAGGTATTTGGTCAATCAGTTATTTAGTAAGTTAGTTAGTTAGTCAGTTATTTAGGTATTTAGTTAGTTACTTAGTCAATCAGTCAGTCAGTTAGTTACTTAGTTAGTTAATTAATTAGTTAGTTAGTTAGTTAGCTAGCTAGTTAGTTAGTTAGTCAATAATTCAATCACTCAGACAGTCAGTTATTTAGTTAGTTAGTTAGTTAGTTTGTTTGCTTGTCAGTCAGTTAGTTAGTTAGTCAGTCAGTCAGTCAGTCAGTTAGTCAGTTATTTAGTCAATCAGTCAGTCAGTTAGGTAGTTAATTAGTTAGTTAGTCAATCATTCAGTCAGACAATCCGTTAATTAAATAATTAGTTAGTTAGTTATTTAGTGAGTTAGTTAGTCAGGCAGTCTTTCAGTAAGTCAGTTAATTTGTTAGTTAGTCAGCCAGTTTTTAAGTCAGTAAATTATTTATTTAGTTATTTAGTCAGTCAGTCAGTCGGTAGTTAATTAGTTAGTTAGTCAGTCAGTCAGTCAATTTATAAGTTAGTCAGTCAGTCAGTCATTTGGTCAATCACTCAGTCAGTCAGTCAGTACGTCATTTAGATAGTTAGTCAATCAGCCAGTCAGTCATTCAGTTAGTTAGTTAGTCAGCCAGTCAGTCAGTCAATCAGTCAGTCAGTTAGTTAGTTAGTTAGTAAGTTAGTTAGTTAGTTAGTTAGTTAGTTAGTTAGTTAGTTAGTTAGTTAGTTAGTTAGACGACAGATGTCCTCATCGCATATCGCACGATTAATCCGATTCCATCTTCAATATTTCCACCAATGTTATACGGCTGATGATGCCAGTTCTGTGTTGATTAACAGGTCTGCTCTGCGTCCATTTGTAGCACTTGTGCCTGGCCACTCCATATTTGACATTGTGTTCTAGAAATCTGTTCATGGCTACAGATTCAGAACTGTTGCTTGAATCAGTAATTCGACCAGCTTCTCTGAGGTGATAACAGTGGCAGGACAATATTTGAGTGAGAAACCATGTGCAACATGTATTGACCTTTGGGTGATATGTGTGAATTAGATTTCACATTTCAAGTCTCTAGGTCATTCTCTTCTTGGTCGGGTAGATAACTTTTCAGTATCCTGTGAAATGGGCTAAGTTTGGTCCTTCGAAACTGACAGTTTGGAGGGTCAAAGGTTAACCTATTTCGCTGTTTTATGGGGGGTACCTGGTCAGGTAGAGAAAGTAATGTGTTGAGTTAGTTCAGTTCGTTCGGGGCCTTCTGGCGGGGAAACACACGGCTATCTCGGGGGAGCCGTTATCGTGGTATATCTGATGTATCTGCTGTAGTATTCATATATATAGTGATGCTGGATAAACAGATTTTCTAGCTATGAACTTAGGTGCTGTCCAGGGAAACCTCATGTTTGTGAGAGTCAATATATGTAAGTTTTCAGATTTCAGGTGTGGAGCTGTGTAAGTATGTATCGTGATAAGTGCTCGGTGTTCAGTGTTAAGTGTTACATGATTTTGTAAGTAAGGTAAGATGTGAAGTGCATAATTTTCATCATTGTATACTTTTCATTGATATGCATTTCATATCAATATCGGGCGAGAAAGTCCAACTCTAGATTAAACTGGTGCAACCAAAACTACGGTGTCACGCAATCCTGCTTCTGAGACCCACCAAGAATACAGTTTCAGACCCTGCGATACTCTGAACCTCTTGTGGTCCGGACCACGGGGCGGTCTTAGTGATAGAAGCGAAGGAAGAGGAAGTAGAAGAAGAAGATATCAATATTCATATTCATATGTCTCATCTTTTGATCATAGACACTGAAATGTTTTCCTGTGTGTTCGTGTGTTGCGCAAGTGATTGTACGGATCAGTGTCGATTGCATTTTGATTTGTAATGATATACTATGTTCATCTTTCATTATCATCATTGAGTCATAATTGGTTAATTAATGTGTCATTGACTCATTGATATTTGCAGTCTGTGTGTTAAATGTTGCGCGCAGGCAGAGGTCTACGGATATGTGTTACGTGTGAGTTGGCAAGTAGCTGCTATATTGTGTTAAGAAAGTTTAGTTATCTCTTGGTTACAATAGATTATGTAATACAAGAGTTAATGCAGACAAGAGATCGGTAGAGATTTTGAGTAGTTATCATGTCACTGGGAGTGCTGGCTTGTGTTGTGTTCATGCTGATGTTCATGGCATGCTCAGTGTTGTCAGTGCGTGATGTTAGCTGCCGTGGAAAGACATGTTGTCTGTGTTATATGTTATTTGGTGTAGACGTGTGTGGTGTCCGGTGTTGTTAATATACCTAACTTTATTTTGCCTGGATAAATGTAGTAATTATTTATGTTGTAGGTAGAGCAAGAGGCGAATGAGATAATAGTTAATTTCCATCCAACCAAAACCCATATAAGGGAACTGATAGAGACATCAAGTGAGATGGAGAAATCCTGGATTATGGTTCGCCAGGAGCAGTTCCGTTCCTGAAAGTGTTCCAGACACAGCTGTATTTCGTTGAGCACTTTACTCAATAGAATAAAGTTAGCGATTTAAACCATGAGGACCTTAGAAATCTCCATTGTCAAGGATAAAAGATAAAAGAAGTAAAGAGGTGAGATGAAGAGAATAGATAAGAAGTTGATAGTTTAACACCTAAGCATCAGTAAATATTTTACAATCCGTTCCCATTAATTATTAAACTGCTACAAAAATTACCCAGTGTAACATTGACGTACTAATTAGTAGATATATGTGTTGCCAGTATGGCAGTAACACGGTACCGACTGTTCATCATCATCATCATGTGCCGTGCCGACTGGCGTTGGCTATTATGCTTCTCCAGAGTACCCGATCCTTCATGCAGGCCATCAGTTCAGTTGGTGATCTCCTCTCACACCATCCCGTCAGACTGTCCAGTATCATTTCTCTTGGTCTTCCTCTTGATCTTCTTCCTTTTATTTTTCCTGTTGTTATAATATTTTCAATGCCCCCTCGTCCACAGCCACTTGAAGCAGAACCTTACATATGTTGGCACCAGAAAATGTAACCGCCCCCGCTGCGTTACCTGGCCGGTAGTGTGGGAAACGAAAACAATCACCTTTCCCAAAACTATCCTCACTCTTAATGAGAGATTCACATGCGAGTCCCATAATGTGATATATGTCATCGTTTGCAAAAGATACAGGTTAACATATATTGGTGAGACTGGCCTCAGATTACGGGACCGCATGCAAAAACATCTGTACGACATCGCCCAGCATGCTTCGAAACCAGTCCCAAATCATTTCAATGGCCCCAACCACAGAGGCAAATCTGATTTTCTGGTAACACCCATCAAACAATGTCACGCAGATGACACAAGCCGCCTGGCACTTGAGAACCGCTGCATTCAAAATTATGGGACGCTAGAGCCACATGGGTTAAACTCGCTGTTTAGCTACACGCAACATTCTCTTCAATCATTATAGTACCTCTCCACTAAGTCCACCCATTCTTCCTTTTCAAACTTCCTCACAGCATCACTCTGCAACCCCTCTTCCTCAATCATCTGTTTCGACTTCTCCTAGCTAGGTCAATACTGTATCACTCTCTATCCCCTCCCCGGTTCCCCATCCACCACCCCCAGTTACAACCCACCGACCATATGTCACAGGTCTCTATTTAAACAGTCTCCACGTTCTACTAAATCCATTCCTGACACATACCGCCGGACAAGTCACACCTTTCAATTTACAGCTAAGTACCTTAAAAAATATTTTAAAAATAGTATTCACGTGAATCTATACATGATCTCCTCTCTCTATTTCTTCGTCCTGTATGTTTCTGTATGATTAAGGTTCACGCCGAAACGTCACAACTTTGTAATCTTTAAGTAATAAAGCTGCTCCTACCTTTTCCTGTTTTATACATTCTCATAAAAAAACATACGTCCTAACACTCAAAAAACCAGGACGCAACTGTCCAAAATTTACTCGTCATCTGCCAACTTTCACAGGGAACCGAACTTTCTAGAAACCTTTGACTTGAACATAAAACTCGTAAAGGAAATGTTTCAATACATTAGTATTCAGAACGAGTTACGGTTATTTCGTTTCTCTCAGAGTTTAAAGAAAAAATTTCACAAACAAGATGACGTAACCTCTGAAAAATATATGAAGAAGTTTTTTTCTTTTTTTCGCCTTCCTGTTTTATCACATATTGTCATGTACTTTTATTTCTGTTAAAATTCTTACTCACACAATTTCAACATAGATGTGAAAATAAGCATGTGATTCCTTCTGGACTGTCCAATCTAGACAGAGATCATATTGTAAAAAAAACCCATCAGAGGTAGCATTTACCCTAACACCATATCTCACTTATTTTGTGAGTAAAAAATGAATAAATGGAATTGCCATTTCTCAAACCATAATAAAGAGAACGTCAAAAATACAAAAACCGCTTTATCTCTGAAAACAGAATATTTGTACGTAGCTACTAAAAGAATTTGCAAAATTTCTTTCCATTTAATCATTCTGAGCTGAAGCATCTGACAAAAATAATATACAAACGTCAAGAGTGTTAATTTTTGTTAGATGCTTTGGTTCAGTCTAAATCCTCAGAAAAGTATTTGTACGTAGTAAGATTTAGAGTTTCCCTTAGTAAAAGAAGAGGAGTTGAAAACAGTAAAAACCAAGCCTGGTCAAGTCTGGAGAAACGAAAACAAACATTCACTATGTGAATGAGGTTTCGACAGATAAAAGCATGCAATCAGTATGTGAAATCTGGATAGATAAAAAAAAGTAATCAGAATGTGAAATCAGGACAGATGAAAATATGCAATCAGTGTGTGTGAAGTCTGAACAGATAAGTTTGGATACATATAAACTTTCGTTCTCTAAATGGTTATCATTCACTATACAACTCTCTGTAGCAAATGAGCTAAGAGAAAAAGTGGCTAATCATTCGAATTAGATCGACAAGAGTACTTAAGTTGGTTTGTACTTTAAATCTCCATTTATACAACTTGTTTCTTTAATCTATTTCCATCTTCATGTGTATGTTATACAAGACTCATAATAGCTTCATTTTATAAAACTTTTATTAATTTTTTGTTCTTGTTATTCACTAAGAAGTACTTTAACATGACGTCATTTACGGCAGAACAACTTATCAAAAGTGGCTCTATATTTACTGCTCATCTTATAATAGAAAAAGATGTTCACTGATGAGTTAACAGACTCCAGGATAAATCCCACCCCACCACATAATATAAGTAAGTTTTTATATTTCCCACCAAGGGATAGGTTGGGTTCCAGTGACATTGCCAAACATATGACACATACGGGGATAAAACAAACAATGAAGAGAGTTGAAATCATCATCACCATTTTTGCCACCTTCTGATTTCTGTTAAACACCTTGTCTGCTTGCTCTGAACTTGTTAACCTTTTCCGCCATTTTGATTTTGCTTCTAACTGAATTGCCAATGTTATGGTGCAGATAATAATAACCAGAAATGAGCTGAAAGGAACAAAAACGTTATTGATAACATAGGATACATTCTCGACATCCTCGCTATCTTCAGTGAAAATTAAGCCTATCAGAGTTTTGTTTTTGTCTGGATAAAATTTCGTTCCCAGTTTTTTAATGGCATACACCGGGGATATACTTCCTGAAAGTATAATGTAGACACCGACAATGATGAAAGACACTCGTTTGGAAGTGACTAGTCCTTTTGTCTATGAGATAAGAAAGAATAAGAAAGTCATTTATTTCACAATTACGAATTCTTTACACAGAAATGATGCACTTAATGTAACGGGTAAGAAACAATTTTTCTCATAGATAATGATATATATATACATTTTCAAATAGTTTAAGATCTCTACTGTAGATAACATTTAGTAATCTTATATCACATAGTGAGATGAGCCGTATTCATATTTCATTGGCTTTTCTCTGCAGGTGTTGAAAAAAAAGACTTTAATAAACCCATTTTCCAAATAAACAACGCCGATAGCAAAAACCTGTTATCATATACAAAAACAAAGGAATGTTATAATCCTTCTATGGCATGTGCACACTGTGGGCTGATTTTCAGTGATCACCAAAAAGCTGGGGTTTTTTTTTTTTTTTGTTAACCTCAGATTACAAGCTCTTTTAAGCACGTTTTCTCTAATCATTCTCTTGACGTTGATATCGCATCTATGCCGTTGTCATAATCTTTATCTTTCATTAAGATTTTTCATTTCATCTTCCATTACTATAATTTTCAATAAAATGTTGTAACTTTTCATATATCAAAAATCATTCCTGTTTGTGGCAGTAGTTCTTCGCATTATTTACGCTTTGAAATTATTTAAGTTTTCTTTTCGATCATTCAAAAGAAGTTTAGCTACTTCTCAAAGCATCGTCTCACAGGTAGATTAGTTTTCTTCTTTCAGTTCAGAACAGATGTAGATTCTTATATTTTATCACAAAAAGAAAGATAATACTTTTAATACATTGAAATATCCACGAAGATAAGGAACTGAAGCTCATGACAGAGAAGAATCTTCGGTCATGGACGTGATATGTTTCAAGAACAACTTTCTTTAATTTCATTAGCAAATCTTAACCTTTCTATGAGGAGTAGGCAAATCACCGAAAGTTCAGCTTCTCACTGTCTTAAAATAGTCAAAAAAAAATAATAATGAACAATATAGAGATAGTAAAGATCTGTGTTTTATTGACTATTTAAAAAATAGTCATAACAATGTTAAATACATTTGAACTCCAAACGAAAATAAATATTATTACCAATGTTGATTCAGTTATAATCTCACTACTGCCTATTTACCACAGATAGAAAATAATAGTAACGAGCTATAGTTCAATGACATCAATGACAATATTCTCTACCGTATTTAGATGTCTCCTATGAGTATACTATAACCATTATTATTGTCATCAGGTACCGTGCCGAAAAACAGATAGTGATCATGTTTCACCACAGATTTCTGTCCCTGATATTTTCCATCAGCTCAGTCAGTGACTTTTTACGGCGCGATTACGTTAGACTATCCATGTTTTTTTCCTATTGGTCTTCCCCTGCCTCTTTTCTCATTTATCTTTCCTATTGTTATGATGTCGCCAAGAGGTCCTTTTCGATGTCCACAGAATTATGACTGTTGTTTTCTTATAGGTTTATTTAGGTTAATTCAGCAGTGGCTTTTGTTAAACATTTCTTGCCTGTCATCTTAGCTATTCATGGTAGTTTTAATATGTTTCTAAGAAACCACATTTCTGTTGCTTTTGCTAATCTTTTGATTGTCAGATTCACCTCCATAGAATAAGATAGTCTCAATGTAATATTTTAGAACACTCTGACATTCAGTGACAAAGATGCATTGTATAAGATATTTTTCATTTGATTGAAATCTTTTTTTACTTGAAATATACTGTTTTTTCTTTAAACGATACGACATTTCTCATCAGATGTTACTTGCCTGGGTAAATATTATAACAGAGAGCCCGTATAAAGACAAGACAATATTCCACAACTAACCTTCAGAGGTGCTGTAATACACAGACATCTCTCTGCTGTGATTAATGCAGTGATCCAGCCAGTGATGCGGGTAAATGCTGCATGAGGCATACCCCCAGTCAAATATTGGAACTCTATTGGCTCAAAGGGCAGATCTGCTGAGTTGAACGTTGGATTTATGCAGACGTTTATCCACAAAATTGTTGTCAGGGATCCCAAGTCCGATAGAGCTAGACCTGTGTTTGACACGAGAGTGGATGAAACAAGAGAAAAGTTTTAAAACATAAAATACTGAATGATTTAGTAATCTTTGAGCTTAATCGAGCGATCGTCCTCTTTTTTTCTCAGCCAGTATCGTAAGGGGCCGTGGGGAGCACTGGTTTTGTCATGATAATGAAAGGAATTCTAAAACCAGAAACCAAGTTCTATAGACATAATAATACTTTCCCTACAATGCGCTTGCTTCTCTGTACATTCAGTTTATCCAGCAGCAACATGCACTCAGTCATTCAGTATATTCAGAAGCAACATGCACTCAGTAATTCACTATATTCAGTAGCAACATGCACTCAGTAATTCACTATATTCAGTAGCAACATGCACTCAGTAATTCACTATATTCAGTAGCAACATGCACTCAGTAATTCACTATATTCAGTAGCAACATGCACTCAGTCATTCAGTATATTCAGAAGCAACATGCACTCAGTAATTCACTATATTCAGTAGCAACATGCACGCAGTAATTCACTATATTCAGTAGCAACATGCACTCAGTCATTCAGTATATTCAGTAGCAACATGCACTCAGTCATTCACTATATTCAGTAGCAGCATGCACTCAGTCATTCACTATATTCAGTATCAAAATCCACTCATTCATTCAGGATATTCAGTAACAACATGCACTCAGTCATTCAGTATATTCAGTAGCAACATGCACTCAGTCATTCAGTATATTCAGTAGAAACATGCACTAAGTCATTTAGCATATTCTGTTGCAAAATGCTCTCAGTCATTCAGTATATTCAGTATCAAAATCCACTCAGTCATTCAGTATATTCAGTAACAACATGCACTTAATCATTTAGTATTTCCAACAGCACAGTTTTAGTCACTGAGTATTTTCAGGGAGAAAACATTTTCACTCATATAGCACATTCATATGCAAAATGCTTCGAGTCATTCTGCATTTTCAGCAGCAACATGATCTCTAACTTTCAGCATCTTCAGCAGCAATATGCTCCCACTCATTTATCACTGAAAATAGCAGCACATTGACACACTTTTAGCATTGCGATCAGCTACAGTTTTTGGTTTTCTAGATTCTGAATATTTCTTGAACAGCAAAGTGACTCAGGAATAGGTAGTCTCTCAGATTTTGGATATTTTCAGCAGCAAGACTCTCTTAGTTATTCAGGATATTGAGCAGCAACAGGCTCTTAGTTATTCAGTACATTCAGCACCAACACACTCTTAGTTATTCAGGACATTGAGCAGCAACACTCTCTTAGTTATTCAGGACATTGAGCAACAACACTCTCTTAGTTATTCAGGACATTCAGCACCAACACACTCTTAGTTATTCATTACATTGAGCAGCAACACTCTCTTAGTTATTCAGGACATTGAGCAGCAACACTCTCTTAGTTATTCAGGACATTCAGCACCAACAGACTCTTAGTTATTCATTACATTGAGCAGCAACACTCTCTTAGTTATTCAGGACATTGAGCAGCAACACTCTCTTAGTTATTCAGGACATTGAGCAGCAACACTCTCTTAGTTATTCAATACATTCTGCACCAACACACTCTTAGTTATTCAGTACATTCAGCACCAACATTCTCTTAGTTATTCAGTACATTCAGCACCAACATTCTCTTAGTTATTCAGGATATTCAGCACCAACATTCTCTTAGTTATTCAGGACATTCAGCACCAACACGCTCTTAGCTATTCAGGACATCCAGCAGCAACATTCTCTTAATTATACAGGACATTCATCAGATGGACATATGTTGGTCACTTGATGAGAAGAAATGATCAGAGAATCCCACAACAAGCTATAAAGTGGAACACAACAGTCCGAAGAAAAAGAGGCAGACCGCGTGAAACTCTGAAGAGGATACTATCCAGAGAGGCCAAATTAACAGGCATAAAATCCTTTGATGAGGTTGAAAGACTCGCCGAAGACAGGAAAAATTGGCGAACTACTTTGCGAGCCCTATGTGACGTTAAATGGCACTGGAAGGATATAAGATATAAGATAAGAAGATTCATCAGCAGCAGGCTCCCAAACACTCGGTGTTGAGAGCAACTGCTGGTTTTCGGTATTATTAGGTTGTGAAAATACTAATGAAAAACAATGACGCAGGTCCCGATCTGTAAAATGTATAAAGACTGGAATACCTACAAAAGATCTGAATATCTCATTTGTGAAATAAAAACTGTCAAACCTAAATGACGAAAATATCGTAAAATATAAGTGGCACACGGTGGATGAAACCATTTTCACAATACATAAGGTGTGATAACAATATCTGTGTATTTTAAGAAAAGTATTCCAAGTTATGTTCCTTTGATTCGAGACTGCCCTGCAAATATGTATAGCATAGCTGAGGAACTTCCTGAAATATTTATTTTATGATTTTGAATGCCAAAAAACAATAACTATGCAGAATCAAGTAATGAAGTAAAAACAAAGATGTAGGAACGTTTAGGCATTTGCAGGCTTGTAGATAACCCTAGCACACTTTTAATTAACCGACATAACTGATTAATGAATAGAAATACCCAATTATGGTGGTGGCATTACAATATTCAGTCTTAGAGGTGAGAGAACAGCGTTTACAATTTGTTTTAAACTTAGCTCTCTTGGACATTATTTTAAACAGCGTCTAAACATTTGCTAATATACTCTTTCTGATTTCTTAAACATTGACTATAATAGAATGGTGAGGTTATATACTGATGTCTATATAATTTCTTTCAGTGCACAAAGAAATATTCTCATAAAAATAAATGTATGAATTTACAAATAAGATTTTAAAGTATAAAATTACGTGGGGACTTTTTAACGCGTTCTAAGGTCTATTTACCATACTCAACAGCAACATTAACAATATTGATAGATCTTACACATGTGTGTAAATTAGTATTCGCAGCACTATATATGCAACGTCTAAATACAATATATAAGCATAGTCGAAATGAAATGAAAATTGGCACATTTTTATCCAATTTACATTTTAAAAACTCCTAGTGTAATCTCATTTTAGTTTCTTTCTATCAACATTTTTTAGCATTTTTTTTCTCCGACAGAGAAGGGAAAGGAGTGAAACAGGCCAGCGGTAGCCACATTGAGCTCGTTAACATCGTGGGGTCGTTAACATCGTGGGGTCGTTAACATCGTGGGGTCGTTAACATCGTGGGGTCGTTAACATCGTGGGGTCGTTAAGGGGGGAAAATACATGAGGGTCAGAAATATGCGAGCCAGGAACTTTTTGGTGAAGCTAGAAATGTGGCCTGGGAAGCAGAGCGGCTGCGTCTCCAAAAAAGCTGGGAGCTGTCGGTTTAAATTGGCTGAAGTATGACTTCGGTAGCACTGAATCAAAAATGTTTATATTAGCTAAAGCGCAAAAGAGATTGTATAAAGTATTAAAACTGCTTCCCAGTATTCGATATTGACTTGTATACTGACGTGACGGGTTCTTTTACGTCATATATTAGTATCGATACTGAACAAACAGACATTTTGAGTATCGTACCAAAAAGACTGACGTTAACTGGGTCCTTGAATCCTTGTTTGGCGAAGCAGATGATGTTGATGACATTAGTCGCAATGCCGAAAACGTCGATGAGCAGGCAAACAACAGAATAGAGAATCCACTGACAGATAAATGACACATTATCATGAAGCAAAGAGTTTTCGAGGCCATCCATTCGAAAAGTATAAACATTAATTGTTGTTAATTCTGAAATGTTATTTACCTTTAACATCATTAATATGTCATTAATACATTAATGTATTTTACTTGAATCTGTGACTGAGTTTTCTCCTGTTACAGTCACTAAGATAAATGTTTATGAGATTCTTCTTTTGTCAAAAACTGAAGAACATACATGCTATATTGTACCAGATATGACTACTTACTAATAATGGAGATGCAATGAGGTAAATTAAAAGGAGGACATCTATTGATCTTCAGAAAGTAAAACAAATAAAGAATCTGTGGAGAGGAGCAGACAGAACTACAAAAATAAGATTTTTAAGGGCATGCATCTTTCCCATCGTAACATATGCCTGTGAGACCTGGACACTTAACAAAAGAGCTGAGAAACACATATATGCTTTTGAATGTAAATTCTACAGAAGAGTTCTCCAAATATCGTGGACACAAAAAAGAACAAATATATCTATACTACAAGAGCTTAATATTGAAGAAGGCTGGCTAGTAAAGAGGATTAAAGAGAGAAAACGTAAATATTTTGGACACATTAAACGTCATGATATTTTAGAGAAAACCGTACTGGAAGGATACATAATGGGAAAAAGAAAGAGGGGAAGACCAAAACGAAGATGGCTGCAAGACATCGTTGACGATCTGTAAATGGATGCAGCAGCGGCAGGCCATCTTGCTCACAACCGAGAGGCCTACAGGAGTGCTGTTTGGGAGGCAAAGTTCCGCAAGGGACATGCAAATGAATGAATGAATGAAATCTCTTAGCCATGAATTGTGTCTATAAGGTAAATACGCTCATAAATTATTGTTTAATATGTGCTATTTACCATGTAAGGGAATTGTTGTGAAACGTTTATGTGTTTGATGTTTACCGTGTAGGAAACTATTCTTAATGTTTATATGGCTGCCAAATATGACAGCCACATGTGCTTGCGAATCATTAAAATAAATACACCTAGCATACATACACAAAGCATCTGTTAATAATGAAAGCATGGACAATTTTGTGTTTAGCGAGAGAACATTACGGCTAATCCTTTGGACAAAGTAATTTCTGTCACTGTGATTAGCTGACTAATTATCTCTTGCGCTGGTAAGTGTTAGAGATTACACTTTCACGTTCAGTGTATTCTCTGGGGTTATCAATATATTCTATGAATGTTTTGTTTTCAGTGCTGCTTAGCAATCCTTTGAGATATTTGTTCTGTGTCTCTTCCTATTCCTCCTTCCTTTTTTTAATTTAAGTTTCTCGGTGGTGTCCTTTTGCCGACTCTAAAGAAGGTTTTTCTTTATGATTTAATTAGATTTTGTTCTGAGAAGTTCTCTAGGTATTCTTTTGGCCTCAAGGGTATACTCTGCATCTTTCTGCAAAACTAGATTTCTGTTGGTAAAGCTTGAATTTGCTACAGAATAAAAGTTCATCTGTTGCTTCCTCTTGCGTCCAGTGGTTTGTGCTCGCATATTCTCTGACAGTCTTTGTCTCAAGAGATTAACATCAAGGCAGCGGGAGTAACTCTAGTGAGTATGGTACAGTTTATTCAAATATTCACAGATGACATGTGAGAATATTAAGAGGCCTGTCTACAATCCACAACTTAGAGAATGTTGTGACAGAAAGACAGATTGTTCTAAAAGGAGCAAGTGTGTAGGCAGTATATAAATAACATCAGTTACCTACAAGTTTACTTTAACAAAGAAAAAACAATACACACGTAGTACGAACATACAGAGCTAAAATCAGTGGCAGGTAATTAGTAAGTTTATCAGACGAAAGAATGCTAATATACAGTAAAGGAAAGAACTCTATATATATAGTCTATTGTAGTTCTTAGGGTGAAAACGAAAGAGCAATATACTTGTGAACTAAGACAGATAAGACACTATTGAAGAAAAAACAAACATTTGTTTTTGACAAAAGATCAGATTGGCGAAGCTTTCAGATTTTAAAGGTTCTTTCTGCAAAAAAATACTATATACAATTAAGTATGCTTGTATGTAGGTATGTATATTTGTGAGTCCGTGGTGTGTATTTAATTTCATAATATCCTTCGCACGTTACTTATCTGCCAGAACAGATAATATTTCAGATAAGAGAATTACACTAAAGTAATATAAGCACGAAGAAAAGCAATAACTTGCAATATTTATAGACGAGACACACTTCTTTATTTATAACTGTATATAATTAAGAGTAAATCATTATCAGAACATTTAACTAGTCTTCTTCTTTACTTTTGTTCGCGTTCATTACAATACACATAGTGCTATGCAATACCATAATGTAGAAATATACAGTATAAATAACATTCAACGTACATGTTTAATATACACCGTGTAACTCAAACAATTCTGAAAAGAAGGTCATCTTTTAATTATTACTTTTATGTAGACAGATCAAAGAAGTAAACCTTAACCACTGAAATACAAAATTTCACAGAATCTCTTTCATTGACTGGAGAAAGATTTGTGGGTTTTATATTAAATATTGTACTAAACACCACGTGTCATAATGTTTGGCACTTTTAAAAGTATATACTTGATTTTCTAAAATATGTTTGTGTTATCTCTAAATACGTTTCCACTGTCTTTGTCAAAAACAATATTTTAAATATGAGATTCATTTCGCGTTTACAAAGCATACAAGATATTGAGCAAATTGCTGAAAATAATGTTTTATTATGCATGATTGTGTGTCACTTTAAAGTAAGAAGATATCATTATAAGTACAGAGCGAAATAGAAGGACGTTGTTATATCAACAATAGATAAAGGGCTTGCCTTACATTAACAGTTGATAAATGATTTGTAAAATCACCATTTGACAAGTGACAAATTCTAAAACACTGGATTCAAACAGATAAAGAGAATATTCGAGATAGAGCATACAAGCAAGAAAGGAGGAGAAAAAATATAAAGAATTTGAATATTGAATTAAGTGAAGGTTGTAAATCCAGAAAGGGCAACAGCCGCCTTGCATAAATAATCACAGCTGGAAGCTGATGTTTGCTCTTAATCGCCGTTTATTATCTTGAAAATTATATTTTCTTTCAACTGTATTGCGTAATTATGGGTCAGAAAATGAAAGGAAAATAAGCTGTCGCTTGAAATCCATGGCAGTCTCAAAAGAAATAAAGTTCATAACTCAGTCCCGTAAATAAAGTATTTCATTCAAGACAGGCTGTTGCAGTGGTGTAATGGTTAACGTACACGACTGCCAATCAGAAGGTCCCTGGTTCGATTTCACATTCGGGCGGTCTACGTCTGCCTTGACCAATACCGGGGTCAACTCAGTCTAAGTAAAAGTTGATCGCTATTAGTTAAGTGATTCACTACATACCGATCTCTTCCCAGTCCCTCATTTGTATAAACGGGCACCTGGGCAAGTTCAGTACATATGGACACTAACACCATAACCTCTAGTTGTCTCTACGGCATTCGCGATTAACGTTATCTTTTACATAAGAATGTAAACATTGTCTAATATGTGGATGTCCCTGATTCTTGGAGTCAGATATTTTGTGCATGGTTCTTACAGTGTTGGAATCTAGATCTTGATCTCTGAGAGAGACGTAATAAATTTGTATAAATGACGGCTTTTAAAACATCAGAATGTCACCTATTTCAATGTTGGAAAAGTTAATAAGGCTCTCTTCTTTTCTCTTTCTCTCTCTCTGTCTCTCTCTCTTTCTCTCTCTCTCTCTCTCTCTCTTCCCCCACTCCCTCCCTTGCTAGACTACAAATAAGAAACCTGAAGTTACAAACGCAACTCCATAATTAGAGTTTACTTAGTGCAAAACATTTCATATATCTGAGTTCTGCAATCTTCTGTTTTTGTTTTTAATGTTTGTTTCTAAGCTTCTACACAAATAGCATAAGAACTTTCTTTTCTACATCTACATCTCCAGGACATTAATTGTTTCTTTATTAATTCTTACATCATTAATTCTTTACTGTACGATGGTGATTAAAAAAAAACGCAATGACATGTGAAGGGACGTAACCATTGAAAAATATATGAGCAAATTAAAAACAAAAACTTGTCATCAAGTCTTCTCATGGATGTTTCAGTGGCTGGTTTACTTCCGGTTTCTTTAAGACCCATTCTCTTCTATAATAGATGTAAAAAGATAGACATCTTAATTCTCATGTCCAGGCAGAGGACATCATCATCAGCATATGCTGTGCCGACTGGCGTTGGCTATTATGCTTCTCCAGAGTACACGATCCTCCCTGAAGGCCATCAGCTCAGTTGGTGATCTCCTCTCACACCATCCTGTCAGACTGTCCAGCATCATTTCCTCTAGATCTTCTTCCTTCTATTTTTCCTGCTGTTATAATATTTTCAATGCCCCCTCTTCTCATTGCATGTCCTATGAAAGTACATTGTCTCTCTCTTATCTTTTTGACAAGATTTTTTATATCTCCAAATCTTCTCATACATTCTTCATTAGTTATTTTTGCTGTCCATGGAATTCGCAACATTCTTCTAATAAACCACATTTCTGCTGATTCAATGACTTTTGTGTAGACCTGCATATTGTCCATGATTCACTTCCTTATAACAAAAAAGGTTCAGTGTAGGATTTTAGTACTCGTGTTCTAACATTCACTGATACAGATGTGTTGCATAATATGTTTCTCATTCTCTGAAATGCAGTTTTTGCTGTGCCTATTCTGTTCCTAATTTTTGTTCTGCATTTCCCATCTGAAGTTATTGCTGCTCCAAGGTATTTGAATTTCTGCACCTGCTTTAGAATAGTTCCATTTAATTTAATACTGCATGCTGGTGGATTCTGTTTCTTAGATATAACCATAGTCTCTGTCTTTTTGATGTTCAAAGTAAGGCCTTTCTGTTCACTTTCTTTGGCGACTTTATCCAAGAGATTTTGCAGGTCTTGTTGGTTCTCAGCTATCAGTACTGTGTTGTCAGCATACCGAAGGTTGTTAATATTGTATCCTCCAATTTTTATGCCTGGTTCTCCAATGATCGTTCACGCTGTACAGAGAACAAAGGTCTGGAGATAGTACATATCCTTGTCGCACCCCTTGTTGTATCGGTTGATATTTTCCAGTTCTATTTTCAACTCGAACTGCTGCTTCTTGCTGCCACTATAGATGTTTTACAGTCCTCAGGTCTTTGCCGTCTATACTGATATCATCAAGCATTTTAATAATTTCATTTACCTTGTCGAATGCCTTGGTGTAATCAGTGAAGCATAAGCAGAGATTATTCAATACTTCAAAAGCTCTTTCTGTTAGTGTTCGTAAAGCATAAATGACATTGTGTGTTACTTTTCCTTCAACAAATCCGAACCGGTCATCTGCTATTTCCATTTTTATCTTTTTAACTTGTTTTTCTCATAATAATTCTCAGAAGTAGCTTTGTTATGTGACATGAGAGGCTGATAGACCGGTGGTCATCACATTCCTTTGCACCTGGTTTATTTGGTAGTGCTATAAATGTGATTAATCAGGTCACTGGGCATATAGCTACTGTTGTAAACGTCATTCAGTAACTTTGTTATTATTTTTAATCCCATCTCCTCTAGCGCCTCTATTTCTTATTTCGTTATATTATCAAGCCTAGTTGCTTTTCCTATCTTCATGTGTCTGATGGCATCTATAATTTCATCTTCAGCTGGTGGTTTTCTATATCTAGTGTTATTTCTGGTCTTTCTCCTCCATATAGCTCACGATGTGCTCTGTCCACCTGTCCCTAATGTCTTCTTTTCCCTTTAACAGTTTACATTCTTTTGATTTCAGGCATCCTGTGGTATATTTTGTCTTCCTGCCTGTGAGTTTACTAACTCGTTTGTGCATGTTTTTTGCTGTCTTTGTTATGAGAGTCCTCTCTTTGTCTGCACTGTTCATTTAAACACATTTCCTTTGCTTCTCTGCGTTTGCGACGTATTTCTTTATTTATCTTGCTATATTTTTCTTGGTTATTTCCTCCCTCTCTCGTCCATCAGTTCCAAGATGTCATCTGTCATCCATTTATTCTTCGGGGCTTATTTTTTCGGTAGTATTATTAAGGCATTACATTTACCTTTTCTTTATCTTTTTATTATCTCCTTAACAGTTTGCTGGATTGAATCTCTTAACATTACCCATTGTATATCCATACTATTTTTCTTTGCTATTGCATTATATCTATTTGTTATAACTCTGTATTGTTCTGGTGATTTTTTTTATTTTATTTTTAAGGAGTCTGCATTCAGCTTGATGTTTATCACTTTTCTTCCTGCTTTATTCTAATTTTTCCACAGAGTGGGTCATGGTCATGTTGCAGTCAGCTCCTGGCATGGTTTTTGTTGTCAGTAATGCATTCCGGAATAGTTTGATGATGTATCTGGTTACAAGTTTTTTTGTCTGGGCTGCACCACGTTGCCAGTCTTCGAGGATATTGTTTCCTACAACCATGTCATGTATTTTTGCCCATTCATTTACTTTACTACCTCCTTCATTCCTCTCCGCTACTCCGTAATTACCAACAATGAAGTTCTTCCTTTACCAAATTTGGCATTAAAATCTCTCATAACTATAATAACGTCATGTTACTGTGTATGTTTCATGGCTTTTTCTATGTTAGCTGTACATCTCCTTCAGAATTAAAAGCTGTTGGAGCGTACACTATATAATATTTATGTTTATTGGCCGTCCTTTCTGTTGGGCTAGTAGGAATTGGTCCTAGTTGTTCAAGAAAGAGATCACATAGTACTTATAAAAACACATCAAAGGAAACATGTGCCTTAACGCCATATCTCCAGTATGATATGGGAGATAATTTTATCAGTTCAATGACACAATGATGACTGTGACCAAAGCATTCATATTTAATCTTCTGTGAAACACACTTTATTATCCGTGTGTAACGTTTCGTGGAACAGAATACATTATTGTTTAACTTTTTTAGAGCACAATACATTCATGTTTAACGCTGTCTGGAGCACAACTCGTTTATGTTGAATTTTTCATAGAGTACAGTACATTCATATTTAACTATTTGTAGAGAACAATGCATTGATGTTTAACGTTTTTGTGGAACCCTGTACATTCACAGTCAATCTTTTGTGCAGCACAATAAATTCATATCTTATTTTTTGAGGAGCACAATACATACATGATTTACATTTTGTAGCCTACACAAAATTCATGTTTAATGGTATGCGTATCATAATACTTTCATGTTTAACGTTTTGTGAACTCAGTCCATTCATATCCGTTTGTATGAGAAAGTTCGTCCTCACTGCATGCTTTTTTATTTTATTAATAGTTGTTTTATTTTAAAAGTCTGATCCTTTGATCACATTTTGAGATATAGTTTACCTTTTAAAGAATGGTTTACATTCTTATGTATAGTTTATAAAGTCATTTTATTATCTATGTCAATGTGTGAGCATTATGAATTTTATTTTCTGAGCAAACAATGCGTATGTGTTCTGGTTTTGATATTTCTGAAAAGAGAATTATGAGAAGATAAATTACAAATCGCTTTATAACTGATAACATAAGAACGTAACAACTAACGCAAATTGCAGAATGTGATTTTATTGATTTATGATGAAATCAGGCATCTGACAAACATAACCTGCATCTAAGACAAGGGCTAATTCTCGCTAGATGTTCTGATATCGATTTAATCTATAGAAATATATCTGTATCTTCATACACAGAGCTCATTTTAATAAAACGGGATGAGCTGATAACAGCGGAAAACAAGTAGTCAGTGATGTGTAGCCTGGGCAAATAATAAGCAATCAGTGTAACTAGACAGATAAAAATAAGCAATCAGTGTAACTAGACAGATAAAAATAAGCAATCAGTGTAACTAGACAGATAAAAATAAGCAATCAGTGTAACTAGACAGATAAAAATAAGCAATCAGTGTAACTAGACAGATAAAAATAAGCAATCAGTGTAACTAGACAGATAAAAATAAGCAATCAGTGTGAAGTCTGGATATATATATATATATATATATATATATGTATAGTGAGAGAGAGAGAGAGAGAGAGAGAGAGAGAGAGAGCAAAGATGGCTGCAAGACATCGTTGATGATCTGCAAATGGATGCATCAGCAGCAGGCCATCTTGCTCACAACCGAGAGGCCTACAGGAGGTCTCTTAGGGAGGCAAAGTTCCGCAAGGGGCATGCAAATGAAATAATGAAGACATATATATATATATATAAACAGGCAATCAATATGGAATCATAAATCTGATGCATAAACTTTCGTTTCCTGAATGATATATTCTATCATACAACTCTCTGTAAAGAAAGAGCTAAGAGAAAACGTAGCGAATACTGGGAATCTTTCAAATTAGATAGACAAGTCTTCGTGGCATATTTTGAACTATAAATCTAATCATATCTAACTTTTCTAATTTCTTTTCGTCTTCATCTGTATATTTTACACGTTATATTAAATCTCACTATGTAACTTAATGTTAGACAACTTTTATTACTTTCTTCTAAGTGTTCACTATGAAGTATTTTAACATGACGTCATTTCCGGTAGAACAACTGATAAAAAGTGGCTCTATATTTACTGCTCATCTTATAATAGAAGAAAATGTTCACTGATGAATTAACAGACTCCAGGATAAACCCCACCCCACTACATAATATAAGTAAGTTTTTATGTTTCCCGCCAAGTGATAGACTGGGTTCCAGTGACACTCCCATAAATATCACACATATGGGAATGTAACAAATGATGAAGAGAGTTGAAATCATCACCACCATTTTTGCCACCTTCTGATTTCTGTTAGACACCTTGTCTGCTTGCCCTGAACTTGTCAACCTTTTCCGCCATTTTGATTTTGCTTCTAACTGAATTGCCAATGTTATCGTGCAGATAATAATAACCAGAAATGAACTGAAAAGAACAAAAACGTTATTGATAATATAAGATACTTTCTCGACAGCCTCACTATCTTCAGTGAAAACTAAGCCTATCAGAGTTTTGTTTTTGCCAGGATAATATTTCATGCCGAGTTTGCTGACCACATACACCGGGGATGTACTTCCTAAAAGTATAATGTAGACACCGACAAGGATGAAAGACACTCGTTTTGAAGTCACTAGACTTTTTGTCTGTGAGAAAAGAATAAATGAGTAAAGAATTTATTTCCCATATGGGAAACTTGGAAAAAATATTGTGGACCTGATCAAATGAATAAGAAATCATTTTTATTTTACTATTAGTTAAAAACACAGAGACATATTTCTTGAAATTCTTCCAAACGCAGTGCACATTTAGGTAAAGGCACCGTCTCATAGTTGAATGCTTTTCTACTTTTTTTTTAAGTCGAACAAAACTTTGGAACAAAAGTATGGGCGTATTGATAATACAATAAAATCTTCGTGAAGATAAGGAGCTGGATTCTTACATTTGACATAATTCTTATCTTCCATTAAGTTTTTTCTTTATGGTAATATTCAACAAAATGTGATATCTTTACGTTTATCAAAAATTGATTCCATTTGTGGTAGTAGTTCACTGCAGCATTTACGCAACAGAATTATTTAAGTTTTCTATTCCAACAATTTAAAGACATTTAGGTAAAGGCACCGTCTCACAGTTAAATGTTTTTCTAATCCATGTTTTTTAAGTCGAATTTCTTAGACTTTAGGGTTAGGGTTTTGGTAGAAAAGTATGGGAATATTGATAATGCAATAAAATCTTCGTGAAGATAATGAATCTCTTGATAGATGAATATCTTCGATCGTGGACATGGTCTTTGTTCTTTAGGAAAGTCACTACGACTTTCCTTCACTTTCAGTAGCAAATTCAAGCTTTTCATAAAGAGGAGGCGAAACCCTGCAACTTAAGCCTCTCAGCAACATTAAACTAGCCATAGACATCGTAGTGAAAAATACAGAGATATCAGGATCTGAGTGTTTTGGACAGCAGAGATATGAGTGTTATGGATAACAGAAATCTGAGTTTTACGGATAGCAGAGATCAGAGTGTTACTGCTAGCAGAGATCTGAGTGTTACTGCTAGCAGAGATCTGAGTGTTACTGCTAGCAGAGATCAGAGTGTTACTGCTAGCAGAGATCAGAGTGTTACTGCTAGCAGAGATCTGAGTGTTACTGCTAGCAGAGATCAGAGTGTTACTGCTAGCTGAGATATGAGTGTTACTGCTAGCAGAGATCAGAGTGTTACTGCTAGCAGAGATCTGAGTGTCGTGGACAGTTTAAAAAATCTTACAACATGCTGTTAAATAAAACTAAAAATCAAAAATAAAAATGCTGTCTATCGGAGTTCTTTAATCTGTTATCTCACAGCTGCCTATTATCCAGAGGTAAATTATATTATTAAAGATCAACTGTTCAATGGCTTTGATGATAATATTACCTCACATATTAAGATGTATCCTATGAATATAGCATCATTATAGTCATCAAATGCTCTTGCCGATAGAAGATGATACCCATCTTTCTCCATAAGATCTCAGTCCCTGATATTTTTCATCAGGTTAGTTGGTAACTTTTTACTTTTCCATCGCATTAGACTGCTGCTGATTTTTTATATTGATCTTCCCGTGCCTCTTTTCTCATTTATCTTTCTTGATGTTATGATGCTTCAATGTTGTCCTTCCATCATTACATGTCCAAAGAACTGTGACTGTTGTTTTCTTCCGAATTTAAATACGTTTATTTCTACATTTTCTTGTGTTAAACATTCCGTGTTTCTCATATTAGCTGTCTTTGGTGCTCTTAACATTCTTCTTAGAAACCAGATCTGTTTTCCCTTCTTGAAGCTTTGTATCAACCTGTCCTTGAGTTGAATAGGCTCAACGTAACATTTTAGTACTTTGTGTTGGACAAAAATGTTCTCATGTGTTTGAAAGCTGTTTTTATTACACAGATGGTGCAATTCCTATCTGATTTTACTTGCGTATCCAAATATTATAACATAACGCCGTACAAAGAGAAGGCAATAACGTACTCCATAACTAACCTTCAGAGGTGCTGTAATACACAGACATCTCTCCGCAGTGATTAATGCAGTGATCCAGCCAGTGATGCGGGTAAATGTTGCATGAGGCATACTCCCAGTCAAATACTGGAACTCGGTTGGCTCAAAGGGCAGATCTGCTGAGTTGAACGTTGGATTTATGCAGACGTTTGTCCATGATAATGTTATCAGGGATCCCAAGTCCGATAGAGCTAGACCTAGAATTGACACTAGAATGGATTAGACAAAAGTAAGGATTTAAACGATTAAAGCACTGAATGTTTTATTCTTATAATTTATAAATCTTATCGAGCTGTGGCTCTGTTACTTCGTAGGTCCTATCGTTAGATGCAATGGCAAGCTTTGGTTTAGTGGTATTTTCTATAATGGGTAGACTTCGTAAGAAAATAGAAGAAGAAATCATTATTGTCCAAGCTAGTTTCAGGCAAGGAAGAGGATCAAAAGATCATATACTCTATATACTATAAATAATAGAGAAATGCAGAGAGTTTAATTTGAATCTATATTATCCTTTATAGACTACTCAAAGACATTTGATTGTGTACAACACCAGAAAGTTGGGAAATAATGGGGAAAATGGGAGTTCCAATATATTTGATACAATTAAGATCATTGGTGTAAATAGACAAACAAGCAGTAGTAACAATAAATAGTGAAACAACTTGGTTTGACATAAAGCACCGGGTCCGTCAGAGGTGCATATTGTCGCCGTACTTATTTAACTTCTATACTGAAAATATAATGAGGGATGTTAGAGAAGATGTAGATAAAGAATATTATGAAGCCATAAAAATTGGACGTTATGGAATATCAGAGATTTGATATGCTGATGACATAGTATTACTGTCCACAAAAAAAAAAAAAGAAATGGAAAAACTAATTATGTCAGTCCATATGAACAGCGAAGACCAAAACCTCTGTCTTAAGGCGAAGAAAACTAAATAGACGACAACTGACAAAACAAACAAGGCAGCCGATATATGTATCAATGTAGAAAAACTGGAAGAAGTGGAGAACTTTGAATATCTTGGATCACTACTAACTAATAATGGATATACAATGAGGGGAATTAAAAGCACATCTATTGCTCTTCAGAAAGTAAAACAATCTGTGGAAAGGAACAGTCACAACAGTTTTAGGGTCATGCATCTTTTCCATCGCAACATGTGCATGTGAGATCTGAACACTTAACAAAAAAAAAAAACAAAACTACGAAACACATAAATGCCTTTGAATGTAAATGCTACAGAAGAGTTCTTCGAATATCATGGACATAAAAAAAACAAATACATCTATACAACAGGAACTTAATGTTGAAGAAGGCTGGCTAGTAAAGAGGATTAAGGAGAGAAAACTGAAATATTTTGGACACATTAAACGTCAAGATAATCTAGAGAAGACCGTCTTGGAAGGGTACACAATGGAAAAAAAAGAGGAAGACCAAGGCGAATATGGCTGTAAGACATCATTAATGATCTGCAAATGGATGCATCAGCAGCAGGCCATCTTGCTCACAACCAAGAAGCCTACAAGAGAGCTATTAGGGAGGCAAAGTTCCGCAAGGGACATGCAAATAAATGAATGAATGAGCGTCCTCATATTTTCACAAGTGCTACATATTATTAGATTACAGTAGGAAGAAAATTATTACAGTTTTATTTTGTTTGTGAGTAATGTTTTTATTACAAATTCGTATTACAGCGATGAAATGACCTCAGGAATCTAGAGGGATAATGTAAAGCTTTATGTACTGAAAGTGCTGAATATGTTTTTGCAGGAACAAGATTTCTGAAAATCTAATCATCTGTGTGATATAAAGTTTAACAAGTCTATGAATGAATGCACCAAAATGAGCATACGTGAAATAAAGCTTTATTTTTAAAGTTTAATAATTTGTTTTGTCATTCACTAAGATATTATTCAATTTTTAGTATCCAATGTCATACACTTTCAAACATTTGGTATAGTCATTAGCAATATCCTCTCTGTGAATCAGCATATTTGGTGCTAGTAACACAGCAAATACCTGCAGCTATCAGGTAATTTCAGCAGCAAAATGCTCTAAATCGTTTAACACTAACACCAACAACACACTGCAACCTTTTTAGCATTAAGATGAGATAAATATTTAGTACTGCTAGATTATGAATATCTACATGAAAAGCTAACTGACTCAGATACAGGTAGGCTTTCAGTCATTCAATATATTCAGCAGCAGCACGCTCTCAGTGATTCAGCATTCAGAGGAGTTAACATTTTCAGTATTTGTAGACCGTGAAATTAATAACGAATATCATAGTGACGTAGGTCCAATGTGAAAAGACTGAACTATGAAACAAAATTATTTATTTTTTATTTTGTGTGGAAATTATAAACGTTTAAGTAAAGAAAATATCATAAAATATAAGCAGCATCCTGCGGATGAAAACATATTCAAAGCACATAATATATGACAACAATATTCTAAACTACGTTTACGAAAAATATAATAAACAATGATCATTTCAGGGGAAGAATTACTAGAGAGACTCTTCGGTGGATGTTGGAGTAAGCTGCTGGGCATGTACGGGAGTGTCCTGAATGTGATGATGTCAGACTCTGAAATCTTAAATTTCTGTTTTCTAAGACAAGTACGCGACGTTTGTTTTATCTGATATGTGACTGGTTCGCATGATGTTTAAAAATTACTGAGAAATTTATTGATATAGATATCTTATGGTTTTGAATGTCAGGAAAAAAGATGAAGCCAGTAGCAGGGCATCACGGAGAAACAGAGATGTGGGAAGATATTATTCATGTGTAGATTTCTTTTATCATGCATCAGATCCACATGCTTTTGCTCTGTTTTCAGATTTGGCAACTCTAATAATGCAATATTAAACCTAGCTTGTTATATGGAAGTGAATCATGGACAATAGGCAAGTCTGCACAAAAATCATTCGAAGCAGCAGAAATGTGGTTTATTAGAAGAATGTTGCGAATTCCATGGACAGCAAAAATAACTAATGAAGAATGTATGAGAAGAGCTGGAGAGAAAAAAAATATTGTCAAAAAAAGTAAGAGAGAGACAATGTACTTTCATAGGACATTCAATGAGAAGAGGGGGCATTGAAAATATTATAACAACAGGAAAAATAGAAGGAAGAAGATCAAGAAGAAGACCAAGAGAAATGATACTGCACAGTCTGACAGGATGGTGTGAGAGGAGATCACCAACTGAGCTGAAGGCCTCCATGAAGGATCGTGTACTCTGGAGAAGCATAATAGCCAACGCGATTCGGCACGGCACCTGATGATGATGATGCACTCTAATTAACGAATAGGAATAGTGAAATGAATTACTGAATTATCACTGACATTACAATACTCAGTGGAAGAAACTATTTTAAATCACATGTAAATAGTTACCTGTATTCTTTCTCATTTCTCAGGAATTAGATGTAATAGAACTATGAGATACTGATGTTCAGATAAGTTCTTTCAATACACAAAAACATTCTCAAAATGTAATTTAAAATGTGATGACTTTCTACTCATGTTTTCTAGAAAATTTAAATCAACGATTCCCAAAATGGGGAATGTGAAAATGCTAGGGGACACTAAACGAAAAAAAAGCGATATCAGAAATGAGTGACGGACTTTATGGTTCCGCTAGAAATGTGGTCTGGGAAGCAAATCGGCTGGATCCCAAAAAGTCTGGAAACCATGGCTAAAGTATACATTCGGTATCACCGGTATTAAAAAAAAACAGCAGTCTGTATTAGCTAAAGCGTTCGAGAGATTGTATACATGACGTTATTAACATTGTTTCCAAGTTGTCAATAATGATTGTACACTGAGGAAATTTTCAGTGCGGGAGCTTTTAACCTCACAGATTAGTACGGAAACAGAACAAACAAACATTCTGAATATCGCACCAAAAAGACTGATGTTAACTGGGTCTTTGAATCCTTGTTTGGCGAAGCAGATCACATTGATGACATTGGTCGCAATGCCGAAAACGTCGATGAACTGGCAAATAACTGTAAAGAGAATCCACTGACAGATAAAGGAAACATTGTCATCTAGCAAAGGATTTTCGAAGTCGTCCACTTGAAATGTATGAACATTGATTGTTCTGATTTCTGAATTATTCATTACCTCTGACATCATTAATATGCCATTAATAGATTAATGTGTTTTACTTGACTGTGGCCACTTTTATTCTCCATCTGTTGCTGAAATAAATGTGACAATCTTCTTTTGTCGGAACTGAAAGGACATGCATGCTCTACTGCTGTATGTATAAAATTACTTCGTCATGTGTGCTGTCTACAAGGTAAATAAATTATTGTGTAATATTTGCTGTTCACCAGGTAAAGGAACTGATATATAATGTTTGCTGTTTATCAGATGCGGAAATTGTTCTTAATGTTTGATTACAACATACATCACTCATCGTCCTGTGTATGTGAATCATTAAATACGCCATAGTCACAGCATTTGGTAATATAGAGATCATCGGCAATGTTGTCTCTTACCTAGAGAACACTGCAGCTAACTGTTGGATAAAATTAACTTTGTCTCTTAGCTAGAGAACATACCTAATAAAACTTTGACAAAATTAACTGTGTCTCTTAGCTAGAGAACATACCAAATAAAACTTTGACAAAATTAACTATGTGTTAGAGCTACAGAAAAACGAAACTAAACCATGGATAAAATTAACTTTGTCTTTTAGTTAGAGAACAACACAACTAAACATTTAACAAAATTTACTTTATTTTTTAGCTAGAGAACAACGCAAGTAAACCTTTGACAACATTAACTTTGTCTCTTAGCTAGAGAACAGCGCAACTAAACATTTGACAAAGTTAACTTTATCTCTTAGTTAGAGAACACTGTCCCTAACCCTTTGACAAAATTATTATTTTTTTTTTACTTTGGTTAACTGACTAATATCTCTTGTGATGGTAACTGTTGGCAACTATGCTCTTCCTTTCTGCTTATTCCCTGGGGTTTTCAATATATTCGGTGATATATTTCGTTTCCAGTGCTACTAAGCAGTCCATGTAGATTGTATTTTCTGTTTCCCTTTCTATCATTTCTTTTTGTTACATATGTTATCCGGTAACTGTTTGACTCTCTGAATGTCCTTTCACGAATCCTACAATTTTGGAATGTCTTTACTTTTGAGTTTATAAAAAGGTCAAAGAAATAAACTTTAAACGATGAAATACAGAATTTCACAGAATCTTTTTCATTGATTGGGGCTTAATTTGTGAGTTTTAAATTAATTATACTTTAAACTATAACATTATACTAAACACTACATGTCATAACGTTTGGTATTGGATTAGATGTATTTTTCGTTCTGTATAGTATTTCTGTGGCATCTCTTAATAAATTTCTACGTCTTTATTAAAACAGTATATATAATAAAAGGTCTATTTCGTGCTTTCTATGAATTAAAAAAATATTAAACAAGGTATTATTGTATACTTCATTTCTCAGTGTCATCTAGTAAAATAAGGTATTTTCTCTAAATACAGACATAAATAAATGGACGTTATTATTATAACGACAGTGTTAAACCAACAGTTGACAAGTGGTTTTTTGTTGTTGCACTAATAGTTAATAAGTGGCTTTATAAAACCAGCGTTAGACAAGTAACAATCAGAAAGACTAGACTGATTCAAATAGATAAAGATGTCCATCGAAAACCAGGACTAAACACACAGATAAGAAAGGAAGATGAACAAGTTCGAAGAATTTGAATTAACGAAATATGTAAATCCCAAAACATCAATAGCTGCCTTGTATCACAGCTGTAATCTGCTTCTTTTATCCTCTGAAGTAATGCTTAATCGTAGGTTATACGTTTGAAAGTCATCTTTCCATTCACGTTCAAAGTGGCCATGCTAATATCTATAATACTGGATAGATGACGCAGAGAACATATTCCTACTGCAGCACATGTCGAAATAAAAGCGTTATTTAATAAACACACAGTTTGTTGACACTGTTAGCTCTTTAGAAAAATCAGTGATTCAGGGCAAGAGATGTTGACTGGGCCTTTACCGTCAGCTAAAATGGCAGGAGTGTGAAGGAAGCCAGCGGTGAGTTTGCTGGAACAACAAGCAGCCTCACTATATCCTCTAGGAGCTTGTTATAGAAGTGCGTGACCTGCTACATATATGTTAAAAAGGGTAGTGGATCAACTGAGTTACGGCTGCCTCTTGTCGGCCACTTCTGTGCAAGAGAAGTGTCTGGTGACTTTGTTTTTGATAGCGATGTTCAGAAGGTACTCCTGTACTGAGGTAAGTGTATACCAGTAAAGATGGCGTACAACGAGGTGGTAAAAGTTCAGATTGATTATTTGGAAGAGCGAACAGGGATATTTTTATCTGGCATAATATAATTGTAATTTTTATTGTGTAAAATGTGAACATCGAAAGTGCGAGCCAAGTAGAGATGTTAGGAAGATGTTCTTCAGATGTGAGTTCTTGTTCATACAGATTGCCATGAGGGTGAACACCATGAAAATGATGATGTTATTTTATGTATGAGTAACTAATGATGTGTGGTGTGATGTGTTATACTAGTATGTGAAGAAGTTTGGTGTCTCATTCGGACGTGGTGAGATAATATCTTGTAGAGCAAATTAAGTGCTTTCCTTCCTTTATCACTGTGTAAATTTTGTACGGTTGTGAAATTATGTGAATGTTCAATCAGAAAGATGATTACTGTTAAGTCCTACCCTGTAGAGCATTTTGAAATGAATTCATTAGCTTATTATGCTGAAACTTTTGTATGATTGCCATTTAGAAGACTTTCTTTTATTTGCCAACAGTATGATTCTTGTATTTTCATTGCTAGTTACCGACCAAGGTCTAGCGATGTGTGCAATGAGTACGGAGTGAAGGACACAAAAACGCAGTTATTACATGTTGAATATATATTCATTATTACAAGAACGTCGGGTGGTTGACTGTTTGTTATTTTCTGTAAATGCAGGCATTCTTTTTAGCATTTTCTCCGTTTGAAATTGGTTGTGTTGTCAGTGATAGTACTGAGGTCATGACGATGGAGGGAGTTAAGGCTGTATATTCATGAGTTGTGTTGTCAGTAATGGTACTGAAGTCATGACGATGGAGGGAGTTAGGCCCGTATATTGTTGTCAGTGATGGTACTGAGGTCAAGACGATGGAAGGAGTTAGGCCCGTATATTCATGGATTGTGTTGTCAGTGATGGTACTGAGGTCAAGACGATGGAGGGAGTTAAGGCTGTATATTCATGGGTTGTGTTGTCAGAGATGGTACTGAGGTCATGACGATGAAGGGAGTTAGGCCCGTATATTCATGGGATGAATGCGACCACAATGGATTGTCGGTAAACAAAATAGTAGCAAGAGAAAATATAAAAAGGCATGCATAACTACGCAATCTGCATCAGAATTTTGTTTTCATTACTAGAATATTTACATCAGACTACTTAGCATAATTAGGGGTCAGCAAATGGAGGGAATAATAGCTTGTCACGTGACATTGAGTCTGATGTCCGCCTTATAAATAGAATATTTCATGTAAAGACCAGGTTTCATGGTGGTGTAGTCGATAGTGAACTCCTTTGACGATCAGAAGGTCCCTGTATAGATCTAGCAGTCGGCTGAAATTTTTCCTACCAACCAGAACCAGGGTCAGACCGGCCTAAAAAGAAAAAAAAAACAAAATCCAGGTTTCCATAGGAAAACAAAGACAGCAAGGAAAACAAATACAGCAGTGAAAACAAAGACAGCAGGGAAAACAAAGACAGCAAGGACACTGCTAGTATCACTACTGGTGGTCTAGAAATGTGAGGGCACTGACACCTCTTGCCCCAGCGTTATGCAAATATCTCGGGACATAGGTCCCAAACCAGAACAGAAGAAAGATATAAAATGGGATGTTTTCTAGTTCTTTAATGACAAGAAGGAACGGGTTAAGATAAAAAAAGAAAGAACTATTTTTGGAAGTGCGTCATTCTCACAGATAAATATAGTTACTTCTGTGACGGAAATGTATTGAATGAAACTAGTGATCTTAACGAAGTTTCTGCCGAATGTATTAAAATTCATAGACTGGAAACAGCATGTATAATTTTCGAGATCAGTGGTTCTAGTCCTGCCATGGCTCCCCGTTCCTCTAAATCTAGAAATGAGTACCTGGCTACTTCTGGAGCTGGGAAAGGAAAGATGACAGGGCGTGATGCTGAACATATCAACCTGTCAGGTGCCGGCAGGTTCAGGAACATATGGACACTAACACCATATCAACAAGTTATCTATAGAGCACGTAGGGTAACGTTGTCTACTCCATAAGACTGCAAACATTGCCTAACATATGGTATATACTTTATTCCTTGAGACTGGATTTTTGTGGGTAGTTGTTATGGTGGTGGAGTCTACGTCTTAAACACTGGTAGAAACGTAATATGTTCCGTAGCAGAACCGATGTCTTTTGAAACATCAGAGTGTCACCTACTCCAATGTTGGAAATGTTCACACAGGCTCTTTCTATATTGCTGTCTGTCTCTTTCTCTAGTCTGTCTCTCTCTAGTCTGTCTCTCTTTAGCCTGTCTCTCTCTAGTCTGCACACGAGAAACCTTAAGGTACAAACGTTGCTCTGCTTGTACTTAATGAACCTCATACTGACAGTCTGTACTTGTACTAATGTACTAATTATTTGATAAGACCATGCAACAAGGACATGTGCCAGCTTTAATATGAAGGGTGCTATAAGAAAATGAACTTAGAAGTGCTGGACAAATTAAAGAATCACTCAGTCATTGTCTGACAGTCTTTAGATTAAGCACAAAATCAACAACAGACAAAATACATTTAGAAAACACACTTTCTCTGGCACGATTGAAATTTTCGTAGCATGAAGTGTCACTTTTTCTTTGTTCTAGTTAAAGAATTCGACACAAGACAAAATCGGCATGTAAGTCTCTGTTCGAAAAATAACATTGATTATAGGAGCCACAGTAGAAAGGCCTGGAGTACAGCTAACATGTTACGAAATACATTATCTTTCTGACCTAAAGCATGACTAATATGTTATCTATAGCTACTCACTATAAACAGAATTACTCATCACAACGTAATAAACAAATGCTGTAGTGTCACGATAGTACATAGATCAGGAAAACTAGATTAGCTTCAAGAAATGACAGACAGTATAATGAGTGTCACTTATTATAGATGATACTATTTCATTTCTCAACAATTATACCATTAATATTAAAGAGGTATTTTGTATTGTCGATGTGCGGGAGGCATTCCCTGTCCTAGATTCCTTGATTCCTTTTATTTTTGTAATAATTAAAGACAGTTTACCTGGTGTCAGCATGAAATAGGGTGGGTGTGTGTGTATGTATGTGTGAGGGAGGGCCGAGGGAAAAAGGGACTTAAATTGTTAGAATATAAAAAAATTACTTCGTTTGAAAACAACTGCCATATTTTACATTAATGTTCCCATATCGGTTAACGTAAATGGGCCTGTTACATTTCACAGTCATTAAGCTGTAATAGGGTTGTAAGCTTTATAAGAAAATATAAACTAACATAATAAGAGTTTATATATCTTCAGAAAAAAAGCAGTTATTATTCTAACTGGCCACGTCGATTAAAGGATGAACGAAAAGAGTGAAGCTGCGGGAAGCTGTTCTCTTTTTGTAGAACAATACATCAACTTACCAGGCTCACAAGACGTTAGATGTTTTGTAGAACAATACATCAACTTACCAGGCTCACAAGACGTTAGATGTTTTGTAGAACAATACATCAACTTACCAGGCTCACAAGACGTTAGATGTTTTGTAGAACAATACATCAACTTACCAGGCTCACAAGACGTTAGATGTTTTGTAGAACAATACATCAACTTACCAGGCTCACAAGACGTTAGATATTTTGTAGAACAATACATCAACTTACCAGGCTCACAAGACGTTAGATGTTTTGTAGAACAATACATCAACTTACCAGGCTCACAAGACGTTAGATATTTTGTAGAACAATACATCAACTTACCAGGCTCACAAGACGTTAGATGTTTTGTAGAACAATACATCAACTTACCAGGCTCACAAGACGTTAGATGTTTCGTAGAACAATACATCAACTCAGTAGGCTTACAAAACGTAAGATGATTTGAGGAACGTGGGATCTGAGGGCATGGATGAACTGCCTACTTAACTCATCAGATCTTGCTTCATTTGAAACATTTTCTTGTTTCTAAATCTTAAAAAGCGTTTGAGAGGGAGGAACTTTCTGAGACGATAACAGTTTAGTAAGTAAGTCAGCCAGACAGACAGTCAGTCAGTTAGTCAGTAAGTCAGTCAGTACGTCAGTCAGTCAGTTAGTTAGTTAGTTAGTTATTTAGTTAGTTAGACGATAGATCGTCCTCATCGCAAATAGCACGGTTAATCCGATTCCATTTTCAGTATTTCCACCAATGTTATACGGCTGATGTAGCTAGTTCTGTGTTGATTAACAGGTCTGCTCTGCGTCAAACTGTAGCGCTCTTGTCTGGCCACTCCGCGTTTGACGTTATGATCCAGCAATCTGTTCATGGCTGCAGATTCAGAACTGTTGCTTGAATCGGCTATTCGACCACCTTCTCTGAGGTGATAATAGTGGCAGGGCAATATTTGAGTGAGAAAACATGTGAAAAATGTATTGACCTTTTTTTTTTTTTGGGGGGGGGGGGGGGAATGTGTGAAATATATTTCACATTTCAAGTCTCTAGGTCATTCTCTTCTTGATCGGATCGATAACTTTTCAGCATCCTGTGAAAATGGGCTAAGTTTGGTTCTTCGAAACTGATCAATTGGAGGGTCAAAGGTTAACCTATTTCGCTGTTTTATGGAGGGTACCTGGTCAGGTAGAGATAGTAATGTGTTGAGTTAGTTCAGTTCTTTCGGAGCCTTAACCGAGGAACCACACCGTAATCTGGGGGCGGGGGGGGGGGTCGTTATCGTGGTATATCTGATGTGTCTGCTGCAGTATTCATATAAATAGTAATGTTGGATGAACAGATTTTCTAGCTATGAACCCAGGTGCTGTCCAGGGCGGCCTCATGTTTGTGAGAGTCAATATATGTCAGTTTTCAGATTTCAGGTGTGGAGTTGTGTAAGTATGTATCGTGATAAGTGCTCGGTGTCCAGTGTTAAATGATTTTGTAAGTAAGGTAAGATGTGAAATGCATAATTTTCATATATTCATATGTTTCACCTTTTGATCATAGACACTGAAATGTTTTTCCTGTGTTCGTGTGTTGCGCACGTGTTTGTGTTGATCAGTATCGATTGCATTTTGATTTGTAATGATATACTATGATCATCTTTCATTATCATCATTGAATCACAACTGGTTAAATAATGTGTCACTGAATCAATCATATTCGCACTCTATGTATTAAATGTTGGACGCAGGCAGAGTTCTGCATATATGTGTTACACTGAAGTTGGCAAGTAGCACCCATAAATGTTAAGGGAGTGTAACCAGCTCTTGTTTAATAAGGAGTATGTAATACACAAGTTAATGCAGACAAGGGATCGGTAGTGATTTTTAGTAATTATCATCTGACTGGGAGTGCTGGCTTGTGTTGTGTTCATGCTGGTGTTCATGCTGATGTTCATGCTGATGTTCACGGAATGTTCAATTTAGTCCTTCATGATGTTAATTGCCGTGGAAAGACATGTTGTATGTGTTATATGTTATTTGGTGTAGACGTGTATTGTGCCTGGTGTTGTTAATATACTTAACTTTATTTGCCTGGATAAATGTAGTAGTTATTTATGTTGTAGGTGGAGCAAAAGGCGAATGAGATAATAATTTATTTTCCAACCAACCAAAAGCCATATAAGGGAGCTGATAGAGACATCAAGTGAGATGGAGAAATCCTGGGTTATGGTTCGCCAGGAGCAGTTCCGTTCCTGAAAGTGTTCCAGACACAGCTGTATTTCACTGGGCACTAAACTCAGTAGAATAAAGTTAGCGATTTAAACCAGGAGCACCTTAGAAATCTCCATTGTCGATGATAAAAGATAAAAGAAGTAAAGAAGTAAGATGAAGAGAAGAGATAAGAAGTTGATAGTTTAACACCTAAGCGTCAGTAAATATTTTACAATCCGTTCCCATTAATTATTAAACTGCTACAAAAATTACCCAGTGTAACATTGACGTATTAATCAGTAGATATATGTGTTGCCAATATGGCAGTAACACGGTACCGACCGTTACACTGCTCCATGTCGAATCTGCTGTAACTCAGTTGAATGACACACAGAACAATCAGTTACGTTCTGAATGATTTTCATTTGCAGAGCTGTCAATCCAGGATTTAGAAGACGGATAATACTGAATCAATCAGTTGAAATCATCCAATAGTAAACAGATAAAGGTTTAATGACGTACACACACTGATAATGATGAAATGTTCCATGCAGCATGAAGATGAAATATATGATGTGAAGTCTCAAATTGTAGACATTAACATGCTGAACATACATCCAAACGGTTTAAGGACATATACTCGTCGCCACCAAAAGAGAAGACGGAATAATACACTCACTAACACAAACTCAACCTGCGCTAACATGCTACAAAATACTTAACTATAGCACAAAAAACAGCCTAAAAAAACATACCTTCTAACACTCGAAAACCAGGACGCAACTGTCCAAAATTTACTCATCATCAGCCAACTTTCACAGGGAACTGAACTTTCTAGAAACTCTTGACTTGAACATAAAAACTCGTAAGTGAAATTTTTGAATACATTAGTATTCAGAGGGAGTTAAGCTAATTTCGTTTCTCTCAGAGTTTAAAGAAAAAAAATCACAAACAAGATAACGTAACCTCTGAAAAATATATGAATAAGTTTTTTCTTTTATTTGCCTTCCAGTTTTATCACATATTTACATGTACCTTTATTTCTGTTAACATTCTTACTCACACAATTTCAACATAGATGTGAAAATAGGCATGTGATTCCTTCTGGATTGTCCAATCTAAACAGAGATCATACTGTAAAAAAAAAACCATCAGAGGTAGTATTTACCCTAACACCATATCTCACTTACTTTGTGCGTAAAAAATGAATAAATGGAATTGCCATTTCTCAAACCATAATAAAGAGAACGTCAAAAATACAAAAACCGCTTTATCTCTGAAAACAGAATATCTGTACGTAGCTACTAAAAGAATTTGCAAACTTTCTTTCCATTTAATCATTCTGAGCTGAAGCATCTGACAAAAATAATATACAAACGTAAAGAGAGTTAATTTTTGTTAGATGCTTTGGTTCAGTCTAAATCCTCAGAAAAGTATTTGTACGTAGTAACATTTAGAGTTTCCCTTAGTAAAAGAAGAGGAGTTGAAAACAGTAAAAACCAAGCCTGATCAAGTCTGGAGAAACGAAAACAAACATTCACTATGTGAATGAGGTTTCGACAGATAAAAGCAAGCAATAAGTATGTGAAATCAGGACAGATGAAAACATGCAATCAGTGTGTGTGAAGTCTGAACAGATAAGTTTGGATACATATAAACTTTCGTTCTCTAAATGGTTATCATTCACCATATAACTCTCTGTAGCAAATGAGCTAAGAGAAAACGTAGCTAATCAATCGAATTAGATCGACATGACTACTTGAGTTGGTTTGTACTTTAAATCTCCTTATATACAACTTGTGTGTTTCTTTAATCTCTTTCCATCTTCATGTGTATGTTATACAAGTCTCATCATAGCTTCATTTTATAAAACTTTTATAAATTTTTTTCTTGTTATTCACTACGAAGTACTTTAACATGACGTAATTTTCGGTGGAAAAACAAATCAAAAGTGGCTCTATATTTACTGCTCATCTTATAATAGAAAAAGATGTTCACTGATGAGTTAACAGACTCCAGGATAAATCCCATCCCACCACATAAGATAAGTAAGTTTTTATATTTCCCACCAAGGGATAGGTTGGGTTCCAGTGACATTGCCAAAAATATGACACATACAGGGATAAAACAAACAATGAAGAGACTTGAAATCATCACCACCATTTTTGCCACCTTCTGATTTCTGTTAGACACGTTGTCTGCTTGCTCTGAACTTGTCAACCTTTTCCGCCATTTTGATTTTGCTTCTAACTGAATTGCCAATGTTATCGTGCAGGTAATAATAACCAGAAATGAACTGAAAGGAACAAAAACGTTATTGATAACATAGGATACTTTCTCGACATCCTCACTACCTTCTGTGAAAATTAAGCCTATCAGAGTTTTGTTTTTGTCTGGATAAAATTTCGTTCCCAGTTTTTTAATGGCATACACCGGGGATATACTTCCTAAAAGTATAATGTAGACGCCGACAATGATGAAAGACACTCGTTTTGAAGTGACTAGTCCTTTTGTCTATGAGATAAGAAAGAATAAGAAAGTCATTTATTTCACAATTACGAATTCTTTACACAGAAATGATGCACTTCATCTACCGGGTAAGAAACACTTTTTCTCATAGATAATGATATATATATATATAAACATTTTCAAATAGTTTAAGATCTCTACTGTAGATAACATTTAGTAATCTTATATCACATAGTGAGATGAGCCGTATTCATAATTCAGTGGCTTTTCTCTGCAGCTTTTGGAAAAAAAAAAGACTTTAATAAACTCATTTTCCAAATAAACAACTTTGATAGCAAAAAGCTGTTATCATATACAAAAACAAAGGAATGTTATAATCCTTCTATGGCATTTGCACACTGTGGGCTGATTTTCAGTGATCACAAAAAAGCTTAATTACTTCCAAAAGCATCGTCTCACAGGTAGATTATTTTTCTTTTTGTCAATTCAGAACAAATGTAGATTCTTATATTTTATCACAAAAAGAAAGGTAATATTTTTAATACATTGAAATGTCCACGAAGATAAGGAACTGAAGCTCTTGACAGAGAGCAATCTTCATTCACGGACGTGATATTCGTTTCAAGAATGTCTTTACCACTTTCTTTAATTTCAGTAGCAAATTTAACCTTTCGATGAAGAGTAAGCAAATCACCGAAAGTTCAGCTTCTCATCGTCTTAAAATAGTCACAAAAATAGTAATGAATAATATAGAGACAGTAAATATCTGTGTTTTATTGACTATTTAAAAATATACACAAGAATGTTAAATAAATTGGAACAAGAAACGAAAATAAATATTATTACCAATGTTAATTCAGTTATAATCTCACTACTGCCTATTTACCACATGTAGAATATAATAGTAACGAGCTATTGTTCAATGACACCAATGACAATATTCTCTACCGTATTTAGATGTCTCCTATGAATATGTCATAATCATTATTTATGTCATCAGGTGCCCTGCCGAAAAATCGATAGTGATCATGTTTCTTCACAGATTTATGTCCCTGATATTTTCCATCAGCTCAGTCAGTGACTTTTTATGGCGCGATCGCGTTAGACTATCCATGCTTTTTTTTTCTCTTGGTCTTCCCTTGCCTCTCTTCTCATTTATCTTTCCTGTTGTTATGATGTCGCAAAGATGTCCTCTTTGATGTCCACATAATTATGACTGTTGTTTTCTTATAGGTTTATTTAAGTTAATTCAACAGTGGCTTTTCGTAAACATTTCTTGCTTGTCATCTTAGCTATTCATTATAGTTTTAATATATTTTCAAAGAAACCACATCTCTGTTGCTTTTGCTGATCTTCTGATTGTAAAATTCACCTCCACAGAATAAGATAGACTCAATGTAATATTTTAGAACACTCTGACATTCAGTGACAAAGATGCATTGCATAAGATTTTTTCATTTGTGTGAAATCTTTTTTGACTTGAAATATTCTGTTTTTTATTTAAACGATACGACATTTCTCATCAAATGTTACTTCCTGCGTAAATATTATAACAGAGAGTCCATATAAAGACAAGACAATATTACACAACTAACCTTCAGAGGTGCTGTAATACACAGGCATCTCTCTGCTGTGATTAATGCAGTGATCCAGCCAGTGATGCGGGTAAAAGTTGCATGAGGCATACACCCAGTCAAATATTGAAACTCTATTGGGTCAAATGTCAGATTTGCGGAGTTGAACGTTGGATTTATGCAGATGTTTGTCCACAAAATTGTTGTCAGAGATCCCAAGTCCGAGAGAGCGAGAGCTGGGTTTGACACGAAAGTGGATTAAACAAGAGAAACGTTTTAAAAGATAAAATACTGAATGATTTACTAATCCCTGAGCTTAATCGAGCGATTGTCCTCTTTTTTTCTCAGGCACTGTCGTAAACGGCCGTGGGGAGCACTGGTCTTATCATGATTTTTTTAATGAAAGGAATTCTAAAACCAGACACCAGGTTCTAGAGACATAATAATACTTTCCCTACAGTGGGTTTGCTTCTCGGTACATTCAGTTGATCCAGCAGCATCATGCACTCATTCATTCACTATATTCAGCATCAACATGCACTTAGTCATTCATCATATTCAGCATCAACATGCACTCAGTCATTCACTATATTCAGTAAAAACATGCACTAAGTCATTCACTATATTCAGTATAAACATGCACTCAGTCATTCAGCATATTCAGCATCAACATGACTCAGTCATTCACTATATTCAGCATCAACATGCAGTCAATCATTCAGTATATTCAGTAGAAACATGCACTCAGTCATTCACTATATTCAGTATAAACATGCAGTCAGTCATTCAGTATATTCAGCATCACCATGCCTCAGTTATTCACTATATTCAGCATCAACATGCAGTCAGTCATTCATTATATTCAGCATCAATATGCAGTCAGTCATTCAGTATATTCAGTAGAAACATGCAGCCATTCAATATATTCAGTATAAACATGCAGTCATTCATTCAGTATATTCAGCATCAACATGCACTCAGTCATTCACTATATTCAGCATCAACATCCACTCAGTCATTCAGTATATTCAGTGACAACATGGACTCAGTCATTCACTATATTCACCATCAAAATGCACTCAGTCATTCAGCATATTCAGCGTCAAAATGCACTTAGTTTTTCATTATATTCAGTAGCAACATGTACTCAGTCATTCAGTATATTCAGCGTCAAAATGCACTCCGTCGTTCAGCATATTCAGCCTCAAACTGCACTCAGTCATTCGTTATATTCAGTAGCAATATGCACTCAGTCATTCAGTATATTCAGCGTCAAAATGCACACAGTCATTCAGTATATTCAGTAGCAACATGCACTCAGTCATTCAGCATACTCAGCGTCAATTTTGAATCTACGTTCTGTGACA